>ML796198.1:117252-129365 GCA_009831015.1 Picea engelmannii
AAGTAGTAACTTAAGTCCCCTTATGCATTTTCCTCAAGAAACAAGATACTAGGGTGTAGGAAAATCTAGGACCTAACACCTTCCTCTCCTTAGGTTTCTTATGGGATAAAAACTTAGGCAAAGATAACTAGTTCAAAACCTTAGAGTGCTAGCAAACTAGGGCTCTAGGGTTTCACTAGTAACTAGATCAATTCAATGAAAATCTTGGCAAATAGAAAGTAAGAAAGTAGCAATTTAAATTCCTTACTTCAAGCATTAAGTATATCATGCAATTTCATAATCTTGTATGAACAGATAAAACCATACATAAACCATTCAATAGATGAAAAAAATGTTGATTTTACCTACGTGCACCAAGAATAATCATGAAAATACCATGCAAGATCAAAATAAAATCTTCCAAGATTGATCCAACTTGCAAAAATCAGCCTTATACAAGAGTGTTCCTCACAATTTCAGCTCATAGCCCTTACTAGTGTGCAAATTTCAGACCTCTCCTCTTGTGTGAGGAGTTGTGATGTAAAAATGAATGTACTTTATGTTTATTTATACAAAACTGGTGACCTTTAATTAATTTTAGGTCAAAATAAGGACGACCTGGCCAATTTACAAATAAATTCAAATTTTACATAAATAAAATTAATTAGCATATAAATACACCTCCAAGCATGACGTCATGCCCTTCTAGGGTGGCAATGAGGCCCTAAGGTGAAACGTTGGGCCTAGAATGTAGAACACTTGGCCTCCAAAGGCCCCAGATGATGCCCACATGTGCCACCAAGCTCACAACTGCCTCCAAAATGAAAAACCCAGATTTGGATGACGTCCAGGGTCATGAATAGATAAAAACTGGACGGTTGTGACCTATGAGTAATGATTTGTTTGAAATTCATTTAAGAAATAAAGTGTTTTTCTATTGGGAGAATTTCTATTGTAGCTGTAGAATTCCTGAGGTCCCAACAGAGAGATTTCCTGTCCAACCTGTGTTGTAAGCCCTGGAGGGGAGTGGAAAGGAATTAAAGACTGAGATTAGTGATGGGGGATTCCATTCATTGGGTTGTGTAGGTTGAGAGGGAGAGAGTTGGTGGACTGGAATTAGTTGTTGGAATTGAATGTTGAGATGGGGACATTAGCCAACCTTAGGGACCACCATCTCTTATGGATTCATAGCCCCAACTCGAGGGTGACTTGTTGTTGAGAATTGGAACAACATGTCTACTGTTGGGAGGAACATTTGTTCTCTACAATGGGTTGCATATTTTATAAGATATGTGTTCTTATTTGTTGTGTTTATTCATGTATAATGTTGATATAGTTGTTGGCCATTTTATTCTAAGATATATTTGGTTATTGTTTCTTGTTGTGAGCATGATGATGCATTCAAATCTCTATTTATGTGGTTGAATGATGTTTTATGCATTTAGTTGTTGCTATGCATAGCTAAGCAATTGAATTTACATTTTTAATTAGCATGGACCATTGTATAAGTTTGAATTTCATGATTTGTATGTCATTTTTGCATTTAGTTTGGTCTCATAAGTTTTTACTGGGTCCTTTTAGTAGTAACTTGTTCCAGCTTGGGGTTGGTTATGTTACATACTAGAAATGGAAACAAACCTTGAAACAAATATCAAGAAACTATGAAATCGTGTAATTACTGAGTACCTCATCATGTGGAAGAACTTACCAATAGAATAGGTGACATGGGAAATGTGTTCTTTGTGCCAAAACATCCACAAATAATCAAGTGTTGAGGGAAACACTTGTTTGAAGATGAGGGGCATGTTAATCCATAAATATTGAGCTATTACATTTCTATTGCTATATTAGTGTTGTCCTTATTGGTCGATTAGGCCCATTAATGGTAATCTAGACCCTTTAATTGTAATTGTACCCTTTGTCTCCTATATATACCAACAAAACCTAGTTTTAGATAGAATCTCATCTTATGCATTTGATATATTATACAAGGAGGTTTCTCTCTTAAAGAGGATTCTTATTCATTCTCTTTATTTCATTTTCAAGGAATGTACCGACTTATTTATATTTTTGTGTTATTTGGGAAGTTTGGCACATAACATGATGGACAATGCAACAAAAATAAAACATGGAGACATCATCTTTGATTTCTGTAATACCCCAAGACTGAGACCTAGTTGAATTCTAAATATATTTTATAGGCTGGTGAGCCAAGTGATTATAAGCTAGGAGGATTATGAGATAATTAGGCCTGAGAGCCTAGATGCTAAAGGATAGTGAGCCTAATTTTGTATATGTAAACACTCATATCATTATTATAACACATCGTTGCATGTAGACCGACCACGATAAAAGAGTATGGGCGACTAAAATCCACTAGGAAGGGAAAGGGGATAAGAGATTAGAAAAGGGTCTAAGCTAGAGGGATTATCTCCAAAAGGAATATTATATTATTATTCCAAAAGACTAAGGCAAGGATAAATTTCATATTATCCTAAGTTCTTATGGGAAGTGGAATGATCTACAAGTGGAGTGGAACGAATTCCTAGAGGGACATGTGTCAATCAGGGTGCATGAAAATATCTCTGGGGAAAATTAGTCTATTTTTCCATCTTTCCCCATTTCACGAGAGCACTCATGCAACCACTTCTTCCATCATCAAACTCTGCATCGTTCATGCACCTTTGGAACATACACATACTCTAAGATATCTCATACTATTCCCGTTACTAGAAATAACATGTACCCTTCCTGGGAGTAGTAGCGCACCTACACCTTGATATTATGGGAAACACCTAAACCAAACCTGAAGGATGTTGCTGCTTCCATGACCTGTTCCATACCCATTTTCGTTGCTTCCTTCACCTGATCCCATAACTGGTTGACTTAATATCTGGACTAAAGAAGTGGGTTGTCAGGCTCGTGGGACTGAAGAACTAGGTTGTTAGACCTGTGAGAAACTCTCTCTAGGTGAGAGTGTTTGTTGGCAAAGTGATTTCTTGAGTGAGCCCAAATACAACTATAGTGCTATGAGAATTCCTGTCTGGCCTGTTACTGAATTCCTAGAAGGGAAGTGGGGCAGCCAAAGGCCTGCTGAGAAGAGAAGGGGCACACTTCCTAGGGTGGGACAGGCATGTGGGGAATGAGAATCTGTAGGCTGTTATTTTGAGTAGGCTCTTGGAAACGAGATCCTCGTTGTTCATGAAGATAGAGGGAAAAAGGGTAAGATATGTAATTCCCTCGTTACTTCCGTCAATCTAATGGTCGTGAATGGCTATGGGTCACCCGACGAAATCTCAGTCGTCGATTTGTTACATATCCCTATGCTGCTACCTCGGAACCTTAAGAGGGTCATTCCTCCTCGTACAGGGTTAATAAGACTTGTGCGTTCAAGTCCTTTTTTTGGGTTCTTGGTGAACCTTTCTAAGGAGGGAATCTCTGTGAAGAGATCTATACCGGGGCATTTCCAGAAGTAGATACGGGTAAACAGCTTCCCGAGGACGAGCTAGAAGCCTAACTTAGTTCGACTCATGCCTGATTAAATTCATGTATCAACATAAGTCATGCGTGGTCTTTCTGCTATAAGCATATATCTAACATTACTTATCGAAACACTACTCAAACATTCTTATACTGTAATTTGTTCACCATTTCACAGTTTATGAGCATATATGTCAACATATGAATTTCAAGATGCAATATAAACAAAACACTTATCAGAAATAACTTCAGAAGTGGGTGCAACTGCTGAGAGGGGTGCTTGTTTCCACCCAACCGTAGGCGTAGCGACTCCCAGCGGATTTACCACTAGCCACCCCCGAGCTGAGACCACGATGCTCTGAGACTGCATCTTTCTGTTTGTCAATGACCAGGAGCGAAGGTTGCAATCCTTCCTCTCTGCTATCACTCACTCTACGTAATGCCAGAGTTCCCCTTGTGTCTACCCTTTCAATCGCCTCTTCCTTACGCCTTATCCTCTCGCGAGGTTGCGTGTGGTGCGATTACCCTCGCACTGATCAGGCCTGACATCTCTATGGATGGGCGGTTCACCATCCCATCCCTCATCAAGTCATCCGCCTACCAGCCTGCGAGGCATTGAATTTCAGGGCCAGCGAGCCACTTTTGGTTCCCCGGGCCAGTGGAGTCCAAATATGGTATTTAATTCTCGGTGGAAGTTAACGGCACCTTTTCAGGTGCCCTCCACCGCCATCGTGGTCTCTTTTTCTGCACATCCCCTCTCAGCAGTCTTGCAATAAGTTCAAAATTTCATTCACATTTATTGACCTTTTCCTCAAGGTCCATTTACATCACATATTCACATTTATGATTTTGCCATAGTTCTTGGCCAGTCCAGTTATATTTACAAGCTGGGGGAAATAGGGTGTTACAGGTAGGAATACAAGGTTTACCCAAATGGTAGAATAGTTTGTCTTGCAACCAAAATATTTTCACCTGCAAGCCATGGATTAGCCTCTCAAATACATCCTTGAAGACTTCGTCAATATAATATTTTCCAAAATAGCTAACCTGAGCATTCTTCAAAACAATAGATGCAAAACTAGGAGGTCTAAAAAGTATATATGCTCTCATGGCATCTGCACTGGTACTAGTTGCAACCTTGAATGGTTGTTGAAGGTCCGGTAGAGCTAGATTGGTGTAGGATTGATCTTTTCTTCCAAAGTGTCAAAGGCCCTTTTCTGTCCGCCTCCCCACTGAAATAAATGTCTCATCTCAAGCATTTCATTTTTATGTAAAGAATTAAGAGTATTAGACTTATCAAGCTCTTTGGTTTTTACAGTCGTAAGCACAAGTTTCTTACAAGTAAGTGATGGGTTATCTTCCATGCTATGAGGTCTAACAATATACTCCACTCCACCTTTTGTGAGATGGTATTTTTTCTCTTTTCGAAAGAAGATAGCCTTTCTGTCATAAAGATAAGGAATCCCTAATACCATACCACAGAGATCCAAAGGAACCACATCCAAATCAACCTCAACTATCAACTGAGCAGCAATAACAAACCTCAACCTACACTGACTGGTAACCTGAAGTTTTGCATTATCATGTACTCAACCAAGAGGGTAAGGTTTTTGGTGAGGTTTTCTGGTAAATCCCAATTTCCTTACAATCTCTTCAGATATCAAGTTAACTTGTGAGCCCAGATCAAACAAATTTTCCAATTTTGTGTGCTTTGTCACTACTCTTATGTGGAATAATTCACTTCTTCTTTCATCATTTTCAAGAGATGGAATTTTAGAACTTGAACTAGCATGAAACGAAACTTTACATTGTAATCCAGCTTCTGTGATATTTTCCTCATCGCCCGAGTCAAAACCTAGGTCTTGTTGCATGGTAGAAAAAAAAATCTTATTCCTTTGGCCACCAAACCGCTTCAGTCTTAACTCCATATGCAACTTCCAACAATGCTCATCATCATGCCCATCTTTCTGGCAATGAGTGCAAGATGATTTTTCTCCCCCTTTCTTTGTTGTAGTTGTCCTATTATCCTTTCCTTTGCCTTTCCCTTTGAAATGGTCTTCTGAATGCTTGTGATCTTCCTATACACTCTTTTCATTGCTTTCAAGGTGACGTGCTTTCACACACACCTCATCTAAGTTTGTGGGATTAAATAATAACATTTTATGTTGAATGTAATTGTGGAGTGCACCAATATACTTCATCAAAGTTTCATGAGAATCTAAAGGAACATTTAATGCAAGTTCTTGTTTCCTAAATTCCTCTGTAAAACTTCGAACACTCTGACCTTTACCTTGTCTTAGATTTTTCCATTCCATCACGGCTTTAAAAAATGAACATAACCCAATGGAAAAATTTGCGTTTTCAATGTAGATACAAATTCAAACCATGAAGAAAGGAGTTTACCATTATTTTTACTGCCTTTCTGGAGTTTTCTCTCCCACCAAAAAAGGGTTGTTCCTTCCAGCCGAAGAGAAACCAACTAGGTCTTTGCCTCTTCCTCTTTGATCTACTATACACAACAATAAACTTCGATTTTTTTTATCCAATTATTAATCTTATCTACCTTAGCTTCTCCATTAAACATGGGAAAATTAAATTTCACATCTAGCTTCAGTAATGGCCTTTTAGAGGTACTTGGATGCAGGGATGATTTTAGGGGCTAAATTTCGCTCATGGGCTAATTTTCCATGGTTTTTCCAAAAACAAGATTTGTTATTTTAAAAATGATTCGCCCAAATTCTATAGGATAAAATTATTTTACCTTAAAAATCACCAAAAATTTATAAAAACTATATAAAATACTTAGAAATTTGAATATTTAAAAAAACAAATATCGCCAAACATTTATAGTTGACATATGAAGGATTGGTGATATTCACCAAGGTTTCTACATTTTAAAATAAATTTCCATCCTTAAAATCATCCCTGCTTGGATGAAAACTAGAATCATGAGAATGCTGAGAATAATGAGAATGAGAGGAAGAGAAAGAAGAGCTTGAACTTGAATATAGAGATGGAGGCTCAAGAGGATCTTCTCCATTCCCATGGTTTACTGAAGCATTATCCCCTTATTTAGCTTTCTTCTTCTTCTCCTTTGCCACTCTCTTCTCATAATCTGCAAACAAGTTTTCTACCATATCTGACATGCAGTAGAAAGACTTGTGAAAATTTTGCTCATACTTTGTACAAAGTTCTTCATCTCCCATTTTACTACTTCGAGTTGCACGTCCAATCTCTAGGTTGAAAGTATTAAGTTTTCCTTCACCTGCTTTAGGCTTGGCCCTGGTAAGCATTCACACTCGCAATTCAATTCAAAGAAGACCACTCTGATACCAACATGATCTGAGACCTTTTCATCGATGACATTACATAAATTGCATTAAGAGTATGAATCAAAGCTTATATGCAAAATTAATTAAAGAATGAATAAATATGGATAAAAGAAGAGAAATGAGACAATAACACAATAACGTGATAATGAAGTTCGTCCAAGATGGACTACATATCTAGACCCTGCTTCGAAGTGGAGAGGCTATATATTATTCTCAGCAATAAAATTGGCACAAATACATCATTATATCCCAAAAAATGAAAAATGGCCTTCTGATATGTTTCCCAGATGCAAAAAGAAACATCATCGGTGGACTCATAGTGAGAAAACGTAAAGAAATGATTGTCAAATCATGAAATTATGACACTACTCATCCCAGTCCCTCCTGGGCTCTTTGCCTCGATTTGTGTGCCACCAACCTGCAATTATTTCTCTTGTACCTGCATTGGAAAAAATGCTATTATACTGTGCTGGGCGCGAACCCATAGGTTTGGCAAAGATTTAGTTTAAATGTTAAATTCGTTGTGGACTTTACAACTCGAGTTGTTAGCTCAGTTGGTTGGAAATAGTTTAAAATAAGTGGTTGGTTGGGGAGGTCCCAGGGTCGAACCCACGGGCCTTCCCCCTTTGTTTAGTATCCATTATAACAATGTAATATGGTTATTAAATTTACCACCCCACCATATAATATTTGGCCTAACCTCCGACCAAAATAGTATGGGTGCCAACTGTTTATCAAATGTCCGCCAACTTTAATCTCCTACATTAAATTCGTCTGGAGGTCAACAACCAGTTGTCTTGCTATCAGGAGGCCTCTGGGTGGTGCCACGTGGCGTCACTTGGGGTGCCACGTGGCACTCGCCAATTGGCCCTAGTGGCCATCAAAAATGTTGATTTGGCATGCCACATGGAAGCCTATCGTGCTGCCATGTGTCATGCTGACGTCAACATGTATGGTCACTGATGACATCAGTTGTACGGTCAATGATGTCAACAGTTTACTTTGACTGGGTTCACTGCCTACTTTGACTGGCCATATCTTTTTTATTCTAGCTCTGTTTGAGGTTTCGTTTGTGCTGTTCAAAATCTTGCAATGAGCATTTCGACTTGGAGATTTTTTTGCTGAGATTTGAGGACTTTTATTTTTTTTCCCTTTTAGATCCTCCTAGATCATTCTACCTTTACTTTTCTAATATTTTAAGAATTTTCATAGTATATTAAGAAGCTACAAATTTATCTCTTAATTTGGTGACCATCTTCTCTTAATGTTGGATTTTGACTGTGTCTCTTCTTTTGTAGAGAGTCAAATTCTCTCACCACACATTAATGGGTTAGGCGTTAGGGACCTCTTAGAGGTTAGGGGTCAAAGAGTTAGTCATAAGTTAGGGTTTAGACCACATTGAAGTCAATGGGTCAATGTTAACTAGCTTAGTGGATTATGGGACAAGGGTTAGGGGAGTTAGTATGTTAGTTGTTAAGGTCTAGATCAATAGCAAGGCACGTGTTAGTGGGTAGTCCTTAAGGTTTGGGGGTTAGGTTTTCAAGTGATTAGGAAGTTAGGAGTTAATGGGCTAGTTAGGGATTAGGGAGCTAGAGTTTAGTAATTAATTAGTTATGAGTTCGTGGATTAGGGGTGAGGGGGATTAGTGGGTTGTTGTTATGGATTTTTTCATTAAGGGTTAGTGGGTTAATGATTAGTTAGAGAATAGGGTTGGATATTGTTCTTATAAGAGTTAGGTCATTTAGGGCTAGTTAGGAGTTGGGGTTAGGACTCTATAAGGGGATAAGGATCACACATGCTTAATGGGTTAGGGTAAGTGGGTCAATAGTGGTTGTTTAAAGTTTAGGGTTGTCGATTATGGATATAGAGGTTAGGACATTAGGGAAACTGTGTTGGTGGCTAGTTTGTAGTTACAAGTTAAGGTTATTGGAATAGAGAGAAGTCATCTAATATTCTAGCCAATATCCCACTTATTTTCGAAATATAGCAATACTATTAGTGAAAGTTCCAATTAATCTAGACTTTTAATTGAATTTTATATAAACCGTATCAATTTAGAATTGTAATAAAAAGAGGTAGCTTACTCTAAATATGAATTAAGGGAAATATTAAGTCACTACTTGATGTATTTGTTCCATGATGAATAATGTGCCGAGTAAATCATTAACTCGCTGCATGGTGATTAATATTTCAAATACACTAATTGATTAAGTGCAAAAATGCAATGCTTAATATTTCCATGTATTAATGGGTTAGGTGCAAGGATTTGATGTAAGTTAAATGCATGTGGACATTGAAGTCTAGGTGGTACTAGTACAACAAACTCTTAATTGCAGGAAAGGAAGGAAATTCAGGCACGGATGTCTTTTTAGGATAAGTTCATGAGCAGGATGTATAATAATGGGGAAGGGAAAGGAATGGAATTTGTCTACAATGGAAAATAAGGCATGGCATGTCCGTATGGAAATTCAGAAGAAGGATGTATAATAATGCAGGGAAGAGAATCTCTCTGTAATGAAAATTCAGGTGTATCATTTCTTTTTGTAGCAGTTTAAGCGTTTTATTTTTTGGTTGTTTTCCTGTAATTTTTTTTGTTTGATTTTGTTTGAAATTCGGTGATGAATGGTTGGATTTGCATATTTGAATAGTTAAGTTTGTATAATCTTAGTGTCCCGAATCTTTTCAACACGCTGAATTCATTTATGCATTCAGAAATGCAATTTAAACAACATAAAATATGGATTTTGTCCAAATTTACATCACCAGATTCCCACCAAAAAAACCCTAAAAAATAGAACCGTTAGCCAACACCTTTCTTCTTACGATAAGTTCATAAGAAAGATAAATAATGCAGGAAAGGGAAGAGAATCTGTACGTAATTTCTTATTCAAATCCAATTTCTGTACGCTTGTTTCAACATCTGCCCTTTCGTCGCTGCATCATTCGCTTTGATTCACTCTTAATATTCCGTCTATTATTAAGAGCAGTAGAACAATTATATGAGTATGGCAGACTAGTGATGGGAGAGGTAGCAGAGGAAGTACAAATAAGGGAGAGATGGGTATGGGCACTGTAGTCCAATTGGATTTGCATTGAAAGACTTCAGCGCTTGTCACTTCATGAAGCTATTTCAGAAAACTGTGCTGTCAGAGACACAGAAGTGAATGTGCGCACGTTATGAGGCCTGAGTTAAGGTTGGACCACCAATGTATAAAGAGCGAAAGATTTAGAAGTTGGTCTCTGTCATTGTGTGGCCGTCCATCTCTGAAACGCTTCCATATGTGACCATTATTTCTCTTTCTTATTTTCATTATTACGAATAAAATGAATGCGCTGAGTACTAACGAAGCTTCCATCAATCTTCAGAAAGCTTTCATTTGTCAAGCTCATTCTTTTTGCTCTCGTTTCAAAATGAAACAGTGCGCTGAATACGAACTACATGTGGATATGGCCCACGCCCGCGCAGTGCTTTTCTTCATATTTTTCGGATGTTTCAAATCGATCGCTATACACTACTCTGACAGAGATACCATCCATATCAGACAATTGCGTAATTTATATATCACGTTTCACCACCTGAAAGTGTGATGTAAATAAGATCCACGGCCATTGGATGACACATGACATATATTTAAACAAAAAGAATTAAGTGACACTGTCCCATACGGAGTGGCATCGTCACTCGCCATTGTTCATCCAAATCAAATTTGAAATGCCATTGAACAATATCATGTACCCACTTCTTCCCAATTTCATGATTCCCTGTTGAGAGAGATTTCACATCAACTTTCGTTTCTTGAAGTAAACATTGCGTATTATCATTAAACTAGCAACAACCACATTTATGTAAAAAGTGGTTGATATACGCCAATCGGCCCCATTAATTTTAAAAAGGTGAAAAATGGGGCCGATCGACGTATATCAACCACTTTTTACATAAATATGGTTGTTGCTAGTTGACGGTAGACATGCCTGAAATAACATTAATACATTAAATACATTAATTAATTAATGTATTTATTAATAATTAATAATAATGCTTTAATTTATTATTATTTCAAAGTGTTAATATGAGTGTAAATCCATTTTAATTTCTGATCTCTTTGCATATTATATGTAGAGAAGGATCAAATCCCTAGAAGTACAAACCTTTTTTTTAGAGTACAAAACTCTAGGAAAGTTTTGTATGTTTAGGGATTTGATTCCTCAGGCACATAGTAGATGCGATGGAGTGGTTATGTGTGTGTGTGTCACTTGTCAATTCCATGTTGAGCATGTAAGAAATTACACATCTCCTTCATATTGAACAACACATCATTAAAATGTTTTAACAATAAGTTTTTTTTTTACTATCAGTTACTTTATATATATATGTGTGTGTGGGGGGGGGGGTGAGTGCAAACAACAGATGGTCTCATGAAGCGTTAGTTTATTCAAGGTGCTTTTACAATAAATTCTAATATGGTGTAAGATTAAAAAATGTAGAAAATTGAATTATCTTTCCAAATATACAACTTTTATTCATAGAAATTGTGAATAACTATATGAAATTTGATTTTTTCCAACAATCTTATGTTACTTTTCCAACAAAATATAAGGTATATGTTTTTTCCTGCAAAATATAAGGTATATGACTTTGTTGGTGAAGGTGTTGAGTACCATAACTATAGACTTTCATTTCAAAAACTTGTATAATTGTAGAGAACAGGTTGTTTTAGTGTCGTCTATTTTTTGGAAATTTAGAATATTAATTTTATTTTATTTTTAAATTACGAAAGTCAATATATCCTTGAAATTACAATGTCTTTTGTTCGTGTTGGCTAAGAGGGTCTTAACATGATCAATTTTTTTTTTTTTTTAATCATAGATATCAATCTCCTTTAGTACGACATATAACTCATTCTAGAAATGGTTAAGCCGACAAAATGTTATAGAAAAAATAAAGAGGTATGTAAACAATAGATTAAAAATAGTAAACAATATTAGTTAAAAAAAAAACTATATATTTGGAATTTGCATAGCTGACTCTATCTATATCTGTAGGTTCATCAACATCTGAATTATGTTGTCTATAAAGAAATAACGTAAAAAAATAGAGATATATAGAGGTATTCACAAAAATTGAGGTTTTAAGCAAAACGAACCACTAGGTTTATCATCTCGAATCTAAATCTGAGGCAACTAAGTCAACACACACGTACGCTAAAGTTGTCAATCTCGCCCCCAAAAAATTGAATTCAAAAGAATGCACATGTGCTCTAGTAACACACACATGTTTCTATCAGCATGTGTGTGTTCCTAAGAGCGCACACGTGCTCTTAT
>ML796198.1:141543-155567 GCA_009831015.1 Picea engelmannii
TGGTATGGGTCCTTCGACGCATAATTTTATGATCTTAAAGAAGGAAAGATCGGTTGTATTTTCATTTTTAGAGAGTTTGAAAACATATTAAAGACAACTCCAAGGGTGTTCTTTTTCATAAATGTAGTCCCCCAAGCCCTAAAAAGTAAAAAACTACAAGGGATAACTCTTCTAGTCGAGGTTGACTAGAGTGCTTCTTTTTCGTAATTAGTCCATTCAGTCCGAAAAGGGTTAAACTTATACTGAATATATGCCCTTTAAAACCTTTTAACGAGTGTGAAAGGAAACAATCTAATTCAACAATCTTTTCATGTTTAGGGAGTCTGAAAAGAGTTTAAAGGAGACACCAAATATTTCCTTTTTCATATAGTTTTTGTGTGCCCAAAAAAGTAATAAAAGTATGTTCGGTTGTACTCCGAAGAGTTCCTTTTTCATATAGGTTTTACGAGCCTAAAAAAGTGATAAAAATATGCTCGATTGTCTACATTTTTTAACGAGCTTGACATAGAAAGTGAACCATTCTCGGGGTTGGTTTCATTTTTAATGAGCTTAAAACCAAAAAACGAACTATGCTTGGGGTTGGTTGCATTTTTTAACGAGCTTGAAACTAAAAGCGAACTCTACTTGATGTAGGTTTAATTTTTACACAAGCTTGAAAAAGAGAAAAAAATATGCTTGGGGTAGGTTTCAACTTTACATAATCTTGAAATAGAGAAAAACTATGCTAGGGGTAGGTTTCATTTTTACACAAGCTTGAAAAAGAGAAAAAACTATGCTTGGGGTGTCTATTTCATTTTTACATGAGCCTGAAACAAAGTTTGAAACTGTGTTTGGAGTGATACCCCTTAGCGGGTTTTCTTCCCAACATGATGTCCATAGGTTGGTACTTTTCCCCCAACATAATCAACCAAGGCTAGCGGCTTAACTCCAACATGATGTCCAAAGGTTGGAGACATACCCCCTAAGCTTCGTTTCATCTGCCAACTATTCTTCAACACCCAATCATACTTATGGTTACTAATATTAAAAGGTTCACAAGGGGGGAGGAATAAAGAGGATCAATTGACAAGGGAGGAAGAAATGAAGGTTCAATTATGAGATCTAGTGAGAGACTCAACTCAACATTTCTGAGATCTAGCAAAAGAATTTACTCAATGTTTACGAGATCTAGTGAAAGACTCAACTCAAAATTTATGAGATATAGTGAAAGAGTCGACTCAATCGGAGGGCGGTCTGTTTCATTTTTTAACGATCTTGAAACAAAAAATGAACGATGTTGATGGTTATCTGTTTCATCTTTGAATGATATTAACAGTGGAAAATAACTATGTTCATGGGTATCTGTTTCATTTTTTAATGACCTTGAAACATAAAATGAACTATGCTTGTAAACCTTGACCATGGCTTCCAAGAGGTCTTCATCAGATGAAAAAATAATTCTTTGGAAGGAATACATGTCAAGAGACTCACTTTGATCAATAGGGGGAGAACAAGTTCCAATGTCCCTAGAGACAGAGTTACCATGTCCATTTTTGGAACTAAATCAAAAGAAAATGAGCATACAACGAGAGGTTCCTTCTCATTATCAATCAAAGGCATGGGAGATAATTCCACATAATGAACTTGTGGCGGGGGGGATACTTCTTTCATATAAGGAACATTCAGGGAAGTTGGGTGCTTGACATTCAGATCAGGACCAACGAATGAAAGCTAGTCAATGGTCGCAATGTTTCCTTTATGAGGGAAATGCACCACTCGAAAGAGTGTGGACAGGACAAATTTCATATTATAAACATAGTCCTGCCCAATGAGTAAATTAAATTCCAAGGGGCATTGGACTACCATAACATCGAAATAGACATTTTTCCCTCCTAAGTTGATGAATAGTCGAGGAAGGATCCCTAAAGGTTCACTATATCTTCTATTAAAAGATAATAGATAATGGGTCACCGACACACGTTGAGGGGATCCAATAGCTTTCCAAGTGGTTTAGGATAGAATACTAACATAAGATCCTTCATCTATAATATATCAAGGTATGAACCGATTATAAACCTATACAATGATTTGGAAAGGAAGGTAGGAATGAAGGTGAGGCTTCATCATACTATTCCAATAAAAGGAAATTACCTCATTACTTGGAGGGGGTTCCACGCCCCCTTTTATGGAGAACTATGAAGTGACAAGAAAAACCCAAGTGATATCCACTTCACTCTCCAAGGGAAGAGTGGGATCAACCGAGGATTGAATCAGACTGATCACTTCATCAACCAATGGTGGGTTGGGAGAGGACTCATGGGAAGTAGTTGAAGGTTGTTGATGGGAAACAAAAATGTATTTCAACAATTTTKAAGCTTCATCCATATGAGGGAAAAGGTAATTGTGGTGCATTTCCCCRCATAGSCARCAAGGAATTCTAATTTGACTCTTTTTTCCCCCAACCTAATGATTACTAGTTGATGGGTTKTCATGAGCATGACCTGCAATGGTTGACAATATGGGTTGTTGAGAACCCTGAGACCACACAAAACCTTTGGAATACTAGGGAAATCCTTAAGAAGGTGGTCACCCTTACAAAKCCTACAAGGGAATTTGGGATTGTGACGTATGTTGGTAGACTTGTCAATATCATCAACACTCCCATCATGATTATTAGTGGTTGTTTGATTTCCCCCTTGCTTATTTTTCTTCTTCTACTTATTCCTTTTCTTCTTCTTTTGAGCCTCATGGTTACTAACATTAATAATTTCACCAGGCGAAGAAGAAGAAAGGGAAGTATATGTGACGGGCAAAGAAGGAAAAGGGTCAAGACGAGGTTGATGTTCTTGGGGTGGAGGGATTGAATTCGAAGCACTAGGAGTATTTGGGATCACTAGAGTGGAAAATTACCATATCGGTAACCCTATGGTGAATCTAGGAAGACTCAATGTGGTAATGTAAGGAGGACCAATGTTTCCAAAAGAAGGAAAAACATAAGGTTCCCCGTGAAAATGGGTTCCTTGGTTGCTAGTCCTCGAAAATGTTGTCATAGACACAAAATTATCCTAAGGTCGCTAAATCAAAGAGAACACACTACCAAAGTCCCTATAAGATAAGAGAAAGAAAACAACTCCCTTTTGATAGGGAAAAAATGGAAGTAAGGATCTTTCGGAGACAAGAGATGAGGCCGCCAACGAATATATGAAAGAAAAATATCCCAACCTCCACGTAACAACCCTTCTCAGTGAAAGCAACCCTCGCTTCGTGGGGTCACCCTCCAAGGGTACTGAAAGTGTGATATGATGTCTACCTGAGTCACCATGGGAAAAAACCCACAATCATCTATGTAGATACCTAGGAAATGTTGCTAAGGTTACCGGCTCACAGTTGGCCTCCAGGGGGGTATAGTCGACAATATGGACCAAACGTATGGTCACGATAACAAATTATGAAGCTCTTCCAGAGGTATGAAAACAAGTGGATCAATAATACTCCTGAGGACCTTGAATGGATTCGAGATTCATGAAGTACCGAGACCAAATAAACCAGTAACACTCAAGAAAAACCCTCAATATACGCTCTTTCCACTACGATTGGTTAAGCTTTGGAGGGGTAATCTACATTTCTCTTCTGCATGTGAACTCATGTTTAGCCCCTATGTTAGAGGGGGTTCTTGACTATGCGTATAACACAGTTGTATTTTTTCACTCATTAGTGTTCTACAGTCTTGTTTCAGTGGACTTGGAGAATTTACTCTCCACCCAACAACCAAGGCCCTAAAATCCTAGACTTGTTGGTTTTCTATAAAAGAAAAAAGTCTTATTGATTTTAGATTATTTGCTTGTTCTTTTTATGATTTTTGTCAATCAAAATCGTAAATGGAAGTGAAACTATATGGTGTTATCACCCCGACTCCAAGAATACTTCAAAAGAAAAAATGAATGGAATGCAATCTTTAGTTTTGATGAAACCTATCTACAAAAAGGAGCAAGAGGTTTCAAGTAAATAAACAAGTGTAACATTCAATGCAAGAAACATGAACTACTTTTTGAATGAAAAAGGTATTTCATATATGAGTCAAAGAAACTGTAGGATACACGATTCCTGGCAATTAAATGCAATGCAATTAAAATGCAATTTACTTTTCTTTAAAATGAAAGATCAAAAATGCTCCACCCACTAACTAGAATGCAATAATTATTGTTTGTTTTTAAAAGCAATGAAATGAATTCAAATGAATTTTTTTCTGCTTCCTTTGTTTCAATGAAAAATTTCAATGTCAAGGCAAAGGATTACGAAGCAAAAAAATCAAAACAAAACATGCACTCAAGCAAGAATTGAAAGAATCCAAATTTCAAAATTCTTTTAACACAAGTTCAAACAAGAACACATAGATGGAAAGTAGAGAATAACACTTTGTGTAACCTCATAAATTGATGGGCGTGAATCAAGTATTAATGCCAAGTTGAAATAAGTCCAAAATACTTCAAGAGTATGCTCAAAGGATCAGAAGACCAAGAGACTCAAAAACCAAGGCTTAATGCAACACTTGCAATCCCAGATCAATGAAGAAAACTTCAAAATCAATCAAGTGAAGAAATTAGAAAGTATTGAAGTCTAGATAACAAAAGTTTAGGAACCTTCGTGATGGGGATCAAACTAAGGGTAAAGAAAACTTTGACCAAAGGATCAAGTTAGCCCAAGGTAGTCATGCACATTTCAAAATTTGATGGATTTGCAAAATCAAAAGAGGAAAGAAAAGGTGGTAATCATTCAAATTCAATCAAGCAAAGCCAAAATCAAGTTCAGAGGACTCTAATGCAAGTATTTGAGTCAATAATATGAGAAAATAGTGGAAAATTGAGCTCAAAATGGACTGAGGAAGGAGATCAATGCTCCTATAATAAGGTAATCAGGGTGTTGAAAAGAGGTCATGATGCAGACCCCACCCTCTCCAAGGATCTGCACAACCTCCCAGTCTAGGATCATCCTAGTCGATAGCTAAAATTATCTCACGGGCTCCCTCTGAGCCCAAAATTTCAACACACGGGTCCTTAACCTTCTTCCCGAATGCAAATTTTATTTTTTGGGAGTCCCTGAGCACTGGTAAAGCCTCTCCGGAGACTGAGGGAAAATATTTCAATCCCCAAATGTTTTGGGGCTTCAAGACATTTTATCCCTTTTTATTTCTCAATGCGAAATTTGCAAACTGTTGAACACTAGGCGAAAATATCAATGGTATTCAACGAGCACCGAGATCGACGGCTCAAAATTCGTTGTTTCAGGCTTCGACGATTTTTGGCTACACCAACACACTCAAAACACTTGCAAAGTATCAGGTGTCGAAAAAGAGCAGATCTGACGGCTGGTATTCCACCACCAGATCGACGAATCTTCGCCTCTTTCGCACTTCTGGCTTCGACAATTTCTCCACAACCTTTTTTTCACAAATCTCCTAGATCGTTGAAAAGGAAATTATGCCCAAGTATCAAATCGACAGTCCTCAGCTCAGATGGATGGACGACCCAGATTATTTCTCTTCTTGCTTCGACGATTTCTTTTGGTTGTACACAAGACATGACCCTTTGTATCTCTCGACGTCGAAACGCGGAAAGGCTACTCCATCCTCCATGTGCACCCTTCTTGATCGATGGATAGGATGCCTTCGGTAATTTAATGATTTTTCTCCCTGTCTGCATGATGACTCAAATATACCAAAGTGCCACGTCCCCAAACTGTGGGATTCTTCGCCACGTGTCCTCCTCCAATGGACGGTTGGGATGGACTCTGACCTTCGGGCCTTCAAGAGTCCCCACAACACTGCACCCTATTTCTTCCTAAGTGTCGGACCTCTAGACTTCCATATTTGTTACCACTTGTCCTTCCTTTGATCAATAGTCTAGATCAACTCCAGACTTCAGGACTCTAGAGAGATTGAACTCCTCTTCTCTCTATTCTCCTGGAGTGTCTATCCTATAGATCTTTCCCTGATTTATGAGCCTAGACCATTCACCTAACTGGGCCATTCCTCTGGTATTAATCATAGTTCAACCTGGAGAGAATGAGTCTACCCTAGGGAATGCTTGTCCCTGATTGTTGAACCTAGACCATTCACCTAACTAGGCCATTCCTCCAACACTAATCATAGTGCAACCTAGATAGAATGAGTTTGCCCTAGGGAATGAATTTCCTGCACCAACCTCCAAAACATACCATTCTTTGAAATTTCTCACAACTGTGAACTTCGAAAGAATGACTGCATGGCGAGGCAAACCATTCTACTTGACCACTGCTTAAAGTGGCTACCAAGAAGAATGACTTTCCTAGACCATTCCTCCACACTGGCCACAAGGGGAATCACTGTCTATGGTACATCAACAATCTATCGAACCATTTTCATTATGAAAATGACTATCTGATCTGGACCATTTTCCGAACTGGAAAATGGCTATCCGTTAGAAATCTCAAACCACTTTCAAAACTAGAAAGGAATTGCTCATCCTGGACAATTTTTTGAACTGAAAAATGAAGTCATCTCCACGATCCCCAGATTATTTCTTAAGTATGCAAAATTTTCATCTTGGACAGAGGATTTACCAAAATATCTTTTATCTACTCATCTATGGAGATATATTGGAGAACAAATTCTCTTGTATGAACTTCATCATGGAGAATACAATGCTTGATCTCAATGTACTTCATTTTTTCATGGAACACTGGTTATCTCTTAAGGCTTCATATAGCTCTAATCATTACAGTATATCATGGTCAAATTCAACACTTATGTTTCCTGCTAGCTCATGACATCGTGGCAAGGCTCAAACTGAAACATATCCAAGTAGCACTTCTTTTGTCATCATGAGATTTTTCCATGGATTAGCAATCCATCATCCCAGACTTCTGAGTAACTATTTTGACACACTATCTCTTTCATAGAAAGTTTTCACCACTCTTCTGTTGTATATGAGATACTCTGCATAAAGTTGTTTGAATCCATACAAGGTCTTCTTATATCTGCATACATGGGTCTCTTTCTGGTATAATCTTCTTTCTCACTTGCTTTATTGGGAAGAACAATCTTTTACATGTAAATTTCAATTAATGGATACTTCAAGAGGTATATCTGGAACAAGCTATTGTCAGTCTTCTCCCTCCTTTTGGAAGAACCTATTAATCTTGCAATGCTTCCATTCATAAGTTTTTTTTTTCACATTTTCTTACATACATGTTCTTTATCATAACTCCCATTTCTTCTGCTCGATTTCTTCTTAGTGAGTTCAAACCAAGCTAGTAGTCTTGTGATTCTCGGTATAAAAACGGGTTGTTCTTTCTTTTCTTTCTTTCTTGGAAACTTCATGTTCTTCCTCATGTCTCTCTTTAGCTATTGGGTCTGTGGGGTCTTCTATATTCCCTAAATATTCCAAATTATTCCTTTCATCATAGGATCATGGATGTAGATGGACAACCAAGGATACTTTAAGTCTTCTTTTCGAAGAAGACTTCTTCTAGAGTCAGATTGAACATGTTTTGCTTATCATGGCTACTACTTTCAATGGGAACATGGATAGATACTTCATAATCCTCAATGGATCATATTTAGTATTATATCCCTCCTAATCCTTGATTCATATATGAATGCATGCTCTTCTTTTGGAATTATGTAATCAACTCCCTCCATCTAAGATAGTCCACGCTTCCGTCTGCATCCTTATTTCCTTCTGCAAAGTGTCACAAGTCTTTTTCTAATCTCCTCTTGATTGTTGACTTCTTTATGTTTTGGCTTCTTCTGGGTGTCTTCAAGTTTGATTATGATTTCGTCTTATCTGGTAGTTGTTACTTATATAATAATATCTTCCACGGGAACTGTTACCAAGGATTGTCAACGTACTTCATCTTTTCAGATACATTACTTGACTAGTAATCATCGTAATATTAATCTGTATCCTGTTATTCTTCCATAGGTTTCATTTCACTGCCCATCTTATCTCCTAAGAAATATAGATACAGGAACTATGTAAACATGGTATGTACAAGGACTATGTTGCAAAATAATATTGTTACCTTGACTAGAAGGAAAAATCTGCTTCATCTTGTTTGACTTTGTTTGAGGGTTCCTTTTTTTCGGCAACTGTTGCCTCATGTGTTTCCTTCCTTTTCTTTAACTCGGGACAATAAGTCTTGTCGTGACCATATTTTCGACAATTGAATCATTTTATTTTTGACGTATCCTTCTCTTGATTTGGTTTCTTTCTTGAGTCAAACTTCTTCTTATTCTTGAATTTCTTGAACTTTGTTGTGTAGGCTTGATCATCATCTTTCCTTTGGAATTTCTCTTTTGTGCTAATCCTTGATTCTTCTTGTGCACAACAATTCCAAAGTTATTCAAATGTGGGATATTCCTTTCTTGTGTTCATGCTTGCGGCAAATGCATCCCATGTTTTCGGAAGGCCATTGAGTTATATATTTACCAGTTCCTTCTTTGAAATGATTTCTCCAATAGCTTGTATTTGATATATTAACTGAGATATTCTCGCAAGGTATGATGTTATGTTGTCATCATAATTCATTTTCATGTCACATAGCTCATTCTTTAGACTCATTACTTGTCCGATGTTTCTGATAGCTCATTCTTCAAACGCATTACTTGTCCGATGTTTCTGACTTAGAAGAGGTTAGTTATGGCATCGTACATCTTATTAGATGAGTCAAGATGAGAGATGTAAGGTATCAAGTGGTATTTTACAGAGTCCACTATGATACTCATGGAATTGATGTAATTGTCCCTGAACTTCTCCATAATTGCAATGTTTCGAGGTTCCTTCTCTTTTCTTCTTCAAACTGTGGTTCCATGATCATTCCTTTCATGATATCCAACACTTTTTATTGGAAAGGACGAGGTCAATACTTGTCTTCCATGGTCTGAAGTTAGAAGCCCTTTCTAACTTGTTTTTTGACTTCATAGAGTAAGTCATGACTGCTTTGACTTGGTCAACCTTTGACTTTGACCAAAAACTCAAACTTGATGTCTTAGCTTGCTGAGAGTACCAAGAAGTGTGCTAGGTTAGGTTGCACTAGGATATCCATAAATTAGGTCAATATCTTCACTTAAAGTGCCTCAACAAGAGGGTTAGGGTTTCATTTCTGCAACAAAATTTTTTACTGCAACTACAATTGTAACTGAGAAAATCCTCCCAATCTATCTTCCAGCGGTTAGACTGTCCGAAGATAGTGTGGGCCCATAAGCTGTTATAAAAGTAGGTGTGCTCATTTAACCATAGACAATATAGAAATATTGTCACCCAACCATAGGCCGAAGCCACCTCCGAGCACCTTAACCTTGACAAAGAATAATTCTGGAAGAAAACCCTAGACCTAATATCCAATCAATGTAGCGTACCTCTCTCCAGAGCTAGTGCACAAGGAAGAAAATCCAAACTATAACCAAGGAGAAATTCCAAGACAAAACAGAAAATACAAGTTGCAGTAGCTACTCTCCATACTTGCGCACTTACTAAATTTATGCAGTGCACACTAGATTTTTGCAGTTGCGAGCTGTGTGTCCAAATGAGCTCTAGCATCTTGTATTTATACTGCTCTTCCTTAGCTTTTTGGGTTGACTTCTCTTTCTGGAGGATAAAAACTCAATATTAATTATTTTCTTTAGCCGAATTTTCTTCTAGGGTTATGTTCAATGTTTAATTATTATGTTATAGGGTTTCTTCTTGCTTCTCGGAACATTGTATTCTTATCAAGGTTACATGTGGAGGTTTAATACCTCCCGCAACTACCATAATATCAACACTTGGAACTAGAAATGCGTAGAGAAACCGTAGATTGGGACGAGATAACTCAAAGGTTTAAGGTAAAATTTACTTTTTAAGATGAATCTTCATTAATAGATGCAGCTTTGCAAGCCATTAGAAAAAATATTTTTTCAGAAGAAGGGTTGATGGACCTAGTACCTATGTGTAGTGCACGTAGAACTTCTATGACATTTCACAAACTATTGGAATGTTATAATCTGGCTCAAGGAGATCAGGAGAAGGAGGATCCAAGAAATATACAAATACTTGAAACTAAGGGGAAACATGCAGTGGAAGGTCCAGGGATTGAGTTTGTTGTGTATGCACAACCACTAAGGACGTGCAAGGTAAATATTGAGAAAAAATAGAATCCAAATTTTCTGTAGATATGAGAATATTAGAATGATGAAATTGTGGAAAAAATTATAGACTTACTGTGCGAGTATCAAGATCTATTATGAACCACACTTTTAGAAATGAAGGGGATAGATGGTGAGCTAGAAGAAATGGATATCCCTTGAAAGCATATGTTAAGCCAGTAATAAAGAGACCCTATAGACTGAATTCGAAGTATAAAGAGAAGGTAAATATAGAGATAGATAGAATGTTAGAAGCAAGAATTTTTGAACCTGTGGTGGAGTCAAAGTGAATAAGTCCAATGGTAGTACAAGATAGGAAAACAAGAGGAATCATAATTTGTGTAGACCTATTAAATATAAATGATGTATATCTGCATGATCCATTTCTAACACCTTTTAGAGATGAATTATTGGAGAATGTAGGGGAGTAGGAGGCATATTCCTTCACAAATGGATTCTCAGGATATCACTAGATAAAGATTGCTCAGGAAGACAGATATAAGACTAATTTGCAACAAAGTGGGGAAGCTACCAGTACATAGTGATTCCTTTTGGGATGAAGAATGCACCTGCAATTTTCTCAAGAGTAGTGGTCGCAACCTTTTAAAAAACTATTCATAAGTTCCTTGAATTTTATTTAGATGATTGGACTGTGTTTAGTCTCTTGAAGAATCACAAAGAAGTACTAAGATTAATGTTGGACAGGTGTAGACAATGCCATATTTCATTGAACTTGAAGAAATTTATTTATTGTTCACCTTTTGGAAATTTGTTGGGCCATGTGGTATGTAAGCAAGGCTTACTAGTGGATCCTGCCAAGATTGCAGTGATCTTAGACTTACAACCACCTACATCAATAATACAATTAAGAGAAACCCTGGTCCATACATGATACTATGGGAAGTTCAACAAAGGATATGCACCGATTACAACACCCATGGAGAAGTTGTTGAAGAAAGAAACTAAATTCCAATGGAATGAGGACTGTCATAAAAGTTTGGACACATTATAGCAAAAGTTAGTGATTGCGCCAATTTCGATATTCCCATATTGGAAGAAGGAATTTCATGTTCATGTGGATGCATCATCCATAGCTTTGGGCATCGTATTATCTTAGATAGGAGAAGGATAGTTAGACCATCCAATTGCATTATCAAGTAGGAAGTTGTCAACAACATAAAATAACTACTCATTAGAACGAGAGGGATTAACCATGGTGTATGCACTACATAAGTTTAGACATTATTTGTTGGGTTCTCATTTCAAGACGTATACAGACCATTCCACACTAAGATACTTAGTGAACAAGCCAATGTTGGGGGGGAGAACTTGCAGGTGGTTGCTATTGTTCCAAGAGTACGCATTTGAAGTTATCGTTAAGACAAGCAAATTGAATGCAGGACCAAATCACTTATCGTGCATTCTATTAGGAAAGGATGCAGGGAATATAGATGATAATTTATCGGATGCACATTTATTTGCAGTTTGAATGGTGGATGAATACACCATAGACATTGTGCAATTATTAAGTACAAGAATGGCTCCATTAGACATGACAGTTGCACAAAATAAACAATTAGTGGTTAAGGTAGCAGACTATCATATAATTCTAGGGAACTTATACAAGTTAGGTGTAGATGGGATATTAAGATGATGTGTGTTAGATAATGAAAATCCAATGATACTATTAGAAGCACACAAAGGTATTGCAGGAGGACACTACACAAGTAAAGTGATTGTGCATAATATATTGTGCGTGGGGCCCTGGTGGCCTACACTTCACAAGGATGCTAAGGAATATTTCCAGGCATGTGATGTTTTTCAAAGGGTTGGAAAGCCATCCAAAAAGGATGAGATGCCTTTGCATCCACATGTTACAATGCAAGATTTTGGCAAATGGGCAATAGATTTTGTAGGACCAATCAATCTTTCAGCTAGGAGATTAGGAGATAGACATATCATCACTGCGATGGAGTATTTGACCAAATGGGCAGAAGCAACACCAGTCACAAACTGCAGCGCAAAGACTGTTGCATTATTTCTATTTGATATTGTAGTGACAAGATTTGGGTGCCCACACATTTGATTGAGTGATCAAAGGAGCACACTTCCAGAATAATATGATTGCAACATTGACTGAGGAGTTTCAAATTCACCATCATAGGAGCACGTCGTATCACCCTTAAGCAAATGGGACAATAGAAGCCTTTAATAAGATTTTAGAAAATGTGTTGACAAAGATTTGCAATGTAGAAAGGGATGATTGGGACTTAAGGATCCTTGCAATATTGTGGGCATATAGGACTACAAGCAAAAAATTGAAAAGACAGACACATTTTAGGTTGGTATATGGGAAAGAAGCAATAATTCTGATGGAATTTATTGTGTTGAGCCTACACATTGCAGCGATTACTGATCTTGTGGATTATGGTGCAATAGAGGAAATATTCTCACAATTGTTACAACTTGAAGACCGATTTGTGGTTGGATTCCATCAACAAGTCCAGAAGGCAAGAGAAAAAGCATGGCATGATAAGCGTATTAAGAAGAAAAAATTCCAAGTGGGAGACTTACTATTGTTATACGACAACAAGTTTATGCAGCATCCAGGAAAGTTTTGAATGCATTGGTTAGGTCCATATGTCATTAAGTATGTGACAGAGGCAGGTGTTGCACAGTTGCTAATGCTAAATGGAAAAGTCCTGGGAGGAATGGCGAATGGGAGTCAGTTGAAACTCTAAAGGGATGATCGATCGTCCGCATGCTAGTCTAACCTGCACAATAATATATGTACTATAGTAGTGTATTATAAGAGGAAAAAGAAAAATAAAAAGAAAGAAAAAGTGGAAAAAGAAAAAGAAAAAGAAAACAAAGGAAAAACAACAAAAAGTAGCTAAGTTTCAACAAGATTCAATATGAAGAAGGAGGGAGTGTTGCGAAGATAGAAGAAACTGCACAGAAGAAGCGAATTATGTGTAGAAGCAAAACCTTTGTAGTGAACGAACAAGTGAGATAGGAAAATTGGACGAATAAGGACAGATAAAGACCATTAAACAACATTAAAGAGCGGAATGATGGTTCAAAATCCGTAACGAAAGCACAACATGGAGACGTCATCATAAATGGAAAAATCCAAAGGAGATCATGACAGCCTAGAAAATTGAGAAAAAATATATAGTGAAGGATTTGGAATTAATGCAAATTTAAAGCAAGTATTGAATGAACAGTACTAAGGGATTAGATAGTTAATATAGGTGGGAAGGTAAAGGGACAGTTGGCGAAGGGGCAGAAAAGTTACGGAGGATTGACAAACATTGGCCATTGTTAGTTGGAGTTGCATGCGAGTAAGAGAGAGTCGAGAGTCATGTTGCAGAGATTGAGAAAAACCACAGAGTTGAAGCAGTTGTCCCTAGTAACCAGATTGCAAAGATGGCCCCACCAAAGGCATCAACATCTGCACCAAAGAAATCCCAAACAAGAGAAGAAGACTCTCGTACAACGATTGGTACCCATGCGGGATTAATAACTCACGGTCATAGGGGCATTGGAAACTACGTAGTGCATGGTGAAGAAAGCAACACAAAACAACGAGGAAAATCTCATGACCCTGACTGTGCAGATAGTAGAGGAGATTTTGGAGAAAGAAGCCGAGGTAAAGAAGGAAGTCGCTACAATAAGAGAAACCCTCCAAACGTTCGTGGAGGCATGGAAGGGCGCAATGCAATAGGCTTAAGTGGTTCAAGGCGAGTTGTAGGTGAGTGTTGGGGGCATGTTGGACAAGCATTTTGAATAACTAAGTTTTGAAGAGCATACACAAAAGCTGAAAAGGGAGCAGTTTGCGGGGTTAAAACAAAAGTCAGAGCACACACAAAAGAAGGAAGAA
>ML796198.1:176003-189815 GCA_009831015.1 Picea engelmannii
CCTCAATTTTGTCACGTTCTTGGGCATCGGCCAATCCAGAATGGCCTTGATCTTATCTTGGTGCACCTGTACTCCTTGTGCACTGATGATGTGGCCTAAGTAAAGCAGCTCTGTCATACCGAACTCGCACTTGGACTCTTTGGTATATAATGCCCGTGCCTCCATGATTCTCAATACCTCATCCAGGTGCCTCATATGCTCTTTCCATGACCAACTATAGATCAAGATGTCATCGAAGAAAACCAAGATTGATTTCCTTAACTAATCCCTGAATATGTCGTTCATGCAATACTAGAATGTAGTGGGTGCATTGGTTAGCCCAAATGGCATAACCAGGAGCTCTAAGTGTCCAAAATTACATCGAAATGTCGTCTTCTCTATGTCCTTCTCTCGGATGCTGATCTAATGATATCCAGAGCGTAGATCAATTTTTGAGAAGAAAACTGCCCCATGCAGTTCATCCATCAACTCGTCAATGCATGGGATAGGGTACCGGTTCTTGATGGTTTTCTTGTTCAAGGCTYGGTAATCAATGCACATCCTCATGGTGCCATCCTTCTTCAGAACTAAGACAACTGAAGAAGAAAATGGGATGTTGCTCGGTCTGATGTGTCCCATCACCAACAATTTCTTGATTGCCTTCTCTATCTCATCCTTGAACCTCCTAGGATGATGATAGGGGGCGTGATCATAGGTTTTCCCCCCTCCTCCAACTCAATGGTGTGCTCAAACCCCATGTCAGGTGGTCTCTCGGGTGGAATTGCCTCAAAGACCTACGGATGTCATCCCAATAAATTCTTGATCTCTATATAGTATTGTTGTCAACAATATGAATCCTTCTGAGTAGTGATCAAGCATTCTGCGGCATATGCTACTATTGGCCCTCGACCAAGTTTTGAGGAATACTTGGTCATAGTTGACCGTTTGGTACTTCGACTGCCTGTTGAAGACAGAGCGCATAGCGAAGTGGAGATCATGGGATCTCGCCACTTTTTGTGGAACCTTTTTTGTTTTTTTGGGGAATATTGTAACGGGAAAGGGATGTCGACCCTTGTTTAGGCCTTTTTCTATGTATAAATAGAGGTCTAGGCCATGTAAGAAAAGAGGCCATGTAAGAAAAGAGGCCCTGTCTAGTCGATGGCTTAGTGCATAATTTGGATCTATGTGATCAGAAGTCTGTGTGACTGTAAGAGCTCTGTGCATGCTGTAATAGTGCTAAGTGCACAGAGTGTGAGAAGGCTTAGTGCTTGGATATACCCGGGGAAAGAGGATCTAGCGAGCTGCATAGATCTCTTGTCCTGTGTGGGGTAAGGGGCATTGAATCTCCATGTTGTAACTACTTGACCAAGATAATATAAAGAAGACTTTGTGGATGTAGCCCTAGGGTGGGGGTGAACCATGGTAAATTTGTGTACTGCGATGATGTGTTTGTCTCTCTCTTGCTAAGTGCTCTGATATGTTTAGATATATTTATTGATGCTTTGTGCTTATGAGATATGAATGCATGCTAGATACGATACATAAGATGCTAAGTGCTTAATATATTGAGTATAACCTGTTTATCATTGCTAAGTGCTAGATTTGAGTAAATACTCTGGTGCTCTATGCTTTCTGCGAAGTGTATTAATGAATGTATGTTAGGAAATAACTTATGCTAAGTGCGATGTAAGCAAGATAATCATAGATCTGTGTCCCAGCTAAGTTTGCAGACACCTGATTCCTGCAACCACCCCTGCCTCTACCTCGGGTGAGACTTCATCTGCTTCACAGGTGTTGTTGAAAGGGCCAGTAGTTAAGGCTTTGTTCGTGCGCTCTTAAGCGTTGAACCCTGGGTCTGCCCCTGTGCCAACAAATGGTTTCGTTGCCGAGACCTGGAACTGTGATTGCTGGGAACTGAAGAAGAAGAAGCTTTGTGTGAAATAATCTTTGTGTGTAGATCTGTTGCCCTATTGTGCAGTATTCTGTTTGACCTGTGAAGCTTTGTGACAAGAAAGAAAGGTCAGATTTGAAGAAGAGAGGTCAGATCTGAAGAAAAAGAAGACAGATCTGCGAAGAAAGAGGTCAGATCTGCAAGAAAGAGGTAAGATCTGTAAGCTCTGTGCTTTGATAAAGGTAAGAATAGTTAAAAGTCTTAGATCTGGAAGCTTTGTGCTCTGTAGAAGTAATATAAGTGATTTTTTTTTTCTAAAGCATGGATCTAGGTATGTTTGATAGATTCTATCCTAGCTTCAAAACCAGAGCATTAATAGATGAAATAAAGTTTGATATGATTAGATATGATAAGTATAGTGATTGATATGTTATACCTATGCATAGAAAGAATTTTGGGACTAACCAATGGATGCAGAATCCTAGAAAGAAATTTTTGCAGGCTAACCATTATGATCCTAGCACACAGTACATGAAAAGTTGGGGATCATTGAAGAGAAAGAGAGGATTAACTCTTTGTTACAATTGCAGAAGGCCCAGACATCTTGCTAAGGAATGCCATGGGCGAAGACCCAGTTGTCTTTGTTGTAAGGCTATGGACCATGAAGTACTGGATTGCCCTAGAATGATTTCTAGGCTTGAAAAGATGAATATAGAGAACGTAGGAGATAAAGAGACTCAGATTATAGAGGAACCTAAAAAAAAATCAGAGAAAGTATTGGTGAAAATGCAAGAAACCCTTAATGATCACAGAGACCTCAGCTTATCAGAAATCTTCAAGAAGAAAGAACAGATCGAAGTGAGAATAGGAGACTTCGACATTGACTGTGTTTTGGATGAAGAAACACAGGTGAAAATTATGACAGAAGGAACCTAGAAAGCTATAGGAAGACCTGACATGACCCCTTCATTAGGAGGAATAGGGTTATTCAGAGGAAAGCTCATAAACCTATGTGGAAAGCTCACTCAGATATATATGAATGCTCATGGAACTTTGATAGAAGACGATTTTGAGATTGTTAATTTCATGGAGGACAACGCCCCATTTACTATGTTACTTGGTAAACCATGGATTGAGAAAGATCAAGCCAGAAAACAAGAAGCAGAAAAGGACCTAGAACAACAGAGACAAGAGTTAAGAGACTTCATGAATAGAAGGATCTTGCAGTTGATTGAAGAACAAGAGAACAAATCAAGGGTTCTTGACCCCAGGAACTTGGATGACGAAGTTGACAGAATGCTAGAAGAACCATAGAGGACTGAAAAATATGTTGGACAAGTAATACCCGTGGATCTGAAGAAATAATCTCAGCACTGTGAAGTTACCATGCCAAGAGAAGAAAAGAATCAGAATGAAAAAAGGATGACCGAGATGAAGCTCACTGGGAAGAAGGATAGAAAACTGATGAAGAAGAAAGTGAAGTTGGAGAAATTACAGAACGTTCAAGAAGAAACCCTGCAGAAGGAAAACATGAAGAATTTGAGCTTCGCCGGGTTAGCAGAACAACGACATATGGCACTTCTCCATGTCAAAGTAATATAACCGTTAGAAGATGATATACCCATTCCGCTGATGGCCCGAATGGCTCGAAAGAAATTTATGACCTATTACCTGACCGTTAGACTACGCCATAACAGACAGATCAAGAGTTAATGGACCCTCTTATCTGTTGCAAGGAGTCCATTACAACTTTACTTACTTATCCCGTCGCGCCATACCCGTAAGACACTTTTTCCAATTGATATCTTGAGCTCACAGAATACCCACATTGTGGAATAGTGACTACCCCACCTTTCTCTCCACTTGATTACTGTACCTTCATCCCATTACCAACCTAAGAAACTGATCCTGAGATTACATGTCCGAAAATCTTAGCGCAACAGAAGAATCGGTGAGAGAAGTACTCGCTCGGTTAAGAACTGAAAGAGTTATGTCGAAAAGAGGAATGTCCACCGTAGTCCAAGCCTCATCGTCAAGAGGAGTAGCAACTTCTCCATCCACTGCTCGAGCTGGACCATCCAGATAGATCGCCGAGAAATGTACTAAACATAGAGATGACATCATGAACGCCAAGTTTATCCCGAGCATATTTCCCTCTTACATACCTCCTCTGAAAGGTGAAATCAACCATGACAGTGTGCCCTGAGATTAGGACTATCCTATGATCACTGCGTACCTACCAAAGGGTGTGCACACAGTTCGCACTGAATAGACCAAGCTCGCAGCATTGAAGTTTTGTGACTTCAACCTTGGTGACTGGAAAGCCTACAGTATGCTTTCCCTGCACAAGTATCTGAAGATGACAAAGAGGAAGAATTCCAAGATCGTCCCTCAACAATGGATGATGAACCTCGCGCAATCCACCTTACTTAATGTAATGAAGATTCCACACTTTGGCAGGCACTAGGAGGTGAACGCTTGCGTTAAATTTCTATTGGCAAGCTACCATGGGGGATATATCTGGTTGAATCGACATATAACGATTGATCTGGCGCTGATCAATCAGATCACCATGATGAGCATGTAGGGCCCTGACCCGCAATACTATTACCCTTGGAAGATCGCAGATCGCGCTCTTTCATAGAAGATTAAAGAGGCCTATGGAAATGTTGAAAAAGGCATGCGAGGTTACAAGGTAACCTCTATTGACAGTGGCGCAGTGTGCCTCACCTGTTAGATGATCGTAGGAAATTTAGTCCACAAGAACAAACCGATGCAAGTATTTGGGTTTGTTGTTGATCTTGCAGGAAAATGCGTAGAAGGAGTCCAAATGAACTAGTCGAAGTACTTAGCGGATCAACTCAAATTGGATTGCAGAGAAGTGYAAGACCAAGGATATGAGTTCCACTTCAGCTGGCTTCTCATCCTKATCACCTTCATAGCATGGGAGATGCTGGAGGATGCCACTTTTCTTGAAACCCTACCGTTTGAACCATTGGCTGCAAAGTTCAGTACATTATGGTACACGACATATATGAGTAGGCAATGGCAGTTGAATACCTTCTTTCACAGATACTACATCCAGTTGAAGACTGTGATACAAGCCACACCTCGCATTACTCCGAACACACTCCACAGATTCAGACCCTTAATGAAGTTCAGCGCAGACCACCACTTCATATACCTAACTCCACGTGCTGATGAGCACCAGGAACAAATACAGTCCTATTATAAACTGACATAAGAAGACCTTGAAAAGATCACCAAGGAATGGTCGACAAACCTCCTCGTTGCAGCAGATCCAGTGGATATTTCATATATCACCAACCCAGAAGCTATGCAGGACACACTTGGGCCCAGTAAGACATAGAAGACACAGAAGACAAAGAAGACAAAGGAGATGAAGAAAACTAAAGAGGTTCAAGATGTGGATAGCCGCTCTGTAAGGACAACTTCTATCACACTAGATGAAGAAGGTAACGATGAAGAACTAGAAGAATTTGAACAGCAACCAGAAAATGAAGTCGAATTTCTAAAGAAAAGAAAAGGGTCACCTTTGAAGTCTTCCTTTAAGAAGAATGCTAAAGTGACCGTGACCAAGATGAAGACCACACTCAATCCAGATGACATCAGCTTTCTCCTTGCGACTTTGATTGAAGCTATAGAAGAGATCACAAAAAAGTAGGAGGCCAAGAAACAGATGATGTATGATAGAATCGAAGTTGAGCTCCAAGGAGTACAATGAGCCCTCCAGTCTAACCACGCAGTCTCCACTGCACCTATGCCAAAAGGAACACCCAAAGTAGGAGACGAGTCAGTTCAACTTCATAGGATTGCCGACCCAGTCGAAGTACGCCTTCGGAAAGTAGAAGAAGTAACAGTGCATGCCACCCATGCCCTAAAGCACACACACGAGGAAATCATAGAGTAGCACCAAGCTGCACAGCAAGAGAAGGAGGCCATCCAAGAGAAGTTTGATAAAGAACACGCAAAGATCCAAAAGGAGAAGGAGCAACTTCTCACGAAGCAAATCAGGATCAAAGAAGCTATCAACAGAGCATTTCTCTCTGTGACTGTCTTAGAACAGAAGGCAGAAGAATCCATAGAATGCCAAGTAATGAAGCTTGCTGAAGTCATTCAGCAACTGCAACAAAGAGTAGTAGAAGTAGAGCTCCAAGCTATACTGAGTACTCCACAAGAAGAACGTGACCAACGAGAAGTGAATGCCCGAAGTACAGTAGAAAGGATTAAGGCACTCACTGAAGAATGTAAGAAATTAAGTAGTAAAAGTGCGCAGATACATGAGAACCTATCTGAGAACCCTGAATTGCATAAATTGGAGTCACAACTCTAGGAGGTGAAGTACCAAGCCAAGAAGTTATAGGTATAGTTGAAGGCCCTACCGACCATAGAGAAAATGAAGAGGTCTCACAAACAGTGCATCATGCAGTAGCAGATTCATATGATCCAGAGAAAGGTCATGGAAGTGACGCAACAACTTCAACCTTTGCAGGATAGTGCATGTCAACTATTCTTAGAGATTGAGAGCCAAGGTACAGACCTGGAACAGGTCGTGAACATAGCAGAGCAGCGCTTAGAAGGACCAGTTAGTAACACACTCATTCAGGAGTTTTCCAATCAAGAAGCAGTAGCAAAGCAATAGGTTGAAGCAGCTCGAGCGAAGCTCGAGGTCCTCGAGGCAGAGTTACCCAGAGAAGAGTGACTCGGGACGAGTCACATGTGAGTGTTGGGGGCATGTTGGCCCTTGACCAAGTTTTGAGGAATACTTGGTCATAGTTGACCATTTGGTACTTCGACTGCCTGTCGAAGATGGAGCGCATAGCGAAGCGGAGATCACAGGATCTTGCCACTTTTTGTGGAACCTTTTTGGGTTTTTTTGGGAATATTATAACGGGAAAGGGATGTCGGCCCTTGTTTAGGCCTTTTTCTATGTATGGACCATGAAGTACTGGATTTCCCTAGAATGATTGCTAGGCTTGGAAAGATGAATATGGAGCAAGCATGAGATCAAGAGACTCAGATTATAGAGGAACCTAAAAAAAAAAAGAGAAAGTATTGATGAAAATGCAAGAAACCCTTAATGATCACAGAGACCTCAACTTATTAGAAATCTTCAACAAGAAAGAACAGATCGAAGTGAGAATAGGGGACTTCGATATTGACTGTGTTTTGGATGAAGAAACACAGGTGAACATTATGATATAAGGAACCTAGAAATCTATAGGAAGACCTGACATGACCCCTTCATTAGGAGGAATAGGGTTATTCAGAGGAAAGCTAGTAAACTTATGTGGAAAGCTCACTCAAATATCTATGAATGCTCATGGAGTTTCGACAGAAGAATATTTTGAGATTGTTAATTTCATGGAGGACAGGTCCATGTTTACTATGTTACTTGGTAAACCATGGATTGAGAAAGATCAAGCCAAAAAACAGGAAGCAGAAAAGGACCTAGAACAACAGAGACAAGAGTTAAGAGACTTCATAACTAGAAGGATCACGCAGTTGATTGAAGAACAGGAGAACAAATCAAGGGTTCTTGATCCCAGGAACTTGGATGACGAAGTTGACAGAATGCTAGAAGAACCATAGAGGACCGAAAAATATGTTGGAAAAGTAATACCCATGGATTTGAAGAAAGAATCTCAGAACTGCGAAGTTACTATGCTAAGAGAATAAAAGAATCAGAATGAAAAAAGGATGACCGAGACGAAGCTCACTAGGAAGAAGGCTAGAAAACTCATGAAGAAGAAAGCGAAGTTGGAGAAATTACAGAACGTTCCAGAAGAAACCCCGCAGAAGGAAAACATGCAGAATTTGAGCTTCGTCGAGATAACAGAACAACGACATATGGCACTTCTCCATGTCAAAGTAATATAACCGTTAGAAGACGATATACCCATTCTGTTGATGGCCCGAATGGCTCGAAATAAAGTTATGACTTGTTACTTGACCATTAGACTATGCCATAATGGACAGATCAAGAGTTAATGGACCCTCCTATCCATTGCAAGCAATCCGTTACAACTTTACTTACTTATCCCGTCGTGCCATGCCCGAAAGACACTTTTGCCAATTGAGATATTGATCTCACAGAATACCCAGATTGTGGAATAGTGACTACCCCACCTTTCTCTCTATTCGATTACGGTACCTTCATCCCATTGATAACCTGAGAAAGTGATCTTGAGCTTACATGTCTGACGAGCTTAGCGCAACAGAAGAATCAGTGAGAGAAGTACTCACTAGCTTAAGAACAGAAAGAGTTATGTCAGAAAGAGGAATGTCCACCGGAGTCCAAGCCTCGTCACCAATAAGAGTAGTAGCTTCTCCATCCACTGCCCGAGATGGACCATCTCGACAGACCGTCGAGAAACGTACTAAACATAGATATGACATCGAGAATGCCAAGATGATCCTGAGCATCTTGCCCTCTTACATACCTCCTCTGAAAGGTGAAATCAACCATGACAGTGTGCCCCAAGATTATGACTATCCTATGATCACTATGTGCCTACCGAAGGGTGTGCGCTTAGTTCGCACTGAACAGACCAAGCTCGAATCATTGAAGTTTTGCGACTTCAACCTTGGTGACCAGAAAGCCTACAATATGCTTGCCCCGCACAAGTATCTGACAATGATAAAGGGAAAGAATTCCAAGCTGTCCCTCAACAATGGACGATGAACCTCGCGCAGTCCATTTTACTTAATGTAATGAAGATTCCACACTTTGGCAGGCACCAGGAGGTGAACGCTTGCGTAAAATTGCTACTGGCGAGCTACCATGGGGGATATCTCTGGTTGAATGGATGTATAATGATTGATCTCCCGTTGATCAATCAGATCATCGGGATGAGCATGCAGGGCCCTGAACCACAAGACTATTACCCTGGGAAGATCGTGGATCGTGCTCTTTCATAGAAGATTAAAGAGGCCTATGGAAATGTTGAAAAAGGCGCGCGAGGTTACAAGGTAACCTCTATTGAAAGTGGCGCAGTGTGCCTTGCCTATCATATGATCGCAGGAAAGTTAGTCCATAAGAACAGACTGACACAAGTATCTGGGTTTGTCATTGATCTCGCAAGAAAATGTGTAGAAGGAGTCCAAATGAAGTAGTTGAAGTACTTAGCAGATCAACTCGAATTGGATTGTAGAGAAGCACAAGACCAAGGATATGAGTTCCACTTCAGTTGGCTTCTCATCCTGATCGCCTTCATATCATGCGAGATGCCAGAGGATGTCGTTTTTCCTGAAACCCTACCATTTGAACCATTGGCTGCAAAGTTCGCTACATTATGGTACACGACATATATGAGCAGGCAATGGTAGTTGAATACCCTCTTTCACAGATACTACATCCAGTTGAAGATCGTGATACAAGCCACACCTCGCATTACTCCAAACACACTCCATAGATTCAGACCCTTAATGAAGTTCAACGCGGACTGCCACTTCATATACCTAACTCCACGCATTGATGAGCACTTGGAACAACTTCAGTCCTATTATAAACTGATAGAAGAAGACCTTGAAGAGATCACCAAGGAATGGTCGGCGAACCTCCTCGTTGTAGCAGATCCATTGGATATTTCATATATCACCAACCTAGAAGCTGCACAGGACACACCTAGGCCCAGTAAGACAAAGAGGACAAAGAAGACAAAGGAGACAAAGAAAAATAAAGAGGTTCAATATGTGGATAGCCTCTCTGTAAGGACAACTACCGTCACACCAGATGAAGAAGGTAACGACAAAGACCTAAAAGAAGTTGAACAACAACTAGAAAATGAAGTCGAAGTTCTAAAGAAAAGAAAAGGGTCACCTTCGAAGTCTTCCATTAAGAAGAAAGCCAAAGCGACCATGACCAAGATGAAGACCACGCTCAATCCAGATGACTTCAGCTTTCTCCTCGTGACTTTGAATGAACCTATAGAAGAGATCACAAAAAAGCAAGAGGCCAAGTAACAGATGATGTACGATAAAATCGAAGTTGAGATCCAAGGAGTACAGTGAGCCCTCCAGTCTAACTATGCAGTCTCCACTGCACCTATGCTAAAAGGAACACCTGAAGCAAGAGACGAGTTAGTTCAACTTTGCAGCATTGTCGACCTAGTCAAAGTATGCCTTTGGAAAGAAGAAGAAGTAACAACGCATGCCACCCATGCCCTAAATCATGCACACGAGGAAATCATAGAGCAATGCCAAGCTGAACAGCAAGAGAAGGAGGCCATCCAAGAAAAGTTTCATAAAGAACACACACAGATCCAAAAGGAGAAATAGAAACTTCTTGCGAAGCAAATAGGGATTGAAGAGTATGTCAATAGAGCATTTCACTGCTTAGAATAGAAGGCAGAAGAACCCATAGAATGCCAAGTAATGAAGCTTGTTGAAGTCATTGAACAAATGCAACAAAGAGTAGTAGAACTAGAGCTCCAAGCTATACTGAGTACTCCACAAGAAGAACGTGACCAATGAGAAGTGAATGCCCAAAGTACAGTAGAAAGGATTAAGGAACACACTGAAGAATGTAAGAAATTAAGTAGTAGAAGTGCGCAGATACATGAGAACCTATTCGAGAACCCTGAATTGCATAAATTTGAGTCACAACTCCAGGAGGTGAAGTACCAAGCTGAGAAGTTACAGGTACAGCTGAAGGCCCTACCGACCATAGAGAAAATGAAGAGGTCCCATGAATGACGCATCGTGCAGTAGCAGATTCATATGATCCAGAGAAAGGTCATGGAAGTGACGCAACAACTTCGACCTTTGCAGGATAGGGAATGTCAACTATTCTTAGAGATTGAGAGCCAAGGGACAGACGTAGAATAGGTCATGAACACAATAGAGCAACACTTAGAAGGACCAGTTAGTAACACACTCATTCAAGAGTTTTCCAAGCAAGAAGAGTAACAGAGCAACAGGTCGAAGCAGCTTGAGCGAAGCTCGAGGCCTTCGAGGCAGAGTTACCCAGAGAAAAGTGACTCGGGATGAGTCACAGGTGAGTGTTGGGGGCCTGTTGGCCCTTGACCAAGTTTTGAGGAATACTTGGTCATAGTTGACCATTTGGTACTTTGACTGCCTGTCGAATACAGAGCGCATAGCGAAGCAGAGATCACGGGATCTCACCACTTTTTGTGGAACCTTTTTGGGTTTTTTTGGGAATATTGTAATGGGAAAGGGATGTCGACCCTTGTTTAGGCCTTTTTCTATGTATAAATAGAGGTCTAGGCCATGTAAGAAAAGAGGCCCTGTCTAGTCGATGGCTTAGTGCATAAGTTGGATCTATGTGATCAGAAGTCTGTGTGACTGTAAGAGCTCTGTGCATGCCGTAATAGTGTTGAGTGCAGAGAGTGTGAGAAGGCTTAGTGCTTGGATCTACTATGGGAAAGAGGATCTAGTGAGCTTCACAGATCTCTTGTCCTGTGTGGGGTAAGGGTCATTGGAGCTCCGTGCTGTAACTACTTGAGCAAGATAATATAAAGAAGACTTTGTGGATGTAGCCCCGGGGTGGGGGTGGACCACGGTAACTCTGTGTACTGTGCTGATGTGTTTGTCTCTCTCTTGTTAAGTGCTCTGATATGTTTAGATAGATTTATTGATGCTTTGTGCTTATGATATATGAATGCATGCTCGATACGATACATAAGATGCTAAGTGCTTAATCTATTGAGTATAACCTGTTTCTCATTGCTAAGTGCTAGATCTGGATAATTACTGTGGTTCTCTGTGCTTTCTACGAAGTGTATTAATGAATGTATGTTAGGAAATAACTGATGCTAAGTGCACTGTAAGCAAGATAATCACAGATCTATGTCCCAACTAAGGTTGCAGACACCTGAGTCCTGCAACCACCCCTGCCTCTACCTTGGGTGAGACTTCATCTGCTTCGCAGGTGTTGCCGAAAGGGTCGGTAGTTAGGGATTTGTTGGTGCACTCTTGAGTGTTGAACCCTGGATCTTCCCTTGTTCCAACAGCTACCTCCCCATGTCTAAATATCCTCTCCATCCTCTTGGTTGAAACTGTCATGGGTGCTCCTGTCGACATACCTCTTAGAACAACCTTCTTCCCATCCTGATCTCTGAAACCCATTTTTAAGGTTTGTTAGTTGGTAGTGATTTTTCCCAAGGTAATCATCCACTGAACTCCTAACACCACATCTGTGTCTGATAGGTCAACCACATAAAATTTGTCTCTCATTATGTAGTTACCTAAATCCAACTCTAAGTTTGGAACTCTGTCTAGACACTCCACTGTGTGGCCATCTGTTATCGCAACATCAAACCCCTCAAACTCCTCTGTCTGAAGTGCCCTTCTTGATACTAGTGAAGCGTCGATGAAGTTGTGGGTGGCCCCACCATCTATCAGGGTGATTTCCCATTTCCCATGAATAATCCCTATGATATGGAGGGTATCATTCCTGGGAACACCAGAAAGGGTCACTATGACACCTCCCTTTGCTGGTTTCCTCCTGTTAGCCTGTTCTGGTGGTTGTGGGACTACTGGAGGATGGGATCCTGCTGGTGTCGGTGATCTATGGGGAGGCTGCTCCTATGCTAGTGTTGACTCCTCCTCTGAACTAGTGGATCCATTGTCCTGCTCCTCCTCCTCACTATCCATGCTGTCTGCTGCTACCTCAATATAATGAATCTCTCCCTTGCCCATGCACCTGTGGCCTAGGACCCAAGGATCTCTGTAGCTGAAGCAAAGCTTCTTGCACATAAGCTCTTGCCTAGTCTCATCATCCAATTTCTCCTTGCCCTTCCATTCTCTCTGGAATGGCTTCCTGTCTAGATCCCTCTAGGGCACAAATGGTTTGGAGAAAGTTTTAGTCTTTGGCACTGCGTTTGCCATATCTCGAGTGTGAAGGATGGAATCCTGCAAAGTGGGAGGCCTGTATGACTTCACCCATCCTCTCAAAGGATCTATGAGTCCTTCTGTGATTAGCATGATCATCCTGGGCTCTGATATATCTGTCACTGCCACGACTACCTGTTGAAACTCTGTGATGAATGCCTCTATTGTGCCAGTTTGTCTCAACTGGGATAGTGTTGTGGGGTTATTCTACCCTATGGACTAGCAAGCTAGGGTTTTAAACTTGTATGCAGATCATGACCCTTCATAAATAACTTTTAACCTTCTACCCCAATCTAAAACCCCTTTTCACAATCAAACAAGGAAAGAACCAACTAACCTCTTTATCGACGGTTGGTGTAGATCCTCCGTTGAGTTTTATCTCCTTGCTTCTCCAGCTACTCCTTCCAAAAATCGATCCTGCAATCAAGACAAAACTACGCATGCATGCTATTGTTCTACTAAAGGGTTAGAGATTAAACACGAATCACATAAAACATATTAGACTCATGTATTTGGGATGGGAAAAGCGTATTTTTATTAATCTCATATGAACCAACTTACAATGATTACTGAGACCGGCCACCGTTCCTCGATCCTGATCCTGGGCTCCTCCTCTTCTTTGTCCTTCAACTGCTTTTCTTGAATTCTCCTAAAGCTTGAGGAAAGACTAAAGGGTTGGGACAAAATGGATTCGGCAATTGGGAAGAGTTTCTTTGCTATGATTTCCCCCCCTTTGAATAGTACCCCTACCCCTTCTTTTATAGGCTAGAAGGAGCTAGGGTTTTAGACGAACTCTCGGCCATGCATGGCTGGGAGTTTCAGTTAACTGACCCAAAGATTTTCGTCCCGGCGGAAACTTTCCTGTTTTTTGCTTTGTTAGGTAACCGCGGGCTGTAGTGGGCTAGCCTGCGGTCCAACGCATGCTGTATAAGGCCTGCCAGCGTTCAACCGCGCCCAGTGATAGGTTAGGGCGCGAGCTACTTGTTTTAAGAGGTTTTTGAGGAGTTTGTTCAGCATGGCTTTGGCAATGAAGGGCAATGAGTTGGCCTGATGCCAGGTAAGCATGA
>ML796199.1:8233-34624 GCA_009831015.1 Picea engelmannii
AATTAGATCCCAATTTCCAAATATTTGTCACAATATCAAGCATTTCATCATCGTCATATACTATAACATATTTGGTTTAATGAATACTATTAAGGTTAGATGTTATTAAAAAACACATAACTTAATTGGAAGTAACGATAATGATGATTACAAGAGATATTAGCTTTAGCTTGTAGATAATATTTAGGTTGAAATTGCTTTTGATATTAGAGTAAAAACTTAAAATTGTTTATGGCTAAGAGTTTGTCTTGCTTGGGCTTAAGGAAACATGTGAATGGCTTGAGACCCACACTAGAAGTGAAAGTTTGTCCCCTTATTCAAAAATATAAGCTATTTCAAGTAGTGGTTTTCCTTGAATAATGGTGATGAATCAAACTACATTCAAAGATATGAGCTTGTGATGGTTATCCTCATTTTACAACTCAATTCCATAAAAATCATAATTCAAAACTTACAAAATATAATTTTTAGAAACACAAATTTTGTTATTGTTAAAATATCTTTATTTACATTATAACAATAATGCTACTTAAATATTATATACAATTCTACACACACACACACACATATATATATATATATATATATATATATATATATATATATATATATATATATATATATATATATATATATATATAATTTGATACCTCTCTTTTTATTTATTTTTATATAAATTTGTTTTATATGTAAATTTATTTTCTTTTTCTCTCTTTATATATAATGTATTGGTGTTTATTTCTAGTGAATATATGATGATGATGTATAGTTTATTGAGACAAATTTTGATTTATCAAACTTTTTATATAGGAAAATGATTGATTTGTTTTAACATTTTGTTTTTATCATCAAAGAGATTGGAAATAAGTTTTTCCTAAATCTTCATAGTTAATGGTTTTTTTGAACAATAATGGGTAAATTTTCATTAGAAAAGGGCGTAGCCATGGTTGGCATTGTAACACAAACAGAAAAATAGATGACTACACCATAAATCCAAAATACTCCAAAAAACATCTAAAATATTTGTTCAAATTCTAAAAGCTCTAACATGACAAGTATATTACGAAACATATTGACTGAGAAACAACAAAAACTTGTAATACATATAATCTGAAAAGAAATACTAAAACACGAGCCCATAAACGACACCCTCTCTTACACATGGATCTTTTGATTTGGTTTGTCCTTGCTCTTGTTGATCTACATGGTAATTTACTACTATTGTTTCCTCCAAGTCCCTTTCTTCCTTGACAACCTAGACTCTAGATTGGGACACTCCATTATGAAAACTAGAAAATGGGAAGGTAGTGGGTGAATTACCCTTTGGAGGAAGGTGTAAGAACCCTAGTATATTATCAATATGAGAAACAACCATAGCCATTTTCTTCTCCAATGTTGAGTACCTAATCTCCCGAGCTTGCATGTAAACACTCATGCCATTTTCCATTTCGTGTAGGGCTTGAAGGTGTGTTGGAGTCTTAATTGCATTTTGGTCCCACTCATGTGTCTTAATCAACACATTTTTCTCTCGTATTTGTGTCATTTGGTCCATTGAAGCATTGCTTTTGTCACCTTTTGTCGAGCCTCTACAATTACCCTTTCACATCATTGCATTTGTCTTTTTATTTTTTCCATGTCACACATCACACATCTGTTATTTCTACACTGCTTCATGTGGATCCTTGGAGAAGGAACATAAAAAGTAGGAACTGAGAGCAGAAAGAAGAAAACCCACGACTCTAAAAAATTCTTGCATGACCACTAGATCTCCCTTGCTAACTTAGTCTTCTTGAGGCGAAACCAAAAACATGGAGAAAAAATCCCACAACATGATAATAATTCTACATAAAAGCCATGACTTCCTCACCACCTTCCACATTTGCCAAAGTACTATAGAAAAAAGAGCATTGAAAAGAGGGGGGAGCACAAGGGGTGGTGGGAATAAATTATTGTCCTCTCACCCTTGCATGATATTCTACTTGGACCTTATTACCATTATGCATTCAATATGAAATAAAATCGAGAGAGGGACATATGAGATGGTGCCCTGCCTTTTGTTTGACAAAGTACTTTCCCCAATTGCAAACCCAAGTTTGTAAGTTTGCAAGATGATTTGCCTCAACATTATAAGCCCACAAAACTTGATAAATGGGAAGGCCTCCAACTTCTTTGCCAATTCCAAAGTGATTTGGATTAATCAATTAAGACTAGGATTTAGAGGGGTGGAAAGATTAAGAAAGAATCAAATGACAATAGAGGAGACATTGATCATTGTTGCTTGCTTAATTTCACATTTCTGAAACATTTGCACTCCTCAAAACATCGCCAAAGCCTTTGCCTCGTTATGGCATTACCTAAACCCTAAACGAAATAATTTACTACCTTTTTTCTTAAATCAATAAAACCCCCACACCTACCACCTTTATTAATATTATAAATATTTCAAAATTATATGATATTTTTGCACCGAGTGGCATTCTACAACCTGGTGTGGGGGAGATGTTCATGCAACATAACACATTAAAATAATAATAAAAAATAAACAATAAACATATCAATAAACAAATGACAAAAACAAACTATTTTAACTTGCCAACCTACATTCAATGAGCAACTACCCTATGAAAGAAAATAAATAAACAAGTAAGAAAAGACACCTATCTAACCTATTAAAGAAAATAGACAAGCAAGAAAACACACCTAACTAACCTACTAAAGAAAAAGACAATTAAGGAAAGACACCTAACTAACCTATTAAAGCAAAAGACGACTATCTAACCTACTAAAGAAAATAGACAAGTAAGCAAAGGCAACTAAATACTGCAAGTAATCAAAGTAAAACTTCTCATTGAACAACTATCTAGCCTAAGAGGCAAGTGGACTGAATGCTTAATGCAAAACTATTTCTAATGCATGAAAGTAAATCTAAGAGGCAACTGGACTAAATGCACAATGCAAAACTATTTCTAATGCATGAAAGGAAATTTGTTTTGTTTAAAGCAAGAAGAACTACCATGTAATGCTTAATCTATAATGAGAAAACTACTATCTAATCTATCAAAGACTGCAACAACAATAAAACTACCTTTTAAAACTATGAAAGCAAGAAACTATCTCTTCTAATCTACAAAAGCAAGAAACTATCTTTAATCTATGAAACACTCAAATATAATGCTGGTGGTTGTGTGAATGTCTTCGGTGTCAAATGATATCTTGGTGGCACTTGAAAACAAAGGACAATTCCAACGGTATAAGCTCGACACTAATCTTAATGAAAAAATTAAAGGTATGGATTAAACAATCCAATGAGAGTTTAGCCATGACAAAAATAATGTTAAATACCCTACATATTCATGTATAAACCATCAACAACATAACGAGATCATCATTATACTTCTACACTATGTAAGCAAAACTAGATTCAACCATTAACTAAGAAATATAATTGCAACTTAATTCTAGGAAAGCAAATTACGTAAAATGAAACTATGCTATGTCTATTCTAACAATTCAAAATTGCAATAAGGAAATGATTAAAAACAGAAATTAAACTATGATATTGAAAAGTAAACTAACAATCTATATTAACCAACAAATAATTAAACAAGATCTATATAAAACTGAAATAAGCAAGCTATAATTAAAAACTGGAATTAATTCTATCCATCCATCAATCATTGCCAAAGAAAATCCAAATCAAACTCTGTTCTATTCTAATTAAACTTTGTTTTAAAATTTAACGATAAAATCATAAATCAAGCATAATCTAACATCTAATTGCATATGGGGTTAGTATAGAGACTTGCAAGTCCGTTCCTAATCTACGAGATCAATGCATGCTAACACATCTCATCATTCTAATACTGCAAAAGAGAATCAAAACAACTAAACTACAACAAACTAGTTAACATAATAAAAATATGCATGTACAAAAAATAAAGAGAACAATTAAATTATGAAATGCATAAACAACACAAAGACGGTTACTAGACTGCTGGTGCCCCCCCCAGCAAGTCGTGGTCACTCTCTAAAAGCACACCACGAGCTCAACAAGATGAATTCACCATAAAAATCCAAAAACACAGTTCTAGCATAATCTGGCAATGTAAAATCTCAAAACAGAGTAAAAACAAATTTGTTCCTATCACACTGATGTATCTAATGCTTAAATTATGTCTGACCATCCTAGTGGTATTTATAAGCTTACAGACCAAGTGGTTGACCACGGGAGGGTCGAACCACTTCTAAATTCAACAAATTACAATAAATGATGCCCTAATTGATAAAAATGAGTGAGCCAATAATCACCCTCTTGAACAACTGAAACTAAGTTGTCGAGAGCTCGGTAGTTGGAGGAGGCAAGGATAAACGAAACCCAGGTGCTCGATTTTCCCATCACTGGCCGCCAATTCCATAACCGCCAAGTCACCTTCCATTTCTGTGCAATACGAAGTGCTGGACAGAGTGTCGGATTGAATTTTGGAACGAGGGCCAAAATGAGTGCTGGATCAAGTGCTAGAACTAGAAACATAGTGCGTTTTTTCCCTGTAACACCAGAAAAACGTGAATTAGCTCTTGGAAATCATAAAACATGATGAATTATACTTGATACAATCAATAAACATGAATTATTCGTACCTTATGTCGATCATACAATTTTATCATGAAATTCTTAAAAAAAACTCTTTTAAAATATGAAAACACATATGTACATGTGACAAAAGTGTATAATAATTGTCATAAAAGTGATCATATCTCGGGCCCAACATTACCCCCACACTTACGATTTTGTAGGTCCCATTGCAAACAAAAAGAAGTTACCCCTCGTGACTAGGCTTGCTGAGGAGGATCAGCTTTGGAAGCCTCTCCTTCTTGTTGTGTAGACTTAGCCTTGTGCCTCTTGTGTTGCTTTAATTGTGCTCTGAGGCTGCGGTTAGATTTAGTCATTTCATCAACCAACCGCTGAAGGGAGTTGACCTTTGCCTGAAGGACTGCATTGTCATGATGAAGGTGTACATCTACTGTCTTCCTCTCTTCCAACTATTGGAGAAGCTGATGGTTTTCTTTTTGTAGTTTCTCTATGGTTGGGACATAATCGGTGATCTCCGAGGAAGGCTTATATCCTTTGAGGGATGTGGACAATCTATCAGTTTTAGGATCTAAAATGGGCAAGGGTGAAGTAGGAGTGATCAGAGATCGGTAAGGTGAGGTAGGTTCTGATTTTGTTTTCGTTAGTGGCTCTAATCCATCCATAGAGACTTCCCTAGGTTTCTTATGAGGGCTCTCAAGGTCGGAGGACACTTGGATAGGGTCCGAAGCAGGTGGAGGTTTTTCATAAGGCTTGGCTCTTGTGCTCTAGGTACTCTTCCAAAAGGGTCCTTTACTAAATCTATTGGCTCCCCTCTTGTTTGTCGGACTGATGGGAAAGTCTTGTTGCATTACTTCTTGAATATTTTTAGGTGTAGGATCAAGAGAGAGTGAAGGCATTGGGGGGTCAACAATGGGCTTCTTTTGGTCTTTGCTCTTGGTCTTTTTACCCGATGAAGAAGTAGGGATGTCAACAAGATTTTGGTATTGTTCTGGCAAAGAGAGGGTTTGTGCAAGGGAGTTTGGAGTTCTTGGAGAGCGAGGCTTGGATGGAGAGATAGTTTTTAGGCTAAGTGGCTTTTTGTCGGTCTTAACTATCAAGTGAGGGTTTGCAAATTGGTAGATAAAAGCATCCCAATTTTTCCCCTATTTCTCTAGTTTGGCAAGAACGAGGAGTTTGATCAAGCCATGGTTGAAGATACCATGGTTGAAGTCACATTTTTCCTCACTTGAGAGGACATCTTCTCCAATATTTTGAGAAAATAGAAGGGGAAGTTCAAGGGTTTGTTGAACAGAAAATGGGCCAACAATCTAAAATGACAAGCTTTGAAAGTAGAGAATCTACCTTCACATGTAATTAACCTTTTGATGACGATGAGGGGGTTGCCTAATTCTACCTTTATCCACTCCTTAGCATACCCTTTTTCTTTTGAAATGCTCTCGAATTCGGGCTTAAACACCCTATTGTAACTTGAGCGCAACAATTGGTGGTTTTTGAACCATCTATCTCCCATCCTTGGGAGCTTTGTTGAAGCAACAATGGACTCTTATGTGAATTCAAAGGTAAGAGAACCTACATGTGTTTTCTTACCATCGAAACCAACTGCAAATTGCATAGAGAGGCCATCATCGTGGCCCTGCAAGCTAGACAGAAATGGCCCCTAGCCAGTGCGCAAAAACACTTCTCTGCACTGTGCAAATTCGGGAATGAAAAATAAGTCTGCATAGGAGGAGGGTTCGTATCTCCTAGGCATTGTGACAAAGGTGGAATTCACCAAGAAAGGGTGTAATCAAGCCAAGCAGTGGCACAGATTGAGCATAGGCCAAATACGTTTTGGACAGGGGACAAATTGGCAGAGGTTGGGCGTGATTCCTTAATGCAGAGGAGAGAAAATGGCAAGGGAAAATGGAGATAATGGTTGCCTAGCCCGATTTTGGATGCATCTATAGTGGAGTAGGTTACCCACATGTGAGCACGAGTTGCCATGTGTGGAGAATTCGAATTCAAAGGCTCGATTTTTGGGCAACGTAATGGTGTGTATTTAGATCAATGCCCAAGTCTTTTGACTTGGAAACTTGATCATAAACATATGAAGCATCTTTTAATCAATGCCTAGAACCAATTTAATTGAATGTAATTGATTTCTAGTTCCATGGAATATAGGACAGTTACTGGTATGCAATTTATATGGCACTTCATTCGGCATCTCATATGACACCTCATACGATACTTCATCTGGTACATCTGTGTTAAGTGCATTTTCACCTCTTATAATGGATAGTCTGCAAATTTTAAGTGTTTTTGACAATCACAGTAGTTAATGAGCAGAGGCAAGATGCTCCATGCTCACTCAATCTTCTTGCATATGACATATAATGTCCCAAACCTACAATGAATGGGTTATAGAAAGCATAAAACATGTATTGTCAAACCTACAATATGCAGTTTGTAATGAAATGATAAATCGATAAAGAGTGGTTTGTTAAGCATGTGTTCAATAATTTATAGCACATAGGAGTTAAGCATTTAAAAATAATCATGACTATCAATGTAATAACTTGTATCATGGTAATAATACAAAATTCTTGCAAAGACTTATTTCTCTAGACAATGATCATTTTTTATCTCGTGAACCCCTCCCCCACACCTAAGTATTGTGACACCTCACAATCAAAAGTATAGGAAACCAGTCAGTATCCCCCAATAGCCGAAGATTTATAGTATGTCAAGTGTAGAAATAAATTTCATAGATTGGTTTGACGAGATAGTTAGGAGATGGCCCCACCTATAGGATAAGAGATCCTATATATAGATAAGAAGAGGTGGGCAAGAGAGTTTTGAGATAGTCTTAGAGTTATTTCCCAATGGAAAGTTTATGGAGTTCATTAACCTTAGCTTAACCACACATACTTCATGCCAACTTTGTCTGCAAGTAATTTCATACATCAGGACAAATTTAAATTTATTATTTGTTTTTGTCAGATTACCATCCTCGCTAGGTAGAATGCCTTGCTGTCAGCAATCCTGTTCAATACTCCGACGGGTTTACTTAGTCATACCACAGGCTAGTACCCGCTACCAGCATATCTGTTGAGTATCCTAGTGGGTTAGCCTCTTAAACCCTCAGAGACTGGCCCTCCATCTTTTAAGATTTTAGTATAAGATTGCTTATGCAAGAAGATGGTGGAACAGTTCTGAAACATATTTTTCTTTCTTTTTCTTTTAAATTGGGATGGTATTTATGTTAGAGGATGAATTTTCGTTATATTATTAGTGATTGTCCCGATGTAAGGGGTACTTAAGTGGACGTGGCCTATCTAAAGATATTATATAATCAAACTATTTAGTGTGTAGTGGATGGTACCATTGAGAAAGAACAGAAAGGTATCTCTAGGCTCAACTCACTTTCTTCTTTTGTAATTATTATGATGTTTCCATGACTAGCTACTAATTAGACCTCCTTGCTACTCTTTGATAAAGACACTTGACTCACTTACTCAGGTTTCTTGGAAAAAATTTACAAGAGACCTCTAGGCTTGATAGTTATGGTATCACTTCCTTATACAGTGGTGAAGAGTTTCAAGAGCAACTTCTTTAGAATGCCTTAAAAAATGATAATTTTTGCAAAAAAAGGCTAATTATAGTAAGTCAATATTCATTTGATGCTTTAAGAGACACATAATTCAAGTATAACAAATGTTTTGAGGAAATATCCTTGAAACTATGTACTCCTCGTGGAATAAATACTTACAGAAATATCTAGAATTTCCTTATTAACAAAATTCAAAAACTATTTACATATCTACAGTAGGAAATTCAGAAAAATTTTCAAGAACAAAGGGGGACTTCCCCATCTACTAAGGCCAATGCCTTGTCATTTGACATGACCTGTAGAAAATCTTCTCTGGAAATGGGCTTATGATAAAACTTAAGTCGGTGTCCATTTACCACAAAGGAGACTTGTCCATCGTCAATTGTTTTAATTTTTACAGCTCCATTGTCATATACAATGTCTACCTCATAAGGACCCAACCATCAGGTGGTGAGTTTTCCTTTGAAGGTTTTGAATCGAGAATCAAACAATAGAGCCCAGTCACCATCTTGGAAGTGTTTCTTCTTGATAAACTTGTCATGCTACTTGCTCCTCTGGTTTTGGACTAATATTGTCCGTCGGATGGCATCTTGCCTGATTTCATCCAACTCATTCAATTGTAGGGCTCATTGCTTTTGAGCCTCATCCAGGTTCAATCCTAATTCTGTGGCAATACGGAAGGTCCTTACTTGGAATTATATAGGTAAAAGTACTTGTTTCCCGTACACTAGCTCATAAGGGGTATGCCCAGTGGTATTTCTCAAGGTAGTCTGATATGCCCACAAAGCCTCTAGGAGCCTATCAACCCAATCCCGGTGATGTAACTGAACATTCTTGGTCAAGATGGATTCCAGAACTTTGTTTGTGGATTCTACCTGACCATTGGCTTGCTAGTGGTATGGAGAAGATTTATGGTGTTTAATCCCATATTTCTCTGTTAGCTCTTTCATCATCTTGGAAGTAAATTGAGTGCCTTGGTCAGTAGCAATTTCACGAGGGACACCAAAGTGGGTAAAGATGTCTTCATAGACAAATTCGACAACAGACTTCTCTGTAGCCCTGAGTAGGGCTTTTGCCTCCACCCATTTGGTGACATAGTCTGTACAAACCAAAATATAGTTCTTCCTACGGGACATGGGTGAAATTGGTCCTACAAAGTCGAGGACCCATTTTTCGAAAGGCTCTATCATAACTTGGGCCTGCAAAGGAATTTCTTCAGATGACATAGTTCTTCCTATCCTTTGGAAACTATCACAACTTCTCTCATACTTGGCAACATCTTTGAAAATGATAGGCCAATAGTAACCTGAATGTAACACCTTATATGCTGCACATTTGTCAGAAAAATGGCCACCACATGGTCCATCATGAAAACTATGTAATATATCAGGTACCTCGTCTTCTCGGACACATCTACGAATAATCAAATCAGGACCTATGTGAAAAATATCATGACCAACCCAAGAGTAATTAGCACTTTATGTAATAATTTTCCTCTTTTCGTGAGGTGACAAATGAGATGATAACTTCCTAGTGGCCAGGTAGTTTTCCATATTTGCAAACCGTGGGGTATTGACAAAAAGGGCAAAGAGGTGCTCGTCTGTGAAACTATCATCTACAAGGATATCATCATCCTCATTTTTTATTCGGGAAAGAAAGTCAGCTACTACATTATCCTTTCAGGTCGGTCAAGCACAGTGTTATTAAATTCTTGCAATAACAAGAGCCACCTTGTCACTCGACCATTAGTTATAGGTTTATTCATGAGGAACCTAATGGAAGAGTGATAGATATGTACAAATAATTCATAACTTGTAATGCAATGGCGAAATTTGTTGATAGCATGAACAATTGCCAAGAATTCCTTCTCGGTGACTGTGTAGTTCAACTCGACAGGGGACAAGTTCTTTCTCACAAAATAAATGGCATAGGATTGTTGGTCCTCTTTCTTCCCTAATACCCCTCCTATTGCGGTGACAGAGGCATCAATGGATATATGAAATGGGAGAGTCTAATTGGGCCCTCTAAGAACTGGTGCCACATACAGCTTAGCTTTCAGGGTTTCAAAGGCAGTTTGACACTGATCAGTCCAAACAAAGTCAACATCTTTTATTAATAATATGAACATAGGTGCAACAATCTTTGTAAAATTTTCAATAAACCATCGGTAATATCCGGCATGTCTAAGAAATATTCTCACCTCTTTCTAAGTCTTGGGGGGTGGGAGTCTGATCATGACCTCAATATTTACAGGATCAAATTTTATCCCTTCAGATGAAACATGATGTCCTAGAACCACTCTTTCAGTTAACAACATTTTGCATTTTTCATGACTTAGAGATAGGTTCATTTCCTGGCATCTGATGAGGACTTTTTCTAAGTTGTCTAAGGCTTCCTGGTAAGTGTTGCCATAGAATGTGAAGTCATCCATGTAGACCTCCACACAATCATGAATAAGATCGGCAAATATCCCTAGTACTGCTCGTTGAAATGTGGCAGGAGCATTACACAATCCAAATGGTAAGACCCTATAGGCATAGGTGCCCCAAGGAGAAGTAAAGGTAGTCTTGTCCTAGTCCTCGGGTGCTATAAGAATCTAATTGTACCCGATGTACCCATCTAGAAAGGAGAAATACTTCTTTCTAGACAAGGTATCTAGAACTTGATCAATGAAAGGGAGAGGAAAATAGTCTTTCAGAGTGGCCTTGTTGAGTTCCCAGAAATCAACACAAATTCTCCATTTCCCAGTCACTTTCTTTGGAACCACTACAAGAGGGGATACCCACTTACTATCAGAGATGGGATAGATAAATCTAACATTTAACAACTTTTGGATCTCCTCCTTGACTATATCTTTGAGTGTCGGGTTCATCCTTCTCTGGGTTTGCTAACAGGTGTTACTTCCCCCTGGGTATATATGTGATGGATGCATGTGTCGGGGTGTATACCCTTCATGTCAGTGTATTCCCACGCAAATGTTCCTGATTTTTTTTAAGGATATCTACTAACTGTTTTTGTTGGTCTACATCTAGCCCATAATTTATATGTAAAACTTTTCCTGGACTAATCTTGTAGGGCATAGTGGAAGACATGGCAGACTCATCAATATAGAAAATAAAAGATGTTGAAGAAAAAATGGATGGGTCTAATTGTTCTTGAAATTCTTCACCGGTCTAATTGTTCTTGAAATTCTTCACCAAACATGTATTCAAATTGGGGAAAGGACTGTGGAAAATCCACACATGTGATAGCATAAATAAACTGGTTTAGCACATTTTCTATTGTGTGCTCCTGAAGTGCCCATGCATGGTCACTTGGCAATACGGGTTCTTCCCATTCCTTGTTCTCGTATGGACATTCAAGACACCATAGATTCTCCATAATAGGTTGAGTCGGAGGGTAAATGGTGAACTTCTGGATAGAGAGACCATTTGAGATGGTCATTTCTCCTTCTCTACAACCAATAAATGCATTGGTCGTGGCTAGCCAAGGTCTTCCCAAAATAACAGGATGGCCTCTGGCAGGATCCTTTGAATGAATGATAAGGAAATCTAATGGGTACTCCCATGAGGCTAAAGTAACCATGACATCATCTAAAATCCCTTCAGGTATAACCCTAGTCTTATCTGCTAATTCTAAAATGGTTGGGGTAGGCCGAAGAAGAGGTTGTAATTGTAATTGTTCCAAGGTAGTAGCAGTCATAACATTGATGGCTGACCCTATATCTATGAGAGTGTTTCCAATGGAGACCTCATTAATGGTTATGGTCACTACGAGGTTTCCTGGATTCCTATATTTTGCTAGCTTTGGTTCTCTGATATGTACTCAGAGAGTCCTCCTACCAAGTGTACTGTAGAGGGATATTTTTTCTTCCTACCTGGCTTCTTGATACACAATTCTTTGACTACCTTACTATAGATTGGAATGTATTTAATGGCTTGAAGTAGGGGAATTTTGACACAAATATTTTTCAATTAACTCAAAATGTCAAATTATGGTCGGGTGGTAGGTTTCTCGATTACCAATCGATCTGGATAAGGAGGGACCTTCGTAATTTGTGAAGGTTCATTTTGAGGAAACTTGGGTTCTTGATTCTTCGGGATAATAACATCTTCCCACCTAGTGCCATCCATGGGTTGTTTGGTGGTTTCTTCTTCTTCTTCTTCCTGGATGACTACTGAAGGTCTCTGCCTCTCCAAAACTTTTCCCGATCTTAGTTGAATTTCCTGTAATGGAACAGGAGTAATAACATATGTCGGGGAGGCCTACATCTCAACATTGTTAAGAGGTTGAGGGGGCTTATTATTGGGGTTCGGCACTGGCTGTGCCGATAATAGTGTCGGTCTCAGGGAGCTTGGATTTTGATATTGTAGCGGTTGTTGTTGTGGAATAGGAGGTAAAGGTGGTGGAACAAAACCTGGTAAAAGTTGCGGAGAGTTCGGTGGGAACTGAGGATAAGGATGGTTGGACATATGAATAGGTGGATCTTGAGGGTTTCCTTGGTTATGTCCTCCCCTCCATCCTTGAATCCAAGGATGTTGGTACTGAGTAGACCAGTTTTGCCAACCTGGTGGGTTCCACTGTTGTTGTTGATGATAATAGGGTGGAACTTGAGACTATAGATCCGGGTATGTGGGTTGATTCCTAGGCTACCATGGCCTCCTAGATGCATAAGAAGACTCCCCAGGATCTCCACTCCTATATATGGATAATAAACCGGGCAATGATGGATATTTTTCAGTCACATGGTCTTCTGTACAGAAGCCACAAACTGAAATGTTATCTAATGGGCACTCCCTTGAGGAATGCTTCCTCCTGCATATTGGGTAATATATGCTCATTGCTGCATTTTCCTCCTCTTGCTTCTTTTTGAGTTTAAGGGTAGGGTAAAATCATGAAGGTGGGTAACACTTTTGTGACAATCGGGTCTCAAAATTTCCTAGCGGCAATTTTTCGGTCGAAAATTTGCACGTCAAATTGAACGACGCCCTGATGGTGCCCTCAAAATTCGTGTACTGTTTTTCGGATGAATTATTTTCCTTTGGTAATCATGTTTCGGCCAAAAGAATTTTTGGACGAAACGTTTATTTTTAACGGATTCCGTTAAAAGCTAGGTTTCGACTGAAAGAATATTTCGGCCGAAAACCTAAAAATGGGACTATTTGCATGAAACTGCAAATTCTCTATCTTACTTGATCTTTCGAGGTAGAGGACTCCTACAAATACTCAGAATTTAATTTCGAAATTGATACCAACATTTTTAAAATTGAATCTACTTTCATTGGATATAATTTGTTTTCATTTTCATTGTTTTTATCTAATTTTATTTAATTTTATAAAAAAATCACTACATAATATTTTTAGGTGAGATTATAATTCAGTGAAATGAAAAATCCATATCTCTAAAAATACACAATGGAAAATTATGGAAAATTGATATTCATAATCCTTAAACTGTTATCTTCAAAAGGGTATTTTTAGATTTTACTTTTAAGTAAAAATTAAGATAGATACAAGGTGTAACAAAACATGTGATTAAAATCTCCAACGTTTTCAGCTTGGTCAACTTCAAAAAATTCTAGAAATTATAATATTCATTCGTTAGATTCAAAATTATAGTCATAATAAAATAGTGTCTTTGTAGATTGTTGCAGTATATTTCGTTTCTTAAAAACATAATTTTAATAATAGATACATTGTTGTGGGAAAAAATAACTCATTATCGTTTCTTTCATGTTTAAGGAACATATTGTTAAACAATTGTCAAATTGACATATCAAATCTTAATAAACAAAATTTGCAAAATAGTCATTGGAAAGCTAACAAAATTCTTCACAAGTTTTGTTTTTACTGTAAAGTGAAAATCTAAATAAAAAAATACTTTTGTATGTCGGAAGTTGAAGAACTTGTGAAAATACAGTTTTGTTTTGTCATAAAACAGGAAAAAGTGTTACCCATCTTCATGATTTTATCTGGTATCCAACTGGGAACCTATTGTGCTTAAGATGTCAGTTTTAAAATTTTCCAAAAGATTCCCTATCTCTACTCTCATAATACCACCTGAACTAACTGGTTTTAAGTTTCTATTATAAGGGTCCCGAACATTCTTCCCTATTTTGGCTCTACTCCTCGAGTAATTTTTACACATTTCACATATTTCAACAAATGGTTTATGAGAGATGTCACCTGATGCCATCATGTTAAGCATATCTAAATATTCTTCTGAAATTCCCTTAAGGAAAAGAGCCCTAATTACATCCTCTAGGAGGTCATGATATTTTGACTTCTGGGAGGTATAACCATATATTTCCATATAATCTTCGAGGGTCTTGTCTTCTAATTGTTGGATTTTAAATATGTCATTACGAGACTCTTTGGTCTTGCAGTAGTCTTGGTACTTCTTGAGAAATATGTCTTTCATGGCTTCCGAAGACCTAATACTGGATTCTCCCAACCCCATGAACCATCTTAGTGTAGAGTTTTTGAGGGTGGCAAAAAATAGTTTTAATTTCTGGGCGTCTTGTACGTAGTTGTAGCTCCTACACAAGATGTCAAATTCAAATAGGAAGGTGTATGGATCTTCACTATTTTTACCATAAAAGGTAGGCAGTGCTGAGAGAGGAATATTCTTCATGTTGACATTCAAAGTGGTGTCTAAAATCGGAAACTCGAAGGTAGTTTCGGTTTGGTTTCCAGTTTCTTCTTCCTCCCCATGTCTTACATTGATACAATCCTCCTGCTCATCCATATTGGCTTGGTTTCCAAAAAGAGAGTACCTAGGTGGTTTTACCTGTGAAGAAAACAAGGTTTTCCTTTGATGGAAAGGTCTTCCTATGGATGGGATGTACGAGACTCTACTCGAGCTGGTTGAGACTATTGTTGCCAAAGTTTTTGTGTCAATTTGAGAGATGATTACATTGGCTGAACTACCAAAAAAAATATTCACCTATTCAGGATGTATGATGTCCTTAAAATTAGGGTCCCCTAGTAGTGGTGTAAAAGCAAAGGTTGTATTGTTTGGTTATGAAGAAGGCTCAAGTGGTCTTTCCTCCTTTCCTAATATATGATTGATGCTTCAATTTCTTGTTCTATAGTGTTCCCTGTGTTAGTCTCTTCAGAGACTATTTTAGCTCTTTGAGTTGAGCTAGCTCCTGTTTTTCGGTATCGGTCTATGGATTTTATAAGTGGAACATTCCTTCCCCAAAAAATATTGGAAGGAACCTTGATTGAAAGGTCTAATTTTGATTTAATGTATCTACCTTGTGGGTCTCTAGGCCTATTCATGAAAGAAAGAAAAAACAAAAAGAAAAAGCTACCATTTGATTCCTAGGTCTATTCATGAAAAACAAAAGCAAAAAGAAAAACTACCATTGGGTTTGGGGGAACCTGCTATAGCAAATGCACAGGTTCTTACCTCTCGTCTTAAAGTTCCCCTGCCACGAATCTAATGCTAAGGTCTAGAAATGATCTAATTCCTAACTGCTTCTTACCTTGAGACAACTTCCTGGAAACGACGCCAAAAATGATGGGTGTTCTATATGCACTAAAAACACAGTAAAAACCCTCAATTAAATTGTCAACTCGGGGTAAGTAAACTTAGAGTTGTAGCAAAATATATGCCAAAGGTAGAAGGGCTGGTAGGAGTTTAGTCTAACTAATGAAGGTAGCTATCTAAGGCTAATCTACTCAAGGAAAACTATCTAATGAGAAAACTCTACTAAGAAAAATGAAACTAGGTAACCTAAGTACTTTTGGGCCAAGGGTCGATGGATAGTCCTAAGAAAGCAAATAAAAACCCTATGTAAAGAAAACTAGTTCAACAATAAGCAATAAGCAACTATCTAAGCATATCAATAAACAAATGACAAAAGAAAACTATTTTAACTTGCCAACCTACATTCAATGAGAAACTACCCTATGAAAGAAAATAAATAAACATGTAAGCAAAGACACCTATCTAACCTATTAAAGCAAATAGACAAGCAAGAAAACACACCTAACTAACTTAGTAAAGCAAAAGACAAGTAAGAAAAAGCACCTAACTAACCTACTAAAGCAAAAGACGACTATCTAACTTACTAAAGAAAATAAACAAGTAAGCAAAGGTAACTAACTACTGCAAGTAATCAAAGTAAAACTTCTCATTGAACAACTATCTAGCCTAAGAGGCAAGTGGACTAAATGCTTAATGCAAAACTATTTCTAATGCATGAACGGAAATCTAAGAGGCAACTGGACTAAATGCTCAATGCAACACTATTTCTAATGCATGAAAGGAAATCTGTTTTATTGAAAGCAAGAAGAACTACCATGTAATGCTTAATCCATAATGAGCAAACTACTATCTAATCTATCAAAGACTACAAAAACAATAAAACTACCTTTTAAAACTATGAAAGAAAGAAACTATCTCTTCTAATCTACAAAAGCAAGAAACTATCTTTAATCTATGAAACACTCAAATATAATGTTGGTGGTTGTGTGAATGTCTTCGGTGTTGGATGATATCTCGGTGGCACTTGAAAACAAAGGACAATTCCAACACTAATCTCAATGGAAAAATGAAAGGTATGGATTAAACAATCCAATGAGAGTTTAGCCATGACAAAAATAATGTTAAATACCCTGCATATTCATGTATAAACCATCAACAACATAACGAGATCATCATTATACTTCTACACTATGTAAGCAAAACTAGATTCAACCATTAACTAAGAAATATAATTGCAATTTAATTCTAGGAAAGGAAATTATGTAAAATGAAACTATGCTATGTCTATTCTAACAATTCAAAACTGCAATAAGGAAACAATTAAAAACATAAATTAAACTATGATATTGAAAAGTAAACTAACAATCTATATTAACCAACAACTAATTAAACGAGATCTATATAAAACTGAAATAAGCAAGCTATAATTAAAAACTGGAATTAATTCTATCCATCCATCAATCCTTGCCAAAGAAAATCCAAATCAAACTTTGTTCTATTCTAATTAAACTCAGTTTTAAACTTTAACGATACAATCATAAATCAAGCATAATCTAAAATATAATTGTATATGGGGTTAGTATAGATACTTGCAAGTCTATTCCTAATCTATGAGATCAATGCATGCTAACACATCTCATCATTCTAATACTGCAAAAGAGAATCAAAACAATTAAACTACAACAAACTAGTTAACACAATAAAAATATGCATGTACAGAAAATAAAGAGAACAATTAAATTATGAAATGCATAAACAACACAAAGACAGTTACTAGACTATTGGTGGGCCCCCCATCAAGTCGTGGTCACTCTCTAAAAGCACACCACAAGCTCAACAAGATGAATTCACCATAAAAATCCAAAAACACAGTTCTGGCATAATCTGGCAATGTAAAAACTCAAAACAGAGTAAAAACGTATTTGTTCCTATCACACTGATGTATCTGATGCTCAACTTATGTCTAAACATCCTAGTGGTATTTATAAGCTTACAGACCAAGTGGTCGACCACAAGAGGGTCGAACCACTTCTAAGTTCGGCAAATTACAATAAATGATGCCCTAACTGATAAAACAGAGTGAGCCATTAATCGCCCTCTTGAACAGTTGAAAATGAGTTTTCGGAAACTCAGTAGCTATAGGAGGCAAGGATAAACAAAACCCACATGTATGATTTTCCCATCATTGGCCACCAATGCCATAACCGCCAATTCGCCTTCTATTTCTGTGCAATACGAAGTGTTGGATAGAGTGTCGGATCGAGTGCCAGAATGAGTGCCGGATCAAGTGCCAGAACTAGAAACGTAGTGTGTTTTTTCCCTGTAACACCAGAAAAATGTGAATTAGCTCTTGGAAATCATAAAACATGATGAATTATACTTGATACAATCATTAAACATGAATTATTCGTACCTTATGTCGATCATACCATTTTATCATGAAATTCTTAAAAAGGCTCCTTTAAAATATGAAAACACATATGTACATGCGTCAAAAGTGTATAATAATCATCATAAAAGTAATCATATCTCGGGCCCAACAATCTTGTTGTGCATTGCTTCAATTTCTTTGCGGGCTACTAATTCTTAGTGGTGCTTGTCTGGGGTTTCTATATGTGCAACAATTTCTTGGTCATGTTGTTGAGGCAATTGTGCATTTGATTGGCTAAGGGACCATTTCATATACCCTATTTCATTTTGTATGTCAGTCACATAGGTATGCAAATCCTGCAAGGGAACTTAATTTAATGGTAACTCTATGTATGGAAATGGGTGGGGCTTTATATTAGTGGGCGACTACACTGTTATGACGACCAATGGATTAAATTGCAATGCCCTCCCCTAGGTGATATTGTGTGGAGAGGTAACACCAATCATGTGGTATTTCATCTATTGTTCCTAGGAGGTAGAAACGGTTGAGGGAATGAGCTCCGGCTAGTTGAATAGTCCATCTAATTTCTGCAGTTTTTCTCTATTCATTAGTTGTTGCACATTGAATCGGTGTGGATGTCCTTGACGATGTGCAAGATGGGTGTAAAAGTATACCCTTTTTCCTATGTTGAAATGCTAGTGTTTGTTTATTTGTCAGTGCTCTAATATGGCACAATTGTGTGCATGGCATACAATGCGAGTGTTTCCTCTATGGTGCACATCGTTTCGATATGTTGAGATGGGGTTGTTGTATTATCCAACTTGATAGCCTTGGGGATTGCACTCTTTTCAATTAGTAGGTGTTGTTTCTCTACAGGTGGAGTCATTTTTTGATGGTTCGATTTTTGTGTCCTTTTGAGCCCCTTCCCTTTGTTGTCTCATCTAGCTTCCCCCACACATGTCCTATGTTTTGTTGGTTTGTTTTCTTCATTTGGGATTATTGTATCTTGTGGTCACTCTTCTACTTGTGCTTTGTCCTTCTATTGTTCTTTCTTGACCCTTTTATTCTATTGTCGTTTCTTTGTTCATGTTTCTAGTTGCTTGACGTTGTTGTCAGGAGTAGGCTAGAGCTTAAGGGGCCATTCGTCGACAGCTTGTTGAATGTCCAGTTCTTTGATGCAAAAGGGGACCATCCCAGTCTCGGCCTTTGGGTCTACATGGATAAATAAATACACCATGAAATTTACATTAAAATTGAAGGTAGTCATCATACCTATCGATGAGGTTGTATGATATTTGCAGTTTGGACACAACCATGTGGACCATTTCGATAAACCAAAGTTCAAATGAAGTTTTATTCTCGGTCTAGACATGCCTCTTTGGTATGTTGGAGGTCTAGATATCTCTTCATTTGGAACCAAGATGAAGGTTGTTGGTTATATTTATGGTTGGGGTGTGGTTTCCACCATGTCTAGAAGGAGTAACACCCAGATGTATTGAAACTCCTTGCCAAAATCATGTGCATCCAGGAAGTCACTGATGAATTAATTTAGTAGGTATCTTTCCCAATCCATTTGGATGTTTTCAACACAATGTTTTGCAGTGACGACGACCCCCATTAGGCACTCATCCCTGCAGCACTTGCACAACATTTTGCAAGAAAGTAGCTGTGTGGAAAATCTCACTTTGAATTTGTTTATTTTAGTGATCACCACTCCTATCGTTCCCCTATGTACCATACTTAGAATACACATCTTCAGTTTCTACATCTTTATCCATTATAACTACGACTGGATCTTCTCCTCTGTAGGGATGCATGTGACTAGGGATATTGTGTCAACTTCAATCGGATATGGCTTGTCAATCCAGAGGGATCCCCATGTAGTCGGGTGAGTAAGAGTCAAATGCACTATTTGATGGATTGTTTGTGCCCAAAGTGTGGGCAATCTAACATAGACATTATCCCTGACTGCTTCAAAGGCTTTGCTCATTCCTGAATGACTGATTTTTGGCTTCCATTCATTCATGTAGTGAGCCTTACATATGAATTGAATTGTATTTCGAGGAATTGTTCCTTGTCTTGTATGTTGTATTGGACATATTTGAGTTTTGGAATCGTTCCATATAGAGAGCCTTGAATACATACATTAGATGGTATGTTAGGCACGAGAATGAACCGGTATATCAATGCATGCACTTTTTGTCATGCATGGGGTTTACTTCTTGTATCCATTGTCTCTCTGAAGAACTTAGCTTGTTTGGTATCTGGTGTTTCCTCACTCTACTTGGGAACGCTCATTCAATCTGTCCACGGAGGATGTACTTGGAAAAATCCTCTTTCAATGACCTCTTGGCTCGATGTTTTTCCAATTGTAATTGTTCCACTGTCTAGGTTTCTTCGCATTTTGTTCTTGGCTTGATGCTCATCTTGTTATGGAAATAATGGGCATGGGTAGCTTATGGGATGTTAAATACTCATTAGGTAACTCCTTCCCATGATACCCAAGCACTGAGTAGGTTGTTGAGGTTTGTACCACCATTAATGCAGACCTGCAATGGTTTCCACTATCATAACTATTTGTTGGATGGACAATTATTTCCATAACTACTTTTAATTTACCATGTGCTCGTCTCCCGTGCGGGCACTAACAAATTTTGTCTCCATCCTTGTATTGTCTTGCATTCGGATGGCTAGCTGCCACTTCTATATTTTCCTCTATGTGGGTTGTACCTGGATATTTATTCCTTAATCCCTTTCGAATTTTCCAAATCCACTTGCGGGGACGACCTACTTTATTGTGTTAACATACTTAATTTATCCATTTATTATCTCTATGCTACCATAAGTCCTATCCTACTCTTGGGAAGGTCTTGTCCACTATGCACCATCATTTCACCCCAGGATGCTATTGCAGTGCATCTAACCTTGAGGGGTCGTGATGCTTCTTTAGTCGGATCCTATTGATAAGCCATTGCGAGGGTTTTTCTTAGTGTTGTGCTACCTTGTTGGTCATACTAGTAGATGAACCATGGAAGGATGTCACTCTTTGCATCCTTGGTTTATCTGGTGGTTTAGAGAGTGCTACTAGTACTGAGAGTGTAGAAGCCCCTCTAGTGTCTTTCCCTCCAATATCTTATGAGGACACTAATTTTGAATGTAGATTGATGTATTACACACCTCTGCCCAAAGAAACATGCAAAAGTCTTGGTCATGTATCAAGGCTTTAACAACCCCTATGATGGATGAATTATTTCTCTCTTCAACCCCATTCTATTGTGGGTTGTACAGAACTTTCATCTCCTTTTTGAATACTACCGCCTTGCAAAAACCATTGAAATCCTTATAGGTATATTGTCCCACATTGTTTGATCTCAAGACTTTGATATTCTTCTATGTTTGGTTTTCAACTAGATATTTGAACTAGTGCAACCTAATAAAGACTTCATCCTTGGTATTTAAGAAATAGATCCAAGTCTTGTGAGAGAAATCATTAGAGGTATATTGTCCGGCATTGTTTGATCTCAAGACTTTGATCTTCTTCCTTGTTTGGTTTACACCTAGATATTTGAATTCCTACAACCTGCCAAAGACTTCATCCTTGGTATTTTATGAATTTGATCCAAGTCTTGTGAGAGAAATCATCAATAAAGGAAACATAATACATGATTCCTATTATTAATGCTATTAACATCAATCCACAAACATATGAATGTACCAGGTCTAGAATCCCCTTAGAAATATGCTCGCTACTTGGGAAAGAAACCTTGGCCTTATTTTCAAGCATGCATCCTCTGGATACACCATGCTACTCAATACTGAACTCTACAATACCTATGACTATCTCCCTTAGAATAGGAAACACCCTATGATGCAAGTGCCCCATCCTCTTGTGCCACAACTTGTACAAGTTCTCATTGTTATGCACCAAGGCTTGAATAGGTTCACCCTACAACCTATACAAATTACCTTCTATAACCCCTATTACTTGAACTATATCTGGGATAGATTGCTTCAGTTTGATGAAGACTTGCTTGTTATTGAACTCCACTTCAAATCCCTTATCTTCCATAACTAAAACTAAAAGAAAATTCTTCTTGAGAATTGGTACAAACAATATATCATAAAAATCTAAAGAATTACTTGACTCGAGCTAGAAGGAGATAATACCAACTCTTGTTATTGGGAACTTGGCATTATCACCAAGCTCAACTTGTACTCCTAATTCCTACTTCCTCAAACTAGAAAACAACTATAGGTCTAATGTCATATGTCAATATTCCCCATTGTCCACGTATCATGCATTCCTAGGAATCATGCTGGAAGAAAGGAAAGATACCAATGAAAAATCCTTCTCAAAGTTGGAAACAAACTTGTTCATCTGATTCTTTGTAGAGGCTACTACCTTTGTCTACTACTGCTTCCCTTTACCCTTATTTTTATCTAGACACTGTGATGCATAACAATTGTTCTTATAACAAAGGAAGCACTTGATTTTACTCGAGTCCTTCTTTCTTGGTGATGAGGTTGACTCCTCACTCTTTCCCTTACCCTTGATGGGTCCTTTACTTGTGCCCTTATTTGAATGGCCAAATAGAGCTAGGTTCTCATCACCATCCTTCTTGTTGGCCTTTGAATCCGTCCAAGTCTCCTCTTGGATAGTTATCCAAAACCGTCTCAAAGTCAGGAAGGTTTTCCTAAGTGCAAATACCTTTGACGAATGGTTCCCATGAATTTGGGAATCCATTCAGTGCCATGTTCACTAGCTCTGTATCTTTAACCTTCTCCCCAACTACTGCAAGTTTATCATGAATCTGTGTGATATTCATAAGGTAACTAGTGACAGTGTTTTATTTGGTCATCACCATGGATATGAATTTGTTCTGCAATATCATCTTCAAGTTTATATTTTGACTCTAGTAGAAACTAATGATGGGATAGAAAATTTCCTTTGTTGTCTTCTTCTTGGATACATGAGAGATCATATGATCCTTTATGGCATCCAAAATCATTTACTTGGCTGACACTTCTCTCTTGTTACGAGCTACCAACTCCTATAGATCTACAGGTGGAGTAGCAACGTTCTTGATAATATCCTAGAGATCATTCTCTTCTAGTAACAATCTAACCCTCACCTTCTATGATAAGAAATTTGAGGAACCATCCAATCTGTCCTCAAACTCGAGGCACACTATTACCATCTCTGAGATCTATTTCACAAACTCCCAAATTTGAAAGTAAGACTTTGAAACCCTCTCACTGCTAGTTGTTCTTCCCCGTAGTTTATTTACCACTGCAAATCCTAGAGAATATCAATTAGAGAAATAAGATTTGATACCATGTGAAAAATCCCAAGCCCTAGGTGAGTAAAGTCCTTATGATCTCAATCAAACAAGTATATTGTTGAATTTAATTAATGAAAAAATAATTTTCATATCTTAGCATTAATCACACAATAGATGAAAATTAAATGGAGGAAGCAAAAAAATAAATTTCACACAACATTGGTAATTACTCCTTAAAATCTAGCTTTTCATTCCTTTGAAAAACTTACAAGGAAACCTCCACAAGATGCCCAAAAACAACACTACACAAATACCAAAAAAATACCCTGAGTTTAGTGGAACAACTTGTTGGGAGAGTACAATTTTTTGTATGGGTTGTTTTTACGTACTATATGGACACTTGTCCATATGAATTTACGGATCCCTACAAACTTGTCCATATGATTTTATGGAATTGTTTCGTAAGTTGTATAGAACTATGCATATCTTTGTATGGGATTGCTTGTTTCCTAGAAATGCCTCTTTCCTGAATGCCTTCTCTCTCTATCACTTAACCCGCTCAACTTCTCAAGTGTTATTGTGCGTTTGAACTCTCTATCTTGACCCGTCTTTATAGTTTTAGCTGAGACCAAAACCCTAATCTATTAGAGAGAGTTTGTAAATTGGGTACTCTTGAGCCATATCTTGTCCACCAAGCATCTACAACAAATAAGAGAAACATAAGAAAAGACATTGAAATTTGAAACAAAGGAAGAAGAGACATTGAAATTTGAAACAAAATGAAGCTTACCTGGCATTTTGGTCTTCTTGTCTTCAACAACCATGCCAAAGTCAAATGTTCCAACGGCCATCCTATATATTTCCATTTCCTTAGAAATCTCCACATTTTCTTGTGGACTTGGCACCATCCTAACACATGTGAAGAATCCATCCATAACCTTAGCATCAAATCTAAAACCATATGAGTAAGAGAACACAGGGTTGAGGTAGATCCCTACAACATGAATGGGGCAATGGGGTGTATTGTTCCATCCTTCATAAATCACCCTACATATCCCTCATCCCCCTTTTCCTCATAGTAGGAACAAACTTATTCCTTGACCATATCCATTTCCTTATACAAGTAGCCCATTGTTGTCTCGTCTCCATCAACCAAGCGAAGAACCTTTACCAAAGGTTCGTTGATGGTGCACATCATCAAGTCCATTCCTACCCACAAACTCTCATAGTATGACACTAGCCTGTATATGGCCTCCCCCTTTGGTTTAGTGCTAAATGAGAAGCATGCCACTCATTTGAAAGGATCATTCGCTTCACCACCAACATACAAGTCGTGAGAGATTGAAGAGATATGAAGGTAGTGGAAAAGCATGTGATTGTAGGATGCACTGACTCCTTGTTCTTTGTGAATTGTCTCATCAAGATGAGCACATGTGCATGATTATATATAAATTTTGTGCTGATCCTATTTGATTCAATAGTATCCTTGATATAAACAATTTTGCACATATCTTCTAAAATCAAATCAATGCAATGTACAACACAAGGAGTCCAAAAAAAGGTTGGATACCTCAACATAAGAAACTTCCCAACAACCACATAATCAATTCGTTAATACTTAGAGAAAATTATGCAGACCTATCTCTTGAATGAACCCATCCAAAAAATCACATAATAATGCCACATCTTTAACATGTGCAAATGCATCAACAGATTTAATAAAAATTATCACCCTGGGACAATTAAACAAGAAATTAAGAAGGGTACTTCCATTCTAATCAATCCAATCATCTAACATCAGATTGCATCTAGTGGCTTCCCATTATACCTTAAGCTCCTCAAATCTATGAGTGAAATTGATCTTTTCATTTTGAAGGATAGGCCCTCTCAACTCGTCATAGGTAGGGGGCTCATACGTTAGGCCAACAATAACAACAATATCAAACATAGAATGGTAGAATGGGTTATTCTTGTTGATTCTAAAAGAAATGTCACTCTATAAAAAACATCTACCCACATGCTTGTTCGCTTCTTGCTTCTCCTCTATTTTAACCATTGACCTGACATAAGGTTGTGTGCTAGTTGTGGTTCTTGGAACAAAAAAATATGAGGTCATTGAAATAATTGTGGAAGGTGAGGCGAAGGAAAAATTGTTACTTATTTCCCCCCCATATTTTGCAACTCCTCCCACTACAAGCTCAATTCAAACAACTTCCCTCACATCCCTGTTTTTACCCAAATGTTGAAGTGGTTTATTGGTAATGTGAATGATTTCAGAGGTTACAACTAGACAAATGCCCACTTCATGCCCCAAAATTTGTGCAAGGTGATATTTCAATCGACTGGTTCCCCTCATCATTTCCTTACCATACAACTTGCAATTCAAATTTTGTTGATTATGCCCATCAACAGGATCACCATATTCCCACATAGGGTCCAAAGCTTTCAAAATTTTCAAATAGCAATGATTAAACCAAGGGAAAAAATGAAAATAAATATTCAAAATATAAAAATGTTGTAGATAAAAACAAATCTAAATAAATGGTGGATCGCCCACTAAAAATCAGAAAGAAGAGGAAAAACTTAAGGGCATTGCAAAACCTATCAAAAATCCCAAAAGACAAAAATAAACTATGTTGAAATTGTTAAACATAACTGCAAATATTGAAATAGTTGATGGGAATAAATCCCCAGTCCACAATAAATTGTTGATGGAAAATGAAAACACTCTATTTCTTGTTCTTAGCTCAAATAAAAATGGTGGAGACCTCCTTTTCTCTCAAACCCCTTCACTCTATATTTAAAATGAGTTTAAAAAAAGGCCATTTTTTGGTTACAAAGCAGATTGTCCATGACACAATCAATTTTTCCATCAACTCGTGATTTTTCCTGAAAAAACATGATTTTTCTAAAATTATCATCATTTTTCCTGGTAGCATAATCACAATTTTTAAGGCGATACCATCGCCATCTTACACACATCATGATCTATCATGACATATGCGATATTATCACAATGTTTGCAACATTGGTAGTTTTATTACCCTGGTATGATTCATTTGA
>ML796199.1:34968-45634 GCA_009831015.1 Picea engelmannii
TTCACCACTTTTAACCACAATATATAAACTTCAATCTTATTAGCAGTATATCATCAATGTATCATCTATGATTGCATTCAATATATCGTGAGCATATAAACATAAGCAACATCACATCAAATACACTGTACACCCAAATTTACGTGGAAACCCAAATGGGAGAAAACCACAAAATTATTTCTTATATATCAAAGAATACATTCATTGGAAGCACCAACTTCCAAATTCTTGAGCTACAACTAGAAGGAGGCTACAAAACCCTATTTACAAGCTCCAATATGAAGGAAGCTACAACTCCTTGAATTCTCTAGCTCCAGCCAGAAGGAGGCTACAACCCCTTGATTCTTAGGCTCCAACTCCATGTGTTCTCTGGAACCAACTGGAAGGAGACTACAACCCCCTTTCTTTTCCCCCTCCTACCATCCTGAAATATAATTGTAGACCAAAATATCACTACCACAATCACTATCACTATCACTGCCACTTCCACTATCACATCAACATGTAACCTATCAACCTATCAATGTATCCGAGTTTTCACTGTCACTAACCTATCACTGTCATTGCCACTGTCACATCAAACTGTCACATTAACCTGTTACATCAACTTGCCATTGTCACTGTCATTGTCACTGACATACCATCATCAACCTGTCACCATTGTTGATACTCAACATCAAAAAAACCAAATCCTCTCACAAGGATACCATCACCAAATCATGTACATCGACTTGTATCAACCATGCATCAATCATGCACCAACACCTATACCAAACCATGCATCAACCATGCACAATATCATGCATCAAAACTGTACCATACCATCAACCATGTACCAATATGTACCATAAATCATGTACCATGAGATGTGCCTCAACCATATACCATATCACTCATGATATGTCTTGATCATCCCATGCAACATGTACCATAATATATCAAAAATGAAGTCCCTCAACAAAGTACTCAAGCATGTACAAAGATCACAAACATATGCCTTTAACCATGTACCATATCATCAACCATATACTTCAAAAAAATGCCAATCATCCATAGAACACATACCATAATATGTACCAAGAAAGTACTATCAATGGTGTACCTTAACCAAGTACCGACATCACCAAGAGTTGTATCTCATACATATGCTACCATATACCAAGTGTGTATCTCAACCATGTACCAACATCATAAAGATATGTCTCTAGCAATGCACCATAACCATACCAAACTAGATATCAAGATAGCCAAGAGTGTACTTATAACAAGGTATCATGTCATCATCAAGGTGTATCATACCTTGTATCATCACCACTAAGCATGTGTCATAACAACATAAGAATAACCCTTAAAACTTACCTCTGATCTTGTAGTTGACCTGATACTTTGTATTATTGCCCTGTAACTTTTCCTCAGCTCTCAGTAACCTGGCACTAGAATATTTCCCAAAGTTGTCTTAGCCTCATGGGACTAAGACCTCTTGTCTCATGGGGCCTCACATGACAAGTACTAGCTCACTCGTGGTGGTGCCTCGTGTGACACCCTCAAGCTAACCCATGAGGGCATGCTTAATTAGGATTACAACAAATCCCTAGCTCTCTACAACGCTAAAACTTTCTCTCTTTCTTCTCACTTTCTTTGTTGTCTCAGACTCGACCTCAATTTTGCCAATAGACCAACATATTCTCATAAGATAGATATTCAATGAATGTGTGTGTGTACATACGAGAGACTCCTTGAGGTGTATTTATACTTTTTAAACCAACACCTTTTCCTCACTTTAGGGCCAACCTGTACTTTCATGTTGTAACAACTTTACCCTTTAATTAATTCACTTGAAACCAACTAAGGGCTTCTTAACCATTCTTTGGGGCTTCCAACTTCACAAGGGAATATCTCCTTGACCATGAGGAACCACGTGGCATACCACCTATCACCGGAAATGACACAATGAGGACTATCCATCTATGAGTGTGTTACCTGCACTTATACTGTCCTTCATGTCCATTTTCCTTGATCAACTTCGGGTTCCATAACCTCACCTTCGTGGTTTTATGTAGACTTCGTCAAATGCACCCAACACATTTGTTGACATCAACCACTCTTGTTGACATCAATGAAAACTAACTCACCAACAATCTCGATCACAACTCTGAGGTATCTCGAACGCTCTAAGGGTTGACGTCAATGAAAACCAAATTTCCAACACATCTTTGGGTTAAAAAACTCTGATATTGGTGGGTGATAAGTTGGTTTCTTTAGGGGTGCATCCTAGGAAACTCTCCATAGAAATGCCACCTTGCCCATTCTAGTTTTGACAATAATTAATCGATGGTTTTAGAAGGACATGGTTTTTGAATGGGGTGAAGAAAATCAGAATAGTTGTTAGACTATAAGAACTTGTTATTTCCTTGTCGTTATTGTGATGCCCAGGGACACTTATTCAAATATTATGCCTTCAAACCCTTACACAATGAAAATGCATCAAATGGAACTGATACCTTTTGGTAAAAAGGGGTACTAGTTATCATTTCTCAAGTGATGGATTGAGGGTTTCAAATATTTCTAATCCATCTAAGAGTTATAAAAAATGACGATTCTCTAGTGGGAGAGGTCGATCCAAAAGTTGATCAACTGGGTTATAAGAATGTGCCATGCAAAGTGGTGAATAACATCCGTGTAAATATGGCTCTCATGGTCTCATGTGTAGAAGTTAATCCCTCTTCACACATCGTGTGATTAGAAGATGGACATGCAAATAGGATGGATCTAGTGTTTTTGCATACACCAATAAAGAAAGGTAAGGTTGTAGGGAATTAATGTGATAAGGGAGCCCTATTGGAATAGGTGGAGGTCCATGTGTGACTAGTGATTAAGTGAGTTCTAGGAAGCGTTAAGGTCCAAATTTGGATTTTGAAAAGGGGACAATTGGTGATAGGGTTTCTTTAGATGAGTAATCAACCATAAAGGTGCATGGTATTACTCTTGGGAATGAGAAGCTTTCCAATGAGCTTAGGGTGAGGGTAGATTTGTAGTGGAAGGCCAGTGGGCAAGCTTTAGATCTACCCCTCATGGGGAGAGGTCTAGGTGTAAATCCATTTGCACAAATGGATTCCTTTGTTGGTGTTGTTAAGCTTAAGGAGGTCATGAGAGATGAAGTTGATGGTGGGTCTATCTTAGAAAGAAAAGGCACCGACGCTTTGTTGAGTAGGGATAGAGTCTTTGTAGAACACATTATTAGGGAATTATCACACATTCTAGAAATTGTTCATGCCCCCCCTTTGGTCTCATCCAACACTTTTGAATTGATATTTCCAAAATTGGGGAAGTTTGGTTTCTCTAAGAGTAGCCTTGATGATTGCTCAAGCATGGTCTAGTGGAGGGTGTCCCCCTCCTTCTTCAGATAATGTTTCTCTTCCGAAGTTGGTCCCCTCATTGTTAGTAAAATCATATAAGATAGGAAAATATGTTATAAACTAAACATGCTCGATCCATTTTAATGTCCTTTAAACCACCTAACTATTGCACAGGGAGCTCAAAGAGGTAGGGGAAACATTAGATGCAAGTTTCAAGAACATTTTGTCCAATAATACAATTTCATGAGTATTATTATTAAGTTTTGATGTTATCATATTTGATTGGATTGATGGCTTTATAAGCCTATAACAATAAAAACTATGTGGTGAGATGTCTTAAACTAAATTTCATAATTAATATGTTTATTCACCATTATATCAATAAACTCCGATTGTTTGTTTTAATTTGTAAGATTTATTACTTAAAGTATATATTAAATCATTCCAACAAAATATAAACATTTTTTATCCTATTTTTAATAAAAACATAATTTTTCTCTAAATACTTAGATAAAAACTTTTTAAAAATATTTAAATAAATAAGTAAAATATTTAAAACAATCCTCCTTCAATTACTTGCCCAAACACTTCTCACGATGTCAACCATGCTATCCATTTAATTCAAATCCGCCTCTATTTCCAAAATGGGGTACAATCCATTAAATGGTCATAAAGTCAAACGGACATGCTTTCTCTTTTCACCATATTTCAATCATGAGAAATTTCATTCCACTAGACAAACTTAAACAAAATGGAAATTAAAACTGCCTCTATATAATATGTCTATTACAGCCATGTTAAAAGTAAAAAATATGAGTACTAAGTTTTACAAAATAGAAATTAAAATGGCCTTTGGATAAATATGTCTCCTACATCAAGGTTAAAAGTAAAAAACATGAGTAATAAGTTTGAGCTTAGTTTAAAGGTTCTACCTTTTGTTGTTTTTTTTTTTAAATAAAAAATATGAGTATTAAATTTTACAAAATGGAAATTAAAATTATCTCTTAATAAATATGTGTATTACATCTAGGTTAAAAGTACTTATAAATAATGGAAAATTAGTGTGGTGATTAGTTGAGATTAGTTTCCAATCGTTTTAAATCGGTTCAAACTGAATGTCCTTGTATATATGTTGTATTTCTTATTGATTAATTTGAACAAAGCTTGGCTTTGCTTTCCCGACCTCCAGGTAATGTCTTTCCTGTGAGTTGGTTTTACATTCTCTCTAGTTTTAAGTTGGTATCAGAGCTGGTTGGAGGCGGATCGTTGTTGACCATCCTAGAGAGGCGGATCATTGGCAAAATCTATGTGGCGTTGAGCGTGGAGAGGAGCATTTGCGTGGAGTTGAGCACCTGCATGGAGGAGGCAGATCGTTGTGAGGAGGAGGTGGAACCTGTCTACACCTGGAGACCGGTCTCCATGCGATCATCACTAAGGAGGATCACTGACATATTCTCGCGATCTGTAGGCCTGAAATTTTTCTTTGTTGAGCTATCTGCTACCAGAGAAGCCTTGCCCAGATCTACAACTCTCAGATCTCGTGCACAACAGCAGGTACTCTCTTCGTTGAAGCCGCCACGCACAACAACGGGTGCTCTATCTTGTTGTGCAGGATCTGTGCAAAGGAGGATCGTGTCTGCGTGAGAGTGAGAGGGCGTGGAGCATTGAATCTCATTGAGGGAGAGCGCCCAGATCAAATCGCCGAGGGAGAATTTAAAACATCATTGCTCGTTGTTTGAGATCATGAATTGATAATGTTATTTGTAGAAGTCGTGTGGAAAATCCTGTAGAAATTGCTCACTACCATATAACAAATTGTTATTTGTAGAAATCGTGTGGAAAATCACAATCTAGGTGTGTTTGCAACCATCTCATCGTGTGGAAAGTCGTTGCTGGTGTATTGATGCAACCGTGTAATAGAGTGGCTATCGTTTTCGTTCCCTTCTCCAACATAGAGTGAGAGGTGTTGCTTCTCTTTCGTTGAGATCATTGCTGTGTGAAATAATTTGCAAGGATGGCGAATCCATTTGCTGAAACCTACATCAACGAAGCCAACAATTTAGATGGCTCGAATTTCATCAATTGGAAATTCAAAATGCAAACTTTGATGGAAGGTTACGACGTATGGACGATCACGAAAGGAGATGAAGAGCGACTTGATGTGGCTGCAAGTGTGACAATGACAACAATCTTAGATTGGGATAAGCTAGAGAACAAAGCCAAAGTATTGTTGAGAATGTCTGTTAAAGATAGCATAATTCTGCATATTAGAGATGTTAAGACTTCTAGTGAAACCTAGAAAGTACTTAAAGATCGGTTTCAGACTAATAATACAAATCACATTATTTTCCTAAAGAGTAAGTTGCTAAGTATTAAAATGGATATAAATGAGTCTGTTAGTACTTTTCTTGGGTGAATTAAAGACATGAAAGATAAATTGGGAGATATAGAAGAAGAAGTGTCAAACACTGATCTTGTCAAAATTTCCCAAAATGAAATGCTAGAGGACTATCAAATTTTTATAACAACCCTTGCAGCGACGGAGAAAGTTCCTACTTTTGAGGAATTGGCAGGTATATTGTTGCAAGAGGAAGAGAAGCACGCAAATTTGAAGCCTCGGAATTCAGACTTAGTAGCACTATGACAAAGAAGAGATTCCCTAAAGGGAAACCAGGAGAACGAGGCAGAGGAGGAAGTTCATTTAAGAGGTAGTCATTTCCAAAGCCAAATCAAAGTATATCGTCGAATAGAAGTGAACCTAAGTGTTTCTATTGTGGTAGGATTGGGTATCTTGCCAGAGAATGTTATAAGAAGAAAAATGATGATGAGGCTAGGCATAAAAATAGAAAAAATTCAAGACATTTTCCAAAAGAAAGCCCGAATATTGATCCAAAAGATCTCAAATTGTTTGTGTCTAATGTTGCACTGTCTACTGAAACTGATGATGTCGATGCATGGTTTGTTGATTATGGTGCTTCAATTCACATGACATGTAACAAGAATTGGTATATAAACTTTAAAGAAACACATAATGGTGCCCATATTTATCTTGGAGATGATCGTTCTTATGAGAACAAGGGATATGGAGATATTCCAGTAACACTTCCAAATGGTACTGTCAGACACATTCGCAATGTTGTGTATGTCCCTGGGATAAAGAAAAACTTGATTTTTGTGTCCACAATTATAGATCAAAATTTGAAGGTTGAATTCTTCAAGACACATTGTATAGTGAAGGACTTGCAGGATCATTACAGTACCGTTGCCTTAAGAGTCAGAGTTGGTCTGTACAAACTTGATGTCACTAGCAAGAATCATCAAGCATTGACTTCTGCAACTATTCCTACAGAAACTCTTTGACACCAAAGGTATGATCACATTAATTATCATGATTTGTTGTTATTACAAAAACAAAGTATGGTTGATGGATTCCCTATGTTGAAGAATGAGTATGATGCTTGTGAAGGTTGTGCATTAGGAAAGATGCACAGAGATGAATTTCCCTCTAATCATGATAGGATTAAAAGAGATCTATTAGAACTTGTGCACATTGATGTTTGTGGACCGATGCAGATAAGGTCAGTAGGAGGTGCTTATTATTTCTTATTGTTTATTGATGATTGCACAAGGTACACATGGGTGTATTTCCTTAGGAGAAAGAGTGATGTTTTTTAATATTTTAAGGAATTTAAAAACATGGTGGAGAAACAAACAGGAAAGTCCATCAAAATACTCTGCTCAGATCAAGGAGGTGAGTACAGATTGGGGAACTTCATCAAGTATTGCAAAGATCATGTAATAGTACACTTCATCAAGTATTGCAAAGATCATGTAATAGTACAAAAATTTATAGTACCCCACACTCCACATCAAAACGAAGTTGCAAAAAAGGGAAAAAAACCTCTAGTGGAGTGTGCACGAAGTATGATGAAAGGTAAGAATCTCTCAAATTCTTTTTGGGTTGAGGCCATAAGCATTGCTGTTTATTTAAAGAATAGAATTCCAACAAGGTGTCTTGATAATACAACTCATTTTGAAGCCTTTAAACCAATAATTAATAATTTGAGGATATTTGGGTGTAAGTATTTTGCACATATTCCAAAGGAGAAGAGGAAAAAGCTTGATGCTAAAGCTATCAAATGTATTTTTATAGGGTACTGTTCGGAATTTAAAGCATATAAACTATTTGATCCATCTACTCACAAAGTGTTTGCAAGTAAAGATGTAATTTTCCATGAGCAGGCAGAAGGAAACAATGAAGACAATAGTCATGAAGAATGACATGTACTTCTTGAAGATGAGGAGGTCAAAGAAGAGAAGCAGTAGCAAGAAAAGGCACCCAGTGACATGGATACATCTAGTAGTGAAGAAGAATCTTCACAAAACAAAGAAGAAGTCACCAACCAATTGAGAAGATCTTCACGACAGGTTCGTCCACCTGAAAAGTATAAAGATTATGCCCTGATGAGTAATATTTCAAATGTCATAGAACCCATGAGTTTTAATTAAGTTAATGAACATGAAGAGTGGATAAAAGCAATGGAGGAAGAATGTGACTCTATTATGAAAAACAAAACTTGAGAATTGACTGAATTGCCTAAAGATAAAAAGCCCATAAGATGTAAATGGATATACAAACCTAAATTCAAAGTAGATGGTAGTATAGATAAATATAAAGCCAGATTGGTGGAAAAAGGGTATTCATAGAAAGAGGGCATTGATTATGCAAAAACATTTGCACCAGTAGCTAAATTTAACACTATAAGAATGTTAATTACATTAGCTACAAAATATCATTGGAAGCTTCACCAATCAGATGTAAAGTTTTTTTTCTTCTAAATGGTGAGTTAAAGGAGGAGGTTTACCTTACTCAACCAAAGGGGTTTGTGAAAAGTGGTCAGCAACATTTAGTGTGTAAATTAAAGAAAGCATTGTATGAACTGAAACATGCACCTAGGTCATGGTATGAGAAGATAGATTCCTTCTTTCTTCAACATGGTTTTGTGAGGAGCAAAAGTGATCCAAATCTATGTACCAAGTTTGATGAAAAGGGGCATGTTGTATTGATTTCCTTATATGTTGATGATTTAATTATTACAGGAAATTCAGAAAAATTGATTAGTGGAATTAAGAAGCAGATGTCACATGTATTTGAAATGAAAGATCTTGGTGAGTTACATTACTGCCTAGGTCTTGAAGTCTGGAGAAATGTTGGTCAAACCTTTGTGTTTCAAGGTAAATATGTTAGAGAAGTACTTAAGAAATTTAAAATGGATCAATGTAAAGTTTCTTATGTTCCAATACAACAGAACACAAAACTTTATTGTGATGATGGTTCGAAGGAGGTAAATGATACACTGTATAGAAAGATGGTGGGAAGCTTGAACTATCTCACTACAATCAGACCTGACATAGCATACTCTGTTAGTGTGTTAAGTCAGTTTATGGCTAAACCTCTAGAAAGCCATTGGAATGCAGTGAAAGGGTACTCAGGAATTTCAAAGAAACAATTGATTATGGTATTAAATATACTGATTCATTTGATATTGAGCTATTCATGTGTGGTCTATTCCGTTGCTATTGCCATTCTTGTTATCAAATTTGTCGTGTCTCATGAATTTGTCAATCAAACCCGCCAAACGTGGCCGGTGGGTTGAAGTAATTTCCGATTATTTAAGGGAAACAGTCATGGATCCCAGCGGCCTGCCCCACCTATAATCTGGAATTTGTTCTCACAGAGCTTTAGGAAAAGGATCATTTGAAGATACAGAGCTTTTACCTCTATATTTGGGTATCTACCTCTGTCTTCGTTTAAATGCGGATGATATTTATGGATTTATATTTTTCATTATTTAGTTCTTTTATCAATTAAAGCACGTTGTTATTCGAATTTAGAAATCATCAATCAGTAAATGTAATTTTTTCAGTTTGTTGCGGAGCGGCCAAGCAAATTGATTATATAATTTTGTTTTTCATTTTTTATTAATGTATTATATAATGTAGGCATATGCCAGCGATTTCATGTAATTAAAATATTTTTAATAAAATTCTATTTAAAAACAACCATTTTATTTTGGTATGAAGGAAAGAACTAAAAGTTAAAACATTTTTTTCTAATTTTTTTATTAAAAAATTTAATCATAAATATAATCTATTAAGTTAAATTTAATACTTTTTATAATTTTTTTGTTTCTTAATAAATTTATTAAATTTAAATAAATAAAAAATTTCAAAATATTTCTTTGTTCAATTTTTTTTTTATAATTCAACTATATGCTAATGATAACTAACAAAAACTTTGCCAATGATAACGATTAAAAAAATAAAAAATTAGATAATGAAGAAAAATTGGAGATACTTCCACATTCACCATGCATATTCACCATGCATATATAGGTTATATAATAAAATATTTTAAAATAATAATAAAAATAATATATTATATGTTTCCTTGGTGTACAACAGTTTCTGAGGAAGTGCTTTGTTAAGGCACTTAAGTGAAGTCATCCATAAGAAATATCTAAGAACACTTCAAATCCCGAATAGTGGCAATTCAATCACAAACCAATTTTGCAAATCAGAAATATTTAACTAACAAAAAAAATTAACATATCATGTAATATGCTTAATAAATTTTATGTAAATAGAAATTGTTTATATATTATATTTATTAAAAAATATTTTTAAAAATAAAAAAAATAATATACCATGCAATATATTTAATGGATTTTTTGTAAATAAAAATTGTTTGTATTATATTTATTTTAATGTTTATAAAAATAATATATATATATTTAATAAAAAAATGTATGGAAAAATTAAATGATTGTAATTTTTATAAATATTTATATTGAAGATTTTAAATTTAATTTTAAAAAAATTAAAAAAATACAACTATATACAAATATACATAAAATTGTGATCAAAACAATTTTAACGTGAAAAAACACACTATAAATTGAACTTAAAAAAATAAAATAGTATACTAAGATGGATATTGTTTTCTAAATGAACTTAAAAAAATAAAATAGTATACTAAGATGGATATTGTTTTCTAAATTTACATTACTTGCTAATTTTTTTTATATTTTATTTTATTTTATATATAATTAAAATTTATGATGATGATGATGATTAACGTCCATTAAAACCTAATTGGTCTATCAGACCTTAAGATGGTAAGTGATTACTTGTGATTCTTTAGAATTTTGTTTCTGTGCTCGAAAAACATTAAGAGAAGCTTTCCAAGATCACCATACTTTTGTTGAGTTAAGAGGTTAGGAAGGTTGGTAGTGTGATCAATATTTTGA
>ML796199.1:49152-60640 GCA_009831015.1 Picea engelmannii
CTTTGATGGGTTTGATATCCAATTTGTTTTCCATATTACTGAGGGTCAAATTGTTGGTTAGTTTTTCTTCTAGCTCTTTAATCCTATCTCTCAAGTTGTGATTTTCTTCAACCCCTCTTTCTTGGGTTGATTGTTTATGTTTTACCATTTCTTTAATTCTATCTGAACCCTAAGAATCTATCCTCTATTTGAGTTTGAATGATATCTTTAATTTTTTTATCAATCATTGCCTCTAGCTCTATTTGGAGTTTTAGGTCTCTTTCTTCACTCCTTTTTTCTAATGTTTCTAACTCTATTTGGATTTTGGCATCTCTATCTTCTATTTTTTTTTTCTATTGATTCCATATAATCGTAAAGGATCTCTAGGGTGATTTTGGGGGGCCTCCCCTTGTTAGGCTGAGTTTTTGGAATAGGTGGTGGAGTGCTCATATTGAAAAGAAGAGAAAAAAGATGTAACAATTATTATTATGGATTGACTTTATCTCTCAAATCTCAATAAAATATATTTAAATCTCTTTAAGTAAAATTAAAATTGAATCAAAGTAAAAAGTAGCTCACCTCATTTCAGATGTCCAAATGCTCAACCCTTTGAAGAAGCCAAAAATAATTTCTCGAAGAAATATTAATTTGAAAACGGGAGAAGTAGTATTCTTTCAAAACCGTGGAGAAATATTATTTCCCTTCAAAACTGCAGAGAAATATTATTCCTGTTCAAAACCGTAGAGAGATATTATTCCCGTTCAAAACAACAGAAAAATATTTCAAAACATATAAATAAAAATATTTTTAATACATAATTAAAATTTATATAAAACATATGTATTTTAAAACTAATTTGATTTCGATATATTTAATTTAATAATATATATTTGTTATATTTATTGAATTTAAAAATATATTAGGTGAATAATGTACTTTGTATTTTGTCTTTTGTTTAAGTTTTATTGATAAGTAAAATTTAACATAAAAATATGCTAGTTAAAATAATTTTATGATAATGAGAATTAGAAAAAATATCTTTTCTATCTTTTTCACATTGATTAATAATAATAATATTGAGATATATGCATTTGGTATTGATTAACAATAATGATGATGATTAATAATAATAATATTGTGATATATACAAATATTTTTAATTATTTAATTAAAAATAATAATTTGGTTAATAACTTTTTTTTGAATTATATAATAACATTTAATATCAAAATTTAGTTTTGTTGATAATTGGAGAGCAAAAAATTAAAAGATTATTTTTTATGATTTGTTTGTAGAACCTCATTCATTATTTACAGGTTCCCTCCAATTTATTTTACATGGGAACAAGATTCTTAATGATTTGTTGCTCTATTGTTCTTCCAAAGACACTTCTTTAATCTTTTCAACCGAACAATCATGGTATCGCAAGAAACAATTTTCACAAGGCAAGACCATTAGACTTCAAATAAAGTTGTTGTGGCAACCAATTGAAGGTCGACTGGTATTTGATTGGTAATCCAACTCGGAGTCGACTGTAATAGAATCCCGAGATTTGTGAGGTTTGTAGCTAATGATCTACATGGATCTGTAACCATTTTTGTGTGCCAAGTCTTTAGGGTTTTCAATGTTGTAAAGCCTATAAAGAGGCATGTTGTAAGGTCGTAAAGGCTAATGATAATCATTGAATCGCAGGATAGTCAGTCTTTAGATAAATCTTTAGATGTACGTTGTTGGTCATGCAGATGTAAGTCAGATTGGCTACATGTTTGGGTATGATGTCTATTGTGCCTTAGGTGTGGACCAAGGTTAGAATGTAACCTTTTATTCAAATTGAAAAATACAACAAGACAAAGTAGAAAGCTCAAGGAATGTTGGTTTTCCCAGTTTGGGTTTCCACGGTAAAATCTCTATGTACTATGTGATTGCTCTGTCATTTACGTTCTTGATTAAATTCTTCTTCTCTTTTGCTAGTTTTAGTGTGGAAGTGTATCTCATTTCCTAACAAGTGCTATCAGAGATTTGTTATGCTTTGATGTATGTATCAGATCTTGATTTACCAATATTGAATATGAAAACTAAACCCTAGGTACAATAAGAGTTGTAAGTCATAAATTATGTTAAAGATTGTGGTAAAGAATGGTGACCAGTTCTAGAATAGAGATAGAAAAATTGAATGGCCATAATTTTGAGCTTTGGAAGCTTAAAATGGAAGATCTTCTTGTAGATCGAGAACGATGGACAATGATCTATCCAAGTTCCCAACCGACAGGCATGTCGACGAAAGAATGGGAGAAACTCAAAAGAAGAGCAAGAACTATGATTCGACTTTGTATTGCAGATTTGGTACTATTGAATGTCTTAGGTGAAGATTCATCCAAGAAACTATAGGACAAGCTGGGAAGTTTATACCAGTCAAAATCTCTAGTAAATAAGTTGTTTCTAAAGAATAAATTGTATCTTCTGAGAATGAGTGATGGAAGTTCAATGACTAAGCATTTAAATGCATTTAATACCATTTTAAGCTAGTTATCGTATGTGGATTTTAAAATAACTGAGGAGGAGAAGTGTATAAGCCCATTATGTTCTTTTCCAGACTCCTGGGATAACTTATTCCTAGCTATAGGGAGAAATAAAACCACATTGGCACTAGAAGATGTGGTTGCTTCTCTATTGTCAGAAGAAATGAGAAGAAAGAACATGGAAGGATCGACCAAAGATGCTTTAGTGGTGAGAGGTCGACTGATTCAAAGAGATAAAGGAAAATTCTCTGGTAGAAAGTCTAATTCGAAGGGTAGATCTATATCCCCAGTTTAGTCGACAAGAAGATGTTGGAAATGCAGTAAAGTTGGGAATTACAAAAGGGACTGTAGTTCGAGGGTGATGGAAGTCAGTGTAGGATCTGACAAGAAGCAATCGACTGAGATAGAGACGACCCCAGATAAGGGAGGTGATGTGTACCTAGCGTCGAACAGTACATATTCGGATCAAGGTGTTTGGTTGATCGACTCAAGATCATCTAATCATATGACACCACATAGCGAATGGTTCTATGAATATGAACGATGTGATGGAGGTAATGTGTTCTTGGGGGACGATTCGACAACCGAAATCGTCGGTCGAGAAAGAGTTCGACTCATACTACAAGATGGGAGGAAAATAACCCTTCCACGAGTGCTACACATTCCGGGTTTGGAAAGAAACCTGATATATGCCAGTAATATGAGTGATGCTAGGGTGCACACTCTTTTTGAGAAGGATTCGTGCAAGATGGTTAGAGGTGTGATGGTCTTGATGAAAGGAGATCGAATTGGAACCCTATACAAACTGTTAGGTAATTTTGACTTGACTGGATGCAATAGTATCGTAGCTCCTGAAATCAACTCGACTTTGACTCAACTCAAGCCAACTCGGGCCAAGTCGATACAAACCGACTTGAAAAGACATGATAAAATCGACTCGACCATGCTATGGCATGAGAGGATGTGACACATTGGAGAAAAACGACTTCCATCCATGCATAACAAAGATATGATCGAAGGTTTTCCTGAATGTGGTTTAGAATTTGACTTTTGTGAACATTGCATATATGGAAAACAAAGTCGGGTGAGGTTTCCATCTGGAGCGACAAGGGAAAATGGGATTCTAGAATTGGTGCATAATGATGTGTTTGGCCCAGTTATGGTTCCTTCACTTGGTGGATCCCTGTATTATGTCTCCTTCATAGATGATTTTTTCAGGAACATGTGGATATATTTCCTGAGTAAGAAATCAAAGATTTTCGAGAAATTTAAAGAGTTCAAAGATCTTGTAGAAAACTAAACAAATAAGAATATTAAGGTGATGAGAACTGACAATGGTGGTGAATTCTATGGAAAATAATTTGATCCGTTCTGTAAGAAATGTGGCATAGCACACCAAAATACCACACCATATACCCCACAAAAAATGGAGTTGTTGAGAGAATGAATAGAACGTTGATGGATAAGGAAAGAAACATGCTTAGTGGTGTTGGGCTTGCACAAGAATTCTAGGTGGAGGCAGTTGACACTACAATATATCTGGTGAATATGTCTCCTTCGTCGACGTTATTCGACACGACTCTGCATGAGGTATGGTAGGGTAAGATGCCTTCAGTTGCAAATCTCAAAGTATTTGACTGTGATGCATTTGTGCATGTTCCCAAGGAAAAGAGGAGAAAGCTAGACAAGAAGGCAGTCAAATTTATTCCCATTGGATATAAAGAAGGAATGAAAAGATATAAGCTCTGGGATCCTGCATCAAGGAGAACAGTGTATAGTCGAGATGTGTTATTCAGAGAATTCATAGGTATGTCTGAGCCTGAGGAAATTGTTCAGACCGAGAATAATCTTGAGACGGTGCGGTTTGAAATGAGGAACGAAGAATATGATTCATATGATTCGATTGAATCTAAGGAAGAGGTGGAACACCATACTCTAGTGGTAAGGAGGTAAGAAAGAGTAAGAAAACTAGTTGAAAGGTATAGTCCACCCGAATTCCATTCTGCATTCATGCTAACTGAGATCGACGATGAGCCCAAGTAGGTCAATGAGGCAGTCAACTTGGAAGAGGGTAAAATATGGAAGGAAGCCATGGTAGAAGAGATGGAATCCTTGCACAAGAATGAGACATGGGATTTAGTCAAGTTACCTAGTGGAAGAAAACCCGTTGGTAGAAAATGGGTATTCAAAAAGAAGGTGAATGTCGTAGGACAAGTCGAGAAGTTCAAAGCTCGACTGGTAGAGAAAGGTTATTCCCAAGTCGAGGGAGTCAACTTCGGTGAGATTTTTTCCCGTGTTGAAAAATTAACTTCCATTAGAGTTCTAATGTATCTAGCTACAACATTCGATCTATAAATAGAACATATGGATGTGAAGACAACGTTCCCACATGGGGACCTGGAAGAATAAATCTACATGAAACATCCTATAGGATTTGTAGTAAAGGGAAATCAAGATTTGATGTGCAAACTGAAAAGATCCCTTTATGGTCTAAAGAAATCTCCAAGGATGTGGTACCATAAATTCAACACATACATCCTTAGTTTGGGATTTGTGAGAAGCAAATTTGATCACTACATATATTCCAAGGAAGAAAGTGCATGTTTCATATATGTAGCTTTGTATGTCAATGACATGTTTATGATTTGAAACAACATGGATGCAATAAAGGAGGTGAAGAAGCAAATATCCTCCAAGTTTGACATGAAGGATCTCGGTGTAGCTAACTTCATTATGGGAATGGAGATTAAGAGAGATCGAGCTGCTAGAAAGCTTTGGTTGGATCAAACAAAGTATATTGAAATAGTTATGAAACGGTTCAACATGTAGGATTGCAAACTGGCGAAGGTGCCAATTCATGTGGTAGTAAGGTTAACTGTTGAACAATTTCCAAAGACATAGGAAGAAATAGAGGACATTGCATGTGTCCCCTATGCAAGTGTTGTTGGTATTCTAATGTATGTGATGGTTTGCACTTGACCATACATTTCACATGCAGTGGGAGTGTTAAGAAGCTACATGTCAACACCTGGAAAGGAGGACTAGAAAATTGTCAAGAGAGTATTCAGGTATTTGTGTGGCACAAAGGACTATGCTATATTCTACCAAGGAAGATCTGGAGGTGACATTCGTAAATTAAATGTACATGGATTCGTTGACGTCGACTGGGACGGAGATCTGGATTGATCGAGGTCAACCAACAAATATTTCTTCAAGATGTTCAGTGGAGCAATAAGATGGATGAGTAAGCGACAGGAAGTAGTAGCCTTGTCAACAACATAAGACGAATACATGGTGGCCACGCATGGAAGCAAAGAATCAATATCACTGCAAAGGTTGTGTTGATGAATCAAGTTAGAGAAGATAGCTATGAAGGTAAGTTGTGACAGTCAAACTGCAATATTTGTAGCAAAGAACCCTGCTTATCATTCGAAGACTAAGCACATTGATGTACAATATTGTTTCATAAGAGATACGGTAGAAAGTAACAAAGTGCTACTTGAGAAAGTAGACACGTTGGAAAACATAGTAGACTCGTTGACCAAGTCTATGAGTATTTTGAAGTTCTCTTGGTGAAGAGAGGAAGTGGGCATTGTTTCCCTAGGTTTGTGAATGAAATTTAGGAAACTCTTGGTTTCAGCAAAGAAGACGACAAGTGGGAGAATGTTGGGTTGTTATATCATTTTCATTAAAAGTCTAATCGATGTGAATTGACTAACGACCAAAGTCGAGGTGGATCAACATCAGGTCGAGAGTTGAGGTAGATTGACAACAAGTCAAAGGTCGAGGTTAGTCGACCAGGTAAAGTCAAAGTTGAGGCGATTCGACATGGTAAAAGCATCGACATCAAGTCGAAGAGTTCAACCAAAAAGAGCTCGATAGGAGGGCATGTGGTGACCGACTGAAGACCGAATGAAGGCCGATTGGTAGTCGAATGGTAATCCGACTTGGAGTCGACTGTAACGTAATCCCTAGATTTGCAAGATTTGTAGACAATAATCTGCATGGATCTGTAATTGTTTTTGGGTGCCAAGTCTTTAGGGTTTTTCATGTTGTAAAGCCTATAAAGAGGCGTGTTGTAAGGCTGTAAAGGCTAATGATAATCAATGAATCATAGGATATCCAATCTTTAGAGAAATATTTAGATGTAGGTTGGTGGTCATGCAGATGTAAGTCAGATTGGCTACAAGATTGTTCTTGTGCATGCAAGAGGGTATGATGTCAATTGTCTCTTAGGTGTGGACCAAGGTTAGACATGTAACCTTTTAGTCATATTGAATAAGACAACAAGAAAGCATAACGCTCAAGGAATGTTGGTTTTCCCGATTTGGGTTTCCAGGGTAAAAGCTTTGTGTACTGTGTGATTGCTCTGTCATTTACGTTCTTGATTAAATTCTTCTTCTATTCTCCTAGGTTTAGTGTGGAAGTGTATTTAATTTCCTGACTGCTGCAACATTATAATCAATCTCTTTCTTTTTAGGTGATTTATTTTTTCTATCAATACTTATCTTCTATTTATATGACAATAGAATCTCACTCAAATGTTCCTTCCACTAGGCTTGAACCTTTGGGGAAATGAAGATCATTCAAGACACATATAATTGATGCACCTTTACAAACACTAAAATCAACAAATGTAAAATATAACATACAAATTTTGTATTCCTTCTTGTACATTTGTTGAGCTAAATACACATGGTTTAGTATTTAATTGTTTAGAAAGATAGTTGATGGATATAGCTAGTCTCTGAAAATAAAACTATTTTATAAATTGCAACTGCCTTAATCTATTTATTTCCTTTGTTTGATTACATGGCCAATTGAAGTCTTGTCAATCCCTTTTACTTAAATCAATGACAACTTCACATCAATATCCTCAACTAATTAGAGTTTTATCAATTTCTTTTACTTGAATCAATAACATCTTCACATGAATCAATAACAGCTCAACATCAAAGATAATACAAGTTCCTTCTTGTTTCATCCTATGTGACCATCCACTAATTTACTTAGACATTCCCATCACTCCATTTAGGAGGTAAGTTAGTTATATTTTGAATTTATGTGTGAATTTAAAGTAAGATGTTTAAGAAATACTTTAGAAATCTTGAAATTGTATCAATAAAAATTAGACTCATAACTTTAAATAATGCAAACTTTTCCTATTTCCAAACAACAATCATAAAAAGTCAATACCCCTAGCTCAATCAGTTAAAGTGTGGGTTTCTTTAACTAAGTGACTCAAGTTCAATACCCTTCTAAGGAGTTTAATCGGGCAAATTCTGTGAGTATTCTCAATCAGTTAAAGTGTGGGTTTCTTTAACTAAGAGACTCAAGTTCAATACCCTTCTGAGGAGTTTAATCGGACAAATTCTGTGAGTATTGAGTAGCCGACACCAGTGATGTATCTCTGAAAGGGAGAGTCGGATGAAACGAGTCTGATATATTTTTGGGAAGTATTTTTAAGAGATTTTACGAAAGATGTACATATGGAAGTTTTTCGGAGGTCTGTTGACATGTGTTGCTTTTTAAAAAATAGGTAACAGAGTTCTTGTTTAAAGCTTTGCACATTATTAAGGTGTTTAGGTATTTGGAATTTGGAGTATTCATGAAAGTACATAATACTCACCATGGAGTGATAGTGCTAGAAACATAATTGCGTCTGAAAAATCAGTTGTAGAAGTGCCTATGGAGTATTTAGTGGATTTTTGACAACGTGAACTCACCAATCAATGGCTTAGATAGATCAAAACTACCGTTGTTTCCTTGTGAAATATCTCTAGAGGGTAGTGGTATTGATGCCTACTTCACGGTGGTCACGGCAACACTGAAAATCAATGTTGTTTCCGAAGTGAAAGAGATTAAGAAACGGAATTTAATGTTGAAATTGGAATAAATGGGATGCAGAATTTTAAGTCTGAAATTTGTGGGGCGGTATTCGTTACTCATGTGGAACCAGAGAAATCCTACTTCCAATCTTTGGTTACAAAACCCAGTGAATTGAAGCAACATTTTAGTGTCACTGGGAAGCCAAGGGATATTTATGGAAGAAACTTACTTGATTATGGAATGGGTGTGGGATTTATATTTTGTGTATTATATTAATAGTTTTCGAAATTTTGGATTTAATGTGTTAAGTAACAAATAATGGAGATCTTGAATATGTAATTATGAGAAACAAGTGTTTGGAAAATCTTAATACACTTATAATATATAAAAGCAGTATTTTTGGTATTTATATAATAATAATAATTTTTTTTTTTTAATCACGATCAAGCTAGACACCAAATTGGTGTATGAGACTCCAGCTCATGGATTTACTCTACTCTTCTGGACTTGAACTTGCCACTTTTTAAGAAGTAACACATGTTCTTAACCATGTTGAAATTGGAATAAATAGGATGCAGAATTTAAATCTGAAATTTGTGGGGCTCATGTGGAACCAGAGAAATCTTACTTCCAATCTTTGGTTACAAAACCTAGTGATTTGGAACAACATTTTAGTGTCACTGGGAAGCCAAGGGATATCTGTGGAAGAAACTTACTTGATTATGGAATGGGTGTGGGATTTATATTTTGTGTATTATATTAATAGTTTTGGAAATTTTGGATTTAATGTGTTAAGCAACAAACAATGGAGATCTTGAATATGTAATTATGAGAAACAAGTGTTTGGAAAATTTTAATACACTTATAACATATAACAGCAGTATTTTTGGTATTTATATAATAATAATAATTTATTTTTTTAAATCATGGTTAAGCCACACACTAAATTGGTGTATTAGACCCCAGTTCATGGATTTACTCTACTTTTCTGGACTTTAACTTGCCATTTCTTAGGAGGTAACACATGTTCTTAACCATTAAACCCAAATCCTATTCATACTGTATAGATTTGTGTCATCAAATACTTCAGCATAAGAGTAATTATATGTATTTCAAAATCCCTTTGACATTAGTCGAGAATTTGGCCACAACGCTAATGTCAGGTTTGCATGGCATGGTACTTCTGATAAAGGTGTAGCTGGTGTCATGTTGCCATGGTTTTGGCTAAACCAGTACTTCCAACAATGGAGCACATGCAGGTTTGGAACAGTCTATCTAACTATCTACATTAGTAATTTCTCTTTTTCAGTTTATATGGTTCACTGATCAATGAGGGTGTTAGAAGCTGTCTTTATCTTTTTTATGATAAGCAGTGTTGTTTATTCATATGTTTACCAAAATGGCTTAAAGACCAGAACATGGTATTGGGTCGAGTACCAATGGGATTCAATAGATGCATCATGTACTCTTATATATGCTCTTCTTTCTCATCCATGTATGCATCAGATTTAATACCTGATAGCAAGAAGGTCTCAAATATCCTCTCCATGCTCATCTAGAAGTAATGTTATGTGAAATTGCAAATCAGAAGTTGCAAGATGAAAATCATTCTTTAAGCCAGGATTTGACAAGCTCAACAACTCAGTGCAACGCTATAACAATCTCTCAAAATTAAATGGCCAAAATGTTTTCAGACAAAATATACGGGTTGTAGCAACGCGATTTTTGTCTCTGCAGATTCTAGTAAGGATGTAGTAAAGATGTAGGCTATCAAGAAAATTCTCCAGAACCTGAAAAATCTAAAATGGATCTTGTTCTTATCTTGATTGCAGATTTTGTTTATCCAACCAGTTTGGATCAAAGTCAATGAAAGTCAACAATTGATTTTGCTCCTTGTCTTTTGGATGGACAAAATCTAAAATCAAGTATCTTGGCGACTAAAAAAAAGCCCCTTAAATCAAAGTCAATGGAAGTCAATGATTGATTTTGCTCCATGTTCTTTGGAACATGGATGGAATCTGCAATCCAGTTAAGTATCTTGGCTGCCAAGAAAAGCCTCCACACTCAGAATATTATAGCAATGAAATGAGCAGCCAAAGTAAAACCTCCAGATTTTGAAGACTGTAGCACCCTAGAAAAAATCTCAGAATTTCACTGGTGTGGGCAAATGATGGAAAACCTCCAAGGAAACTGTTTAAAGATACAATGAAATGTTTCGCTACTTGCAATCTGCTACTGACTAGCATATGCATCACCAGGGTAGATCCATCGCTTATGTATCAAGAATGAGATGGGTTTCGTGGACGACCCAGGTTGGCTTGGTCTCCTTTTCGATCTTCTCAGTATAGGTTTCACCGACAATGTGTTGTGTGGAGCATAGTTATCAAGTTCAGGTTCGAATTATCATAGATTTTCTGAACTGGATAATAAGGATACTGCAGACAAGCTCAATATAAACAAAGAATTGCATAAAATTGAATTGCTGACAATAGCGGTACTAACGGCCATTAATGTTTCCAGTTCAGAAAATCTATGATTATTCACAGCGTTCCTCCAAACGCTATGAAAACCCTAAAAAACATTTAGGCCGTTAGTGTAATATCTCACAGGTCGAGATGACAACGACAACAAGCATACCCAAAAAAGCTAAAAGACATTGGTCATCAACAGGATTCAGTGAATAAAACAAATAATAGCAGCATGCTTGATTTGACACAAATAATATCCAGGGTTTATCAAGTAATGTCCAACATAGGTAGCCACAGTGGTAGAGTTGACTCTAAAAGATTTTAGATTGAGTCTACCACGGAAAGCTTACATCTCTCAGTAATCCATTGGAGTAATATCAAGGGTTTATCAAGTGAGGTCCACAGCAACATAGTTAACAGTTGTAGAGTTGACCCTAACATCTTTTACATCATCATCAAGTCCACACTTCTCAACTACTAGAAGTTTACATCTCTCAATAATCCATTAGAGGAATATCCAAATAATCCATTGGAGGAATATCCATGGTTTATCAGGTGAGGTCCACAGCAACATAGGTAGCTAGTGGTAGAGTTGACCCTAAGATATTTTATATCAAGTCTACACTTCTCCACCACGAGAATTCTACATCTCTCAATAATCCATCGGAGTAACTGACTATTTATTATTAGTCC
>ML796199.1:65246-83913 GCA_009831015.1 Picea engelmannii
TACTCATGTCCATGATGTGCAAGGTATTCAATAGTCGGAAGAACCTGATGTTTTTCCTCCTCATCCAGCATTGAGAGTTCGAAAAAATTCAAATTTTCTACATTCACCACTGAACTGATCTACATATAAGGTGGAAGTTTTAGTCTGAATGTGTTCTTGTTCACTTTCTCAATGATATAAAATGGTCCATATCTAAGGGGCTTGAGTTTCTTTATTTCTCCTTGCATTCGTTCCTTACATAGATAGAGCAACACCTTGTCTCCAACATGGAACTTATGATCTTCCCTGTGTTGATAGTGTCTAGATTTGTACAATTGTTAGCTCTTCTTGAGATGCTCCTGAACCATTAGATGTATCTACCTGATCTTATCCACAAATTTCCTTGCCTTATGTTCCTCTCCTTGTAGTCCTGCTTCTTCCTTATTCTATCCATAAACAATATCAAATGGTGAAGGAGGTAAATAACCAAAACAAGTCTCAAAAGGAGAATTATTGGTGGAAGAATGAAGTGCTCTATTGTAATAATTTTGAATGTAGACTATTTGTTTGTCCCAAGTCTTTGGATGTTTTTTGTTCTATCCTCTCAATAGTTGCACCAACATCCTATTTACTACATCAGTTTGTCAATCAATATAAGGATGGGAGGTAGTGGAGTACTTCAACTTGGTATCAATTCTCTCCCAAAGCGTTGTTCAAAACCTGCCCAAGAATCTGTTGTCCCGATAAGATATGATGAAGGTTGGAAATCCAAAATGTACCTAGACATGGTTGAAAAATAGTTCAATTGCTTCTCATCCATAGATTGTCTTCTTATAGGGAATGAGAACACACATTTTGTTGAAATGGTCCACCACAATGAACAAATAGTCATGCCCCCTATGAGTCATAGGTAAACCTCCAACAAAATCCATGGAGATGTTCTCCCAAGGTTTGTTTGGCATTGAAAATGGCATGTACAAACCAAGTTTCTGGTTGCTTGGATTGCTTGTGCTATAAAGAACACAACCTATAACAAACTTTTCCACCTACTTCTGCATCTTTAGCCAATACACATACTGTTGCAAATTCACCACTATGTTTGTCACGCCAAAATGTCCAACAACCCTAGAAGTGTGTACTTCTCTCATATAATTTCCCTAATCTGAACCCTTTGTAATTGTACATATAGGTTGGTGATCCGTTGGAACCAATTATAAGTTTAAATGTACATATACGTTGGTGAGTCGTTGTTACTAAGTTTTGGTGTTGCATGCACCTGAGTAGTGTGTGGAGAATTGTTATCAAAGGAAGTGTGTATGCATTTAATAGTGTTGCGCATACCTAAGTAGGTGTATGGGATTGTGCATCAATGGAAGGATGCACACATTCACAGTGTTGCATGCACTTAAGGAAGTGCGTGGGAATTACCTAGAAGTGTGTATCATATTGATTTATATATGCGTGTGTGTGTGTCTATGTGTGTGAATATATATGCATTTAGGCTAGAGATACCGTGTGATTATGAGGCTGGTGAGCCTAGATGCAAATAGGCCAGTGCACCTATCCTTGTAAAGGTAATCATACTCAAGTTATTAATATAATATTACAACGGTGTGTGCAGACAAACTTAGACGAAAAGAGATCCAGGGCTAACTCCACTAGAAAAGGGAAAAGGGGGGGCAAGACTTAAGCCTAAGTGAATATTTAATAATATTTTCGGAAAAATGTATGTTATGTATATTTATTATTTTATCCTAAGTTCTCGAGGGTAGGGAATGAGTTACCAAGTGGCTTAAAGTTACTTTTGAAGGTGAAAAGTGTCGAGTTGAAGGCATGCAATATATATTGCTAGTCTTAGTGTATTTTGTGGGGATTATTCATTATTCACTTTCTCATGAGCAGAAGAGGTCGAACTATCTTGAAAATACGACTATTACCTTATTTGTAGAGAAAATTGTGTAAGTGTTTTATGTATTATAACCAAAGTTTTTTTTCTTCGAAGAGGTAGGATGTCAGGCCCATGAGAAGTCTTTCTGGGTGAGATATTTTTTGTTGAAGAAGTGGGTTTTCAGGCTCATGAGCATATTCTCCAAGTGAGAGTTTTGTTGGGAATTGTTCCTTGGTGCATTGGGCATTAGTCATAGGGCTCGATGACTTCCTATCTGGCCTGTTGTTGGTAACCCCGGAAGGGAAGTGGGGCATCCGAGGGACTGTTGAGTAGAGAAGGGGCATACTTCCTTGGGTGTGACAAGTGCATGGGAAATTAGAGGTTGTAGGCTAGTTGCAGCAACGGGCACCTTGGACTGAGCAATTCTATTGAGAATCATACCTTAACCTATCACTAGGAATCCTTTAGCCCTAGTGGAGTTAAGCCCTAGCTTAGGGGTGACATGTTGTTGAAATATTATGAGCAACAAAGTCTATGGATAGGAGGAACCTCTGAGTTCTACGCGCAGTTGGTGAATTTCATAAAAGATAAGTGTTCTTTATGTGCTTGTCTCATTTATTGTGTGTTTATTTATCCATGTTTTATATGGTTTAATTCTTGTATGTTGTCACATATAAGTAACTGTTGTTATTCTATTTAATGTTTATTTCAAATGTAAGTTGGTCCTTATAACGTGTATTTGTAAACATGCATGAGTATAAAAATGTGGATAGTCTTTCCTGTTAAGTTAAATTTATGATTTTGGGTTCTGATTTTTCAAGAAGAGGTTTGAATGGTTGTGTGCACAGAGAATACTTTGTGTGTATCATTGTGCGCACAGGTAAGCAGTCTGCGTGTAGAAGTAAGACAGATTTTGTAATGACGCCATAATGGTTGCACACACAGTAGTGTTGTGTGTTCAATATATTGGTGCACAGTTTTTTTTAGTTACTTCTATTGCTTAAAGTTGTGTTAAAATGGGAGAGTTAGTGTGGCACAACTCAACTTGAGGTTGAGAGCATTACTTCAAGTGATACTATGAAGACTAGGGTTTAGAATAGAATCTACGTAGTGTATTTTCAGAGTAGCATTGTTCAATAGTATGTTGGGTGATGTTACAATATGGTTGATTCAGAGCTACAAAAGTTGAGATTGTGTGACGTGTCCCAATCTTGGAGGCTGGGGACATTACATTTTGGTATCAGAGCAATGTTAGAGAGTTTTTGTAGTAGCATGTACTAGCCTGGGTGTCTGGGGATATTACATTTTGGTATCGAAGATATTGGTTCAACATTGGACTTGTATGGGCCATAGGTCAACAATAAGCATCAGAGCTACAATTTCAATATTGATCCTGCGTGGGCCGAGTTCTACTTAAGGAAAAATTCAGACTGGTAAGTGATCGAATTTGTAATTTCAACATGGCCTCAATGCACATTAAATAAGAATGCGCATATGTGTGCACTAAATACATGATATTTCATAGTGTGACACTGGAATTGTGCAGTAAACAATGGTGCATGGGTGTGCGCACTAAATGTTTGGGGCTACACAAAACAAATTTTTGGTTCATGTGCATTATCGATACACAGTGTATATGTGGAATATTGACATCGCATATTAGCATGTGTTAAATACCAATGCACACATGGGCTTCGAAAGATAGGATTCTAACAAGATGGTGCAGATTTTTCATGAAGTTGTCTCATGAATTCACCTTACAAATATTGTTTTTTTCACATTTTTCATAATTATCAGCGATTAGAGCAGGAAAAAATCAATGCAGAAGGTAAAAATCATGGAAGATGTGCAGAGATATTTTATCCATGATGATGAATTCAGGGATTTGTATGTTGGTTTGAGTGCTGATGGTACAAAATATAAGGAGGAGCGCATGAACTTGGTAGAAACCATAAATGGATTGCAAAAATATGTCCAAAGCTATAAAACTTATAACGAAAGTATTATGAGAGCTAAGGAGCAACAAGATGACTTTAATGTCAAGTTGATGCAAAGCTTGGAAAAAATAGAAAAGAAAATGAATAAGGAGACAAAGACAAGTAGGTCAAGAAGTTGCCAGTCTCATGATGAGAAGAGAAGAGAAACAAGAAGTGTTGGTAGGAATCATCCTCACTCACCAAGGCATTCATTTAGGAAAGTGCGCAATAACTCAAGGGTAAGGTACCAGATCTATTATAATAGAAAAAACATAAATATTGTAGAGAATAACAGTGGAACAACACAATATATGAAACCAAAACCCCAAAATAATACATTTATTTATAGGAAACATTGTTCACTTGCCTCTTCGATAAGGAAACCTCCAACAGAGCAATGCTCTATTACAATAATTCTCAAGAAAAGACTATCCAATACCTCCTACTCTTATTTATACTAATTCAATCTTCTAAGGAAACTTCTAGAGGAAGATCTTTCTAGAAGTGAAAGCTTCTATTAGGTCTTCTTACATTGACTTATTCTCCTTTATTTAATTGGCCTTATTAACTAATGTCAGCCTTTATTACATAGAAAATACATCATACTAAATAATGACCCATGAAAACGGGTTATGGTCGGATCCTAACATGCCCTCCCCCTTCAAAAGTGGCCTTGTCCTCAAGGCTGAAGATCCAGAAAATGCTAGAGTATGGTCATTGGTTCCCAAGTCGCATCCTCTGGTGATGTGTCCCTTCCACTTGATCAACACTTCCTTGATAGTTCTACCACACAACCGAAATTCATGTGCATTGAGGATGACTTCTGGTTGGAGCCAAAGGGATCCTTGTTCATATAATTCAGGAAGGATGGTTTCGAACCTGAAATTGTGTCCCACCACTTTCTTTAAACAAGAAACATGGAACACCGATGGATTTTGGAAGTAGCTAGAAGGGCCAATTTGTAGGTCACCGAACCAATACGCTTGATGATGTGATAGGGGCCATAAAATTTGGGTTCCAACTTGTGATTTCAATAGGCTTTCAGAGATGTTTGTTTGTAAGGATGGAGTCTGAGAAACACCTGATCACCTTCTTGAAAAATCCGTTCTAAATGATGCTAGTCTGCTTGTTGCTTCATGTGATTTTGAGCCATGTAGAGTTTATCCTTCAGAGCCACAAGGGTGGTTGTTCTACCTTTCAAAATTTTATAAATATATTGGACCTTTGATGTGTTGGGAATATATGTAGTGACTGTAGGTGTTCGTTGGCCATACACTGCTTCATATGGGGTCATTTTAGTGGTCATATGATATGAAGTATTTTACCATTAATTGACCAAGGGAAGCCATTACACCCATTGTTGTTGTTTGTCAAAATAAAAACATTGCAAGTAGGTTTCCAAACATTTATTGACCACTTTTGTTTGGCCGTTGAATTGGGGGTGCCCTACAATTTATACAACTCTTGCCAAAATGTGCTAGTGAATGTTGGGTCATGATCAGACACAATATAGGTGGGCATGACATGCAACTTGAAGATCTTATCAAGGAAAACTTGTGCTACTAGTTCCAATGTGAAAGGGTGGGGTAATGCGCAAAAATGAGCATACTTGGAGAGGAGATCTCCCACCACCATGATGATTGAATTGTTCCCAGCTGTGGGGAGGCCCACTATAAATTACATGGAGATGTTCATCCACATAGAAGTTGGAATTGGTCGGGGTTTTAGAGCTCCTAGAGACTTGATGGTTTCACCTTTATTGCGTTGGCACACCTCACATTCAGTGACAAACAAAAGGATGTCCTTCTTCATGCCTTCTTAGAAAAAAGAACGACAGACATGAGCATAGGTCTTTTGCAAGCTAGAGTGGCCCGCAATAGAATATGAGTGAAACTCATTTAAGAGACTCGACTTGAGGGTTGAAGATGGTGACAAAACTAGACAATCCTTATACCTAAGAATATTTTCTTGCAAAGTGTAGTTGAGGGGAGGATTAGGGTCCTCCTGAAGTCGATGAATTATCTTAGACATATTAGGGTGTGTTAGCCACTCTTGTTGTACTTCCTCAATCCAATATGGAATAGATAAGGATAAGGAAAAGAAGTGTTGATGTTTTGGTAGTTGTGGGAGGTATTAACCTCCATGGATAAACCTTTGACTAGAATAGAATATTCCAGAAGCAAGAGAAAACCTAAAAAGATGTGTGAATACCATAGAAGACAAGTAGGCTCAACAGAATAAATAATATTAAAGTATTGTCTTCCAGAAAGACAAGTCGGCTACACAGGAAAAATATAAACATAAAATATAATTACCAGAAATTCAGGTCGGCCTAGCTAGAAAAGTCACTGGACATATTAATATAAATAGAGGACGTCTTGGGTCATTTGTACACTCATTCACACTCTCTTAGTCACCTAGAAAAAATGTGCTAGTTTGGAGGAGGAGAAATAGTAGCTGCAATTGTGTAGTTTTCTATTGTTCAGTCTTTTGGTACTCTATGTTGTGTGCTACCTCTAGAGAAGGTGCGCTACCATGGTTTAGCTGTTGGTTCTAGTGAGTCTTCCCAAAATCATTCTTTCTATCAAATTTTAAGGTCCTCGAGGGTGGCTTTGTTCCTATGGTTGGGTAACAATGGTTTAGCATTTCTTATGGTGAAACAAGCATGATATTTTAACAGGTTATGGGCCCACACCACCTTCAGAATAGTATAACCATTTGAAGGTAGATCCACGGCTCTTTGTCAAGCTTGTTGTAGCACAATTACAATTGCAGCTAGGGTTTATGATCTTGTAGCATCAACAAACCCTAACCTGATTGTTTGGGCACTTTCAGTGAAGCGTTTTGCACAATTATTATAAATTCTTATAAATGCTTATTGTACTATTAATATAAATTCTTATTGTACTTAATTGCAATATGAACTAACATCTAATCTAGGAGATATTTCTTGTTCTTGCTCTCAGGAAGCACACCTTGGTAATGCTATAATGAATTACCATGAAATTGATATGTTCTTATATAAAATGTTATTATATTGGAAATACTTTTGCACTTTTTGTTCCTGTTTCAGATAGGTTATCCTACATATTCTAGGAAGGTTACCACATAAAATAAAGACTTGAAAGGACTCAGAGGGATTCAAACTTTAGAGGGAGTCAGTGATCAGTAAAAATCAAGGTTTTGAGACACTTTGCAGGATGCATAGGGGCATGTAACATATGGAAGCGTGGTTTGAGAATTCTCCTAGTTAGAGGGAGTTGATAGTAGAATTCGAAGAGAAGAATGTTGTAGGCTTCTTATTGAGTTGTAGGCCTTTGTGTTGAGTTATAGGTTGTGTGCCGAGTTGTAGGCCTTTGTGTTGTGTTGTAGACTTTGTGCCAAGTTGCAGGCCTTTGTGTCGAGTTGTAGGCCTTTGTGTCGAGTTGTAGGCCTTTTTGTTGAGTTATAGGCTCTGTGCCGAGTTGTAGGCATTGTGCAAAGTTGTAGGCTTCATGCCAAGTTGTAGGCCTTATGTTGAGTTGTAGGCTTCATGCCAAGTTGTAGGCTTTATGCCAAAATATAGGCTACTCTAGTGACATGGTTTGTTATGATGAGTTGTTTCTACACTAGAGAGACAATCTGATATGCTATTTGCATGGTCGAAAACCTGTATGGTTGTGATGGTGTTTCTCGTAATGTGATCTAGGTGATCATGAGATAGCCTGTGTAGATCTCATGATGTTGTCGGTCTGCAAGACCATGTGAGATGGATGGATGATGATGATAGTAATGATGATACTCACAAGATGGGTGTAGTCATGGGTGAGAACATCATGCAGGTGTATCCCATGATGATGATGGTGACACACACTACGAGCTGTAGCTGTAGTGTTCTTTAGCGGGTTATGGCCCCTAGAAGAGATTGACAGGTTCACATGAGTGTATCCATGTGTGACATAATGATGCTACCAATAGCATGGTCTGCGTAATCATGATGCTAGAATCATGGCATAGTGATCAAGGATATGAATACCAGAAGGGAACATCATTGTTAAATACCTCCCTAACTAAGAGGGAGTGTTGATGTTTTGGTAGCTACATGAGATATTAACCTCCATGGATACACCTTTGACTAGAATAGAATATTCCAGAAGAAAGAGAAAACCTAAACAGATGTGTGAAAACCCTGGAAGATAAGTCAGCTCAACATAATAAATAATATTAAATTATTATCTTCTAGAAAGACAAGTCGACTACACAGGAAAAAGATAAACATAAAATATAATTACCAAAAAGTTAGTTCGGCCCAACCAGAAAAGTCACTGGATAGATTAATATAAACAAAGGATGTCTTGGATCATTTTTACATTCACTCACACTCTCTCAGTCATCCAAAAACAATGCACAAGTTTGGAGGAGGAGCAACAATCAACTACAATTGTGCAGTTTTATATTGTCCAGTCTTTTGGTACTCTATCTTGTGCGCTACCTCTAAAGAACTTGAACTACCCTGGTTTATCTCTTGGTTCTAGTGAAGCTTCCCGGAATAATTCTTTCTATCAAAGGTTAAGGTGCTTAGGGGTGGCTTTATGTCTATGGTTGGGTAGCAATGGTGTATCATTTCTTATGGTGAAATGAGCACAATATTCTAACAAGAGGGAGTCGTCCTCCTCATGTTGTTGTGACAAGGCATCCACCACTATATTTTATTTTCCATTTTTATATGTGATTTCATAAACATAACCAAACAATTTGGTCAACCACTTGTTCTATTCTAGGTAGGATAATCGTTTCTCTAAAAATTACTTTAGACTATGGTGAACTGTTTTGATCCGGAAACGATGTCCCAAAATATATATCCACCACGTTTTCACCGCATGGAGAATGGCCTTGATTTATTTTTCATACGTAGATATGCCCAAATTACAACCACTAAACACCTGGAAAGTAAAGGAAAAAGGTTGACCATCTTGTGTGAGCATTGCACCAATACTAATCCTAGAAGCATTTGATTATACTAGAAATGTTTTGTTGAAGTCAAGAGCTGCTAAGACTGGAGTAGTGCACATGGACCTCTTTAAATATACAAAGGTGTCCCATGAAATGCATTGTTCCTAATAAGGTCAATCAAGGGCTTATCACTTTTTCCATAATGGTGTACAAAATTCCTATAATATCATGTGAGACCGAGGAAACCCAGAAGGCACTTTAAGGTCATGGGTCGTGGCCAATCCTTCATATCTTGTATATTTTTGGGGTCCACTCTTACCCCGTCTTGACCCACAATGTGTCCCAAGTATTCCACTTCGCTGGCCCCAAAGGAACATTTGGTATTTTTGAAAAACAATTGGTTTTCCTATAGAAAGAGAAGGACTTTGTCCACATGGAGAAGGTGGGAATCCCAAGTGCGACTGTAAATGAGGATGTCATCAAAGAAGACTAGGAAAAACTTTCGAAGGTAAGGTTTCAATATTTTTATTCATGAGACTTTGGAAGGTGGATAGGGCATTGCAAAGGCTAAAATGCATTACCAAGAATTCATAATGTCCTTCATTAGTTCTAAAAGCAGTTTTTGGAATATATTCCTCCTTCATCCAGATCTGGTGATAGCCCGAGGAAAGGTCTAATTCTGTGAAGAAACATGCACCTTGCATTTCATCCAATAGATCATCAATGATAGGAATGGGAAACTTATTCTTGATGGTTAGTTTATTCATGGCACGAAAAAATTGGACACATGCACCAAACACCTTCTTTCTTTAATACCATCATCACTGGAGAGTGCGACTATAAATGAGGATGTCATCAAAGAGGACAAGGACAAATTTCCACAGGTAAGGTTTCAATATTTTATTCATGATACTTTGGAAGGTGGATAGGGAATTTCAAAGGCTAACATGCATGACCCAAAATTCATAACGTCCTTCATGAGTTCTGAAAGCAGTCTTCAAAATATCTTCCTCCTTCATACATATTTGGTGATAGGTTGAGCAAAGGTCTAATTTTTTGAAGAAACATGCACCCTAGAGTTCATCCAATAGATCATCAATGATAGGAATGGGAAACATATTCTTGATGGTTAGTTTATTCAGGGCATGGAAATATGGACACATGCACCAAGCACCTTCTTTCTTTAATACCATCTTCACTGGAGACGAATATGGGTTGGTATTGGGAGAATTACCCTCATATCCAGTAATTCTTGTACTATATTTTCTATTTGATTTTTTTTAGTAAATGGATAATTTTAGGGGCATACATTGGAGGGTTGACTTCCTGGAAGGAGAGGGATTCTATGATCATGCTCACCCTTAGAGGGAGGTAAGTTTGTTGGAACCTCAAAGACCCCGGGGTACTTTTCGAAGATTAGTTGCAGGATAAGAGGGCCTTTAGGAGAGGCCTTATCAGTGACCTAGATGGAATTAAATTGAAAAATCACACCATGGTGGCCTTCCTTCAAAAACATTTCCATTTTGTGAGAGCTGATGATTTTAGGGGAGCCAACTTGGAGGCCTCTGAGGGTATAGGGGTAAGTGTATTGGTAGAATCTCATATATAAATCTTGGTAGTCCATTGTAATATGTCCCAGGGTGTGAAGCCATTCCACATATAATACATTATCACAACCACCCATGGAAATAGAGAACATGTTCGAGTTTTCAGATGATAATCACCCATTTGGAGTTTGATATTCTAACAATGGCCCCCACACTTCATCGTACCACCATTATCTATGAGGATTTGAAAATTATAAAATGGGTGGACAAAGCAATGGATATCCTTAGTGAGCTCGTGGTGAATAAAATTATGGGTGATACCATTATCAATCAAAAACACAATCAACCTATGTTTGATGTATCCATTGATATTCAATGTCTGTGGGGCCAAAGTACCCGAGAGGGCACAAAGAGATATGATAGGTTTTGATGGTTCCACAGGGGTTGCAACTGAATATTTGAGGTGGACACTTTGTTGGGAATCCTCTTGGTCAAGAGCCTCATCTGATGGGATGTATTCAGAGGAAGTGGAAGGTGATGCATCAATCTAGAAGAACTTTTGTTCATGACATTTATGGCTCGATGAATACTTGTCATCACAGTAATAGAAAAGTCCATGCTTGCGATGTTCTGCCATTTTTGTTGTAGATACCTTTTGGACTTTCAATGTTTGTGTTGGAGTTGAGGTAGGCCCTGGGTGAGGACGATTTGGAATTACAGTGCGTAGAGGTTGGGCATGAAGAATGGTCTCCGCTTCCCTAGCCAATAGGCATGTGTTAGAAAAACAAGATCACGAAGAAATAAAATAAAAACAAATGAGGAAATAAAACAAAAAAGATACACAATACAATAGAGACACATATACACGTGGTTCACCCAATGTGGGCTACATCCACTAGATAAATTTTCAGGTCCTTCCTTTTATTATTATCCAACAAATGAAGGGATATAACCTACAACACACCAATTGCAACTTCCTCTTCTTTCTCTCACGATCTCCTCTCTCATAATACAATATTCGCAATGATACACAACCACAATACAATTCCCTCATAAAAGAGGTTTTCATTATAGGGAAAAAAAAACTAACATAACTTCTATCGTCAGATCTACGACCTTAAAATGAATGGAATTTACTATGAAATTACAATATACATTTACAAGGCAATTTTTCCTTCAAGGGCTTCACCCTCGAACCCCCATCGGGGGCCTGCATTCCCCCGGACCCCCAGTCGAGGGGATGAGCCCCCCGAACCCCATAGAGGGGACAAGCCCCCCCTACAACCACCCTGCATGGAGGGGTGTACAATGTTCAATGGGTATAAACACGACTGAAAAAAAAGAGACCTATGAATCAAGAAGATAATCAGGCTCCACAACCAACAATCTCCCACTTGGAGACTGATCACAACAAATCCACCATTTTTGTACTTGCTTTACTATGATCCACCTTGGACCTTGAAAATTTCTCATCTTCACCTTCATGCTTGAAGACCAATTGAAGCTGAGAAGGAACTCAATTACTCCCTGGTTGCTTCCTTTGTTAACATGTCTGCAAGATTATGGCTAGTGTGTATATTTTCCAAATTCAAATGTCCATCTTCCAAGACAGATCATATGAAATGGTACCTGAGTTGTATATGCTTAATATTTGAATGGAATGTTGAGTTCTTTGGAAGATGAATGGCACTCTCACTGTCATAGTACAACCTTCTATTATCTTTCTTCTTTCCCAATTCCTCCATAAACCTATGTAACCAAATCATCTCTTTACTAGCCTCTGCAGCAACAACATACTTTGCCTCTGTTGTTGAAAGTGAAACAACCTTTTGCAGTTTCGAAATCCAACTTATTGTTGTTCCACCTACAGTAAAAACATACCTTGTGGTGCTCCTCCTTCTATCTTTATCACCTGCCATATATGAATCAACATATCCCTATAGAAGAGTGCTTGAACCTCCAAAACATAATACATGAGTAACAATACCTCTCAAATACCTGAGAATCCACTTTACTGCATCCCAATGTTCTTTACCTAGATTGTTCATATATCTTCTCACAACTCCCATTGTATGTGCAATATCTAGTCTTGTGCAAACCATCGCATACATGAAGTTGCCAACTGCGGAAAAATAAGGGACCCTGGACATGTATTCTATCTCCTCCTGTGTCTTGGGACACATTTCTTTGGTTAATTTGAAATGGTTGGCCAAAGGTATACTAACTGGTTTTGCATTCTTCATTCTAAACCTCTCCAACACCTTCTCTATGTACTCACCCTGAGACAATGTCAAATTGCAAATTTTCATATGTCTTGTTATTCTCATACCAAGGATTTTCTTTGCAACACCCAAATCCTTCATCGAAAATGAATTAGCTAATTTCTTCTTGAGCACATTTATATCCCGCATATTAGACCCTGCAACAAGCATGTCATCTACATACAATAGAAAGATAATATAGCTTCCATTTTCTAGCTTTTTAAAATAAACACAGTGATCAAAATGACATCTACTATAACCTTGTTTTGTCATAAACCTGTCAAACTTCAAATACCACTGCCTTCGAGCCTGCTTTAGGCCATACAATCTCTTCTTCAAGTTGCATACCAAATTTTCCCTCCCTTGACCTCATACCCCTGTGGCTGCTGCATATAAATCTCTTCCTCCAAATCCCCATGTAGAAAAGTTTTTTTTACATCTAATTGTTCAATATGTAAATCTTCTACTACCATAAGACTTAAAATAGCCCTAATTGAAGTCATTTTAACAACAGGAGAAAATATTTCATCAAATTCTATACCTTTCTTTTGTGCAAACCCCTTTACAACAAGTCTAGCCTTGTACCACTTTTTTCCTCCATATTCTTCCTTCAACTTGTATACCCATTTATTATGCAATGCTCTTTTTCCCACAAGAAACTGAACCAAATCCCAAGTCTAGTTATTTACCAGGGAATGCATTTCCTCTTTCATGCCTTGCTCCCACTTCTTTTTAGTATCTACCTGCATTGCCTCTTCATAACATTCTGGTTCACCAGAATTAGTCAACAATAAATAATATAATGAAGGAGAATATCGTTTAGGGGGTCTACTTAACCTGGTAGATATTCTAACAACACTTGCAGGAGTTTGAGGTACATGTTTCTCCTGTTGTTGTACATTTTGATTTTTTGGTACCTTTCAAATTTATTTTTCGGTGATCTCATCAAGCACTGTGTATTCTGGTTTTTTTTTTCCTGTTTCTTTCCCTACGACTGATCTTTGTACATGACATTCTCATTGAATATGACATCTCTACTTCTAATGATTTTGTGATTTGAATAATCCCATAAGAGATAACCAAAATCATTAACATTGTATCCAATAAAGGTACACTTCTTGGATTTTGCCTCAAGCTTTGTTCTATTTTATTTAGCAATATGGACAAATGCTTCACAACCGAAAGATTTCAAAAAAGAATAGTTTACATTTTTACCTGTCCAGGCCTCCTTTGGAATTCCACCATCCAAAGAGCTTGAAGGTCCTCTATTTATTAAGTAAAAAACAATATCTACAACATCTTCCCAGACCTATAAGGGAAAACCAACATGCGATATCATACTCCTTGCACGCTCCATAATCGTTTTGTTCATCCTTCCGACACACCATTTTCTTGTGGTGTTCCTGGAACTGTCTTTTCTCTATGAATCCCATGGTATGAATATAAATCATCAAATTGAAGAGAAGCGATGTACTATCATGCTGCTAAAACTGATCTATCTTTGTTCAGATTTTAGCTCTAATTTTTATCTTCCATAACTGTCCTTTGCTACCTTTTAGGACATCAAACTGTTTGGTTACTTTCTGCTGATAATTTTTATGGTTAAGTGTCTTTTTGAGGTGCCCTTGCAAGTGTTTTTCATACCAATGATTAGCACATACAATATAACTCAAAACACATAAAACTCCTCTCAATATTTACAACTCTAAATGTTGTTCTAACAGTTCTAAGAATGCATGAAATTGACACATATGTTTTTGGTCAACATGACCCTAGAAAAAACCCCACGGGGAAAACCAGTTTGGATTAGATGTATATAGAAGGCCTCAAATAAAAATGTACAACACAGAAAAAATTTACAAGTGAACCCGGTACAATAGCAACCCTTCTCGGAAGCCTTGGAGTCCCTTGAAGATGTCCCTACTAGCCTTTTGAAGCAAGGCGCCCTTTTCCTTGGTGCGCCCCTCTTGATTTGATAGCCTTTGGTCTTCTTCCCTTGCCTCTTTCTTTGAACTTTCCTTTGCTTGTGCCTTTACCTTTCCTTTCCTTTCCTTTTCCCTTCTTGAAGATCCCTCCTCTCAAGAGTTCCTCCCTCCAAGTGATGGTGCACACTTAGCTCAAGTGTGTCCCTCCTCTAGAAAAACTCCACAAGAATCTTCCCTCCTTCACCCTTGTGCCCTCTACACTCTAGAGTGCACCTAAGGATGGTGAATGAGTCTCCTCCATGAAATGGGAACCTCCCTCAAGCTAGATGCATCCTTCCTCTCTCAAGAATGTGCCCTCCTCACTAGTAAATGTTCCCCCACTCAAGGTGAATGCGCTCCTCCTCAATATGTATCTCACTCCTCCATGGAAGCCTCTCCATGCAAGCTACCAACAATCTAAGGCTCCCAAACCCTTGAATTCATGCGCCTTCTCCTCCTCGATATTTTCTCCCAAGATCTCTCCTCCTTCTCCTCTCCTGTCAAGTGAAGAATGAATCTCATCTTTGCCCTATTCCCTCCTTTAGCCTCTCTTTGGCCAAACCCTAAAATATCAATGGCCTTGATGCAATCTATCCATGTCTAACCAATGGGTGAGATTTAATCCAAAAATATCACTTAGGAAACCCACTTTACTTAGTTTACTTTATGTCCTTTAACTCACCCACAAAGTGAATTAAATGTCATTTTAATGACGTAAGTGACATATTTCACTTTTGACTTAAATCTTCTAAGTCAAAGTGAAATTAGAATCATAAAGTAAAGTAATGGGGGTAATAGTCTCCCCTTTGAGTTTAGAGACTCACAAACACAAGGGGACCACTTTCCAAGGTACCCAAATCTCAACACAAACTCCTTGCTACAATATTCACCTCCATTTTCTGATATGAGACACTTCAATCTTTTTCTTGTCTCATTCTCAACCAAAGCTTTTCATTTCTTAAAAGTATCAAAAACATCAGATTTTTGTCGAATGCAATAAACCCAAGTTTTTCTAGTTGCATCAACAATACAAGTAACATAATAAATAGAGCCACCAAGAGATGATACCTGAGTTGGTCCCCATACATATGTATGCACAAGCTCTAACTTTTCACCCTTGTTTTCTTTTCCGACTCTGAGAAATATGACTCTCTTTTGTTTTCCATAAACATAATGCTCACATAAATCAAAATCAATTTGTTTAATATCTGGCAACAAATTTCTTTTGTGAAGCATTTTCATCCCCTTCTCACTCATGTGTCCAAGCCTATGATTCCACAGTGCTATATCCACTCTTGTAGATGCTAAAGAGATGGAAGAGTCAGTATTACCAGTACATAAATACAATGTACCTACCTTCTCTCCTTTTCTTATCACCAATGATCCTTTGGTGACCTTCCACACCTTATATGTAAATATGGATATACAAACTTCACTTTCCAACTGCCCTGTTGAAATTAGATTTTTCCTTAGACCTGGAACATGTCTTACCTCTTTCAACAACCAATGGTTTCCATTCCTTTGCTTTAATTTTACCTTTCCCATTCCAACAATTTTGCATGGTGCATCATCACCCAAATGAACCTATCCAAAATCACCTTGAACATAATCTAGAAAATGTTTCCTATGGGGTGTGGCATGAAATGATGCTCCTGAATCTACTACCCAAGACTCAAAAATATTATCTACAGAAAGAATCAAAGCATCTCTTAACACATCACATGTTACATTTTCTTCCTGATTTTTCTCATGTTGTCCATCTCTTTGTTTCTTTGGAGCTCTGTACTCTTTCTTCAGATGTCCTTTATTCTCACAATTCCAACACTCTATATTTCCCAGTATGGATTTGGATATGCCCTTCTTATAATTCTTGTGGTTCCCTAAGCCTTTTCCTATATCCTTTTTTCTTCCCTTGTTCTCCATGTTTAACACATTACCTGATGTCTCACTTGTGCTTTTTTGTTGCATTTCCTCACTAAGGATAACACCAACAACATCATCAAATTTTAAAGTGTTCGAACGAGAGACAGAGTTACTTACAACCATGACCAAGCCGTTCCAACTTTCTAGAAATGAGAACAATATTAGAAGAGCTAGGTTACCTTATCATCAAAGTCCACTTTTACAGAACTTAGCTGGTTAGTAACTGTATTAAATTCATTTAAATGATTTGCAACAGACCCACCTTCTAACATCTTCATATTAAATAATCTCTTCATTAGAAATACCATATTGGACATTGAGGTTCTTTCATATAGTTTAGCCAATGCATCTGTCATCTCCTTCATTGTCTTTTCTTTCAAAATATTGAAATCCATTGACGCTTCTAGGCTCAACTGTATCATTCCTAGTGCCTTTCTGTCAAGAACCTCCCATTATTCGTCCTTCATCGTCGTCGGATTCTTTTCTATTCCACCCAATGGTAGGAATAGATCCTTCTGATATAAATAATCTTCCATCTGCATCTTCCATAATTAGTAGTTTTGGCTGTTAAATTTCTCGACCCTAAACTTTCCATCTTCCTCCATTTCTCCCACTTGAACTAGTAACCCTCTTTTCCTGCGAGTTACCTTTTTCTCTGATACCAGTTGTTATAAAAACAAGAACACAAAGCAATAAAATAAAAACAAATGTGGAAATAAAGCACAAAATATACACAATAGAATAGAGATGCAGATATACGTGGTTCACCTAGTGTGGGCTACGTCCACTAGAGAAATTGCCAGGTCCTTCCTTTCATTATTATCCAGCAAATGAAGGGATACAACCTACAACACACTCATTGTAACTTCCTCTTCTTTTTTTCACAGTCTCCTCTCTCAGAATACAATATTTGCAATGATACACAACCACAATACAATTTCCTCATAAAATAGCGTTGCCTTGTAGAGAAAAAAAAGCTAACATAATTTCTACCACCAAATCTATGACCTTATAATGAACGGTCCAGATTTACTATGAAATTACAATATACATTTACAATGAAAATTTTCCTTCAGGGGCCCACTTACCCCTGGACCCCACAGGGGTGGGCAATCCCCCTCTCCAACCCCCCCACGTGGAGTGGTGTACAATATTCATGGGGTATAAACATGGTTGAAAACAAAGACCTATGAATCAAGAATATAATCAGGCTCCACAACCAACAAGACGCTTGCAACCAAGTGATCGGATGATGCATGAAAACATGACCCTTAATGGCATCCTTTAAGTCATTGATAAAACATTCAAGATTTAACTCATCTGATAATCCCTCAGTGCAGATGGCCAACTGTTCAAATGTTGTGATGAAGTTGGTCATAGATCTTGTTTGCTTTAGTTTGGTGAGTCGACCAAAAAAATGGGATTCCTGGTCAAAATGGGCACAAACCGCTTTGGTGAGCATGGTCCAAGTGGGTGAGCCTGGATAACATTTCTTATGCCATTGCCACCATTTCCATATTTGTTGATCCAAGTACAGAACCCCCACATGGATTTTGGTCTCATCATCCCTAATATGATGGAGGGAGAAGTAGTGTTCCATTTGTGAAACCCATCCTGTCATGTCAGATCCATCAAATTTATACATCTCAACTTTGGGCACCTTAGTCCAGGAATGTGGAGGATGCCAATGAGAGTGGAAAGAATGAGTATGCTCAGAATGGGAGGAGTGAAGATCCTTAGAGTGGGACTCAAGGTGTTTCCCCTTGATGAGTTACTTCAATGTGTTGAACTTGTCCTCGAGGGACTCCTAGAATTCCTGTTGGAGGGCGTTCATGACTGTGTTCAGTGAGGTGACCCAACTATCCAAGTCTTCCATGTTTTGGGAACGGGTCTAAGCAGGGGACATGGGGAAAATTTAGGGAGAGTGTACAACATAGGAAAAGGAAGTTGGTGGGATAGGGGGGAAATAGGAGGGTGGGAAAAGGGTTCAGGCCACAGAAACATAGGGTTGAAACTGATAGGTACCATTGCAATCATAATGAAGAGAGGAATCCAATGGGATAGGTCTCAAATAGGGGGCGGGAAAGGGGTCGGGCCACATAAAAATAGGGTTAAAAATGAGAGGTACCACTGCGATTAGGATGAAGAGAGGAATCTAATGGGATAGGTCTCAAATAAGGGTACGGGAAACCCAAAA
>ML796199.1:92720-132262 GCA_009831015.1 Picea engelmannii
AAGATCATGATATGATAGACTCTCAAGAACCTCCTTGTATGACGATCTCTCATAAGAGAAAGACAACTTGGGCGAGAGAACTTATTCAAGATGCAGAGAAGTATGGTGCCCCATAAGGAACCATTAGAGAAAGCAAGAAACCTAATCCATTCTCTAGCTATATGGCCTTGATGTGTAATCTCATAGAAAAGGAACCTACTTGATTTGAATAAGCCGTTCAGAAGAAAGCATCGACAGACGCCATGACAAAAGAATACTAGTCCATCATAAAGAATGGTGTATGGGAAGTAGTTACCAGACCAAAGAACAAAGATTTGGTATCTTCCAAGTGGATATACAAGAGCAGACGAAAGTATTGAAAAACATAAGGCAAGATTCGTGGCTTGTGGATTTTCTTAGAAGGAAAGTATTGACTATGAAGAAACATTTGCTCCTGTAGCCATATACACTTCTATCATAACCATCATATCTCTTGCAACCAAAATGAAGTGGAAGTTATACCAAATGGATGTGAAAACAACCTTATTAAATGGTGTTATTGAAGAAGAAGTTTATATATAACAACCACAAGGGTTTGAAGTTGAAGATAGAAAGAATCATGTTTGCAGGTTGAACAAAGCTCTGTATGGGTTTAAGAAAACTCCTAGAGCTTGGTATGGCATAATTTATAGTTTCCTCACAAGCTTGGGCTTTACCAAGAGTAAAGTTGATTCTAAACTTTACTTCAAGGTTATGAATGATAAGCGATTCATATTGCTACTATATGTGGATGATTTATTCATGACTAGAGAAGAAACATTTGTCACAGATTGCAAGAGGAAGCTTGTTACAGAGTTTGAGATGAAAGGCCTAGGTCCGTTGCATTATTTGTTAGGTATTGAAGTTTGGAAGAACCCAGAGAATACCTTTCTTAACCAAGGGAAGTATGCAGTTGAAATACTGAAGAGATATGACATGTTGGAATGTGAATCCATGAACACACCCATGGAAACAAACTTGAAGCTCCTGGTTGATACTTTTCCAGAGTTGGTTGATGCTACTTTTTACAGACAAATTATTGGTTCGTTGATGTATCTGACGAATACTAGGCTAGATATTTGATTTTTTGTGAACACCTTTGAGTCAGTACCTAGTGGAACCTAGACATGTTCACCTTGTAGCTGCAAAGAATGTGATGAGATACCTCAAGGGTACGTTGGATTATGGTCTTTGTTATACTGGAGATCATGACTTCATACTATATGGTTATCCTGATTCAGATTGGGATGGAAGTGCTTCCAATAGGAAGAGCACTTCAAGATGTTGTTTTAGTTTGGGGTCAGCCATGAATTCATGGAAAATCAAGAAAAAATTCAATATTTCTCTCAGCACGACATAAGCAGAGCACATTGCAGCATGTTCCGCCAGTTGTGAATCCATATGGCTTAAGAAGTTATTGACAGGTCTGTTCGATCTGGAGATGGAAGCCACCGTGATTCTATGTGATAATCAAAGTTGTATAAAGATGACGGAGAACCCAGTGTTCATGATAAGTCGAAAAAAATAAAGATCCGACATCACTACATTTGTGATATGGTGCATATGGGAGCTATAAAGCTCCAATATGTTGGCACAAATGATAAGGTTGCATATGTGTTGACCAAGCCTCTGTCTCATGTGAAGTTTGAGTACTTTCGAGACAAGCTTGGTGCTGTCTGAAAGGACCTCCCTCGAAAGGGGGAGTGATGCCGATGATACTATGGTATCCTGACCAACAACGTGTAGCTCCATTAGGATTTTATATCCTAGGGGATTGATCATCCCTGGACAGATCTCAAAGGTATGGTAAGGAAAATCTATTAGAGTACCTATGCATGTATATGCCAGCTGTGGTCAGTAGTGGTAGCTTCTTTAGGATTTTGTATCCTATGGAATCTTATGATTCCTAGGAAGATCTCGAAGGTCCAGTAAGGACAGTCTGTCAGAGTACCACGTGGTAGCTTGTTAGGATTTTATATCCTAGGGAATCTTATGATTCTTGGGCAGATCCCAAAGGTCCAGTAAGGACGGTTTGTCAGAGTACCAAAAAATATTGTTGTTTCTCCTGCCTCATTCTGTTATCATATGTTGATGATGTTGTTTCAACCTTGTGTTGTAGATGATATTGTCCCAGCCTCGTGTTTTTGATGATGTATTACTAGCTTTGTGTTGTTGGTAATGATGTTGTTCTAACTTCATGCTATTTATGTTGATGTTTCATCTTCATGCTGATGATGATGATGATGATGATGATGATGTTACTCCAGCTTCATGTTGTGAACGATGATGATATTGATGATGATAAAAACTTCTGATGATTTGTAGATGTGCCAGTCAGTGTTCCAGATGTTGTTGATGATGATGCCCTCTCTTTCTCTTGATGATGTAGTATTGGGTCATGTCAGTAGAATACCCTTCTCGTTAAGGGGGAGTGTTGAAATATTGTAACTTCAAAGAATATTCTAATTATATTTGAGTTATTTTTTTATATATAAAATCCCCTTTTGTGGTTTGATCATGTCAGGTCTTGTATAAGACCAAATCCCCTTTTGTGGATTGGTCAAACCATATTTATATGGTGGTATTTGAGAAGTCGGCCCCTAGTGTTTATAAAGTGATTTTAACCACTCCCGAAAGAAGTCAGCCCTACTAAGTGAATAGACATAACCCTAACGCCTCCTCAACTAGTATTTATATGTGAGGATGGTGCCTCACTTATACACACTCACAATCACTCATTTAGTGCACATATCTTGAAGGCAGTTGCAGTTGCAGGAGGAAGGAGAAGAGAGTTGCATGCTCAGTCTTGGTCTATTCTTGGTATTTTGGTCTCAGTCTTGGCATTGTATTGACAATATATTATTGAGTAAGTTTTGTTGGGTTTTCTCCCCCATGAGGGTTTCTCAACATAAAATGTTGCGTACCTTGTGATTGTGTTTCTTTTTATTGATCCTCTTTATGTTGTTGTTTTAGAAATGAATTAAATGCTCATGTAATTTGGAAATAAACTAATAACAACATTAAAACTTAACAATAATAATCCTCAAGACAAGACTATCCAATACCTCCTACTCTTATTTATACTAATTCTATTTTCTAAGTAAACTTCTAGAGGAAGATCTTTCTAGAAGCGAAAGCTTCTATTAGGTCTTCTTACATTGACTTATTCTCCTTTATTTAATATGCCTTATTAACTAATGTCGACCTTTAATACATAGAAAATATATCACACTAACTAATGACCCATGAAGAGGGGTTAGGATCGGATCCTAACATCAAGTCCATCTTCTGTCAAAAACATAAGAAAAGCACTAGGGTGGACGAGCTACATGGAGAAATGAATAAGATCAAGCCTTCTACCTTTGACGGGGAGCACAAGAAGTATGAAGATGTGATTTCCTGTTTGTTGGGTATGAGCAAGTACTTACAACTGCATAATTATTCTGCGTAAGCATAAGGAAAAATCGTCATCTATCGGCTAAAAGGAAAAGCATCAATGTGGTGGGATCATTTTGTGCAAGTGCAACACATTGATGAAAATAAAGTTACTTGGAGAGAGTTCAAGAGGTATTTCCAAACGAAATACTTAACCAAACGGTATTATGACAAGAAAATGAAGGAGCTCTTCGAACTCAAGCTTGGGAGTATGACAATGAGTATGGAATGAGATACTTAGAGCTATTGAAATATGTTACATTCATCAAGAATGAGCAAGTTAAAATTGAGAGGTACTTGAGTGGGTTTCCCTCATTTATCAGTGACAAGATACAGTATGATGACTCTTAGAAATTGGAGGAAACTATAAGGCACACTAAGTGACTTTATGATTAGCAAAAGGGAAGACCGATTTTTTAAAAGGCTTGGGAAAACAAGATGAAAAACAAGGTGGAACAGAGGAAGAAGGGGGCTAAGCCACCATTTTTCAGAAATACTATGCAAGGACATCCAACTCTCATGGAGCTCAGGATGTTAGAGACAATGAGGAAAAAACCATGGAAACAATCTATTCAGTGTTGGAGTTGTGGCCAGAATCATATGCACAGAGATTACCCTCAAAGAGGTGAAAAAGCGAGGACCACACATAGTGTTTAACAAGCTAAGACAATTGAAGATATGGACATAAATGTACCTAGGAATTACGCAACACTGGATAACAAGCAGGCTGCATTTTAGTCGCACATGATTGAAGTGGAAGGTAAGATTAATAACCAACCCATTGCTATTTTAATTGATTTAGGAGCTAGTCATAGTTATCTATATCCTAAGATGGTGGAAAGATTCCATTTGTCGAGAAGCACGCTTGGAAAACCTTGGTTCGTGCAATTAGCTACAGGGGCAAAAAGGAAAATTAATCAGATGGTCAAGGCATGTCCAATGGAAATGAAGTTTGCATTCATATTGAGCTTCCAAGGCATGTCCAATAGAAATTAAAAGTAGGCATTCATATTGAGCTTAATGAGATGATCAATGCATGTCCAAGGCATATCCAATAGAAGTTTATTAAATTTTTATCTTTTTATGTAATCATTCTTTAAATTTTTAAAATTATAAATATTTGGAAGGATAATAGTTTTTTTTGAATTTTTTGTAACGACTAATTTACTTAATATAAACTTGTGAATTGAAGTGCAATTATTTTTTTAACTTTTAGTTTATGATGATTAGATACCTTTCCAATTAAAATTAAATTCAGCCATTCAAATTTTATCAATGTTCTCAAGATGTAAACCATGCTATCCATTTAATTCAAAATGTTTTCAAGATGTAAACTATGCTATCCATTTAATTCAAATCGGTCTCTATTTTCAAAAGGCATTGTCTAACTGTTCATCAACCATTCAAATTTTAACAATGTTCTCAAGATGTAAACCATGCTATCCATTTAATTGAATATATTCTCAAGATGTAAACCATGCTATCCATTTAATTCAAATCTGTCTCTATTTTCAAAAAGTGTTGTCTAAATGTTCTATATTTTGGTTTTTTTTCCCGAAAGCCAATTACATAAATCTGTGAGATATTACTACTTTTTGTTGTTTAAAATCAATTTCTAAATATATAAATGGATTTAGAGTGTTGAAAAACCTCATAAATACTTGGGTTATACATAATTAACCACTCAAATTTGCAGATCCAACAACTTCTTACCAATAAAATATCCCATAAAAATATCACTTAAAAAAGTACAAAAACTTAGAATATTTAAACCACAGCTTTCCAAAATGGTTTCCATCCTTTAAATGGTCATAAAGTCAAACGGACATGCTTAGTCTTTTCACCATATTTCAATTATTCAATCATGACAAATTTCATTCCACTAGACAACCAAGAAAAAAATTTGGAGAGTAATTGGTCGTCCATTACCACTTGTTTTAATAAAAAACCATCTAAGTCTTTACTTTGACTTTGCACTTCCTCCTCCAAAACCTAGTCAGGAATTGCATCACTCGCAGACATCCTCCACGATCTCGGCATTCTTCTTCTTCTTCTGTGAATTGTTCGCTTGACGCGACGGGAATCGAACTCCTGACCGACCGCTTAAAGCATTCTACAGTGTCTGCTTCGACTTAAGGTAGATTTAGCGCTAATTTCCGACTTAGCAGATTCGATGTGAGGACCGCTCTATCATTATTTGGCTGCCATTATGCCAATCCCGATGGCTTTAAGTGTCTTTCTAACAGCTAGATATTCTCTGCTATTTCTGTCCGTTTTTTTAAGTAACTCCACTTGTTTTCTCTCTCCTTCCTGTGTGGTCTATTCCGTTGCTATTTCTCTCCCGGTCTCATATTTTTGTGTGGTCTATTCCGTTGCTATTTCTCTCCTTTGTCGGCCTCATATTTTGTCAAAGACCTATATTGTCATCAAATTTGTCGTGTCTCATGAATTTGTCGAATCAAACCCGCCAAACGTGGCCGGTGGGTTGAAGTAATTTCCTATATAAATGACAGCAGGGGTCGCTATTTCTCTAGAAGCACATCTCTAATCTGGAATTTGGTGTCACAGAGCTTTAGGAAAAGGATCAAAACCCCTTATCATTTGAAGATATAGACCTTTTACCTGTATATTTGGGTATATATCTCTGTCTTTGTTTAAATGCATATATATCTCTGTCTTTGTTTAAATGCAGATGATATCTATTTCATACATCTCTCCATAAAATGGATTTTTTATATTTTTGATGTTAAGGGATTTTATTTATTTATTTCATCAATTAAAGCACGTTGTTATTCGAATTTAGCAATCATCGACAAATTTGTTCTTTAGTGGCACAACACATTGGTTTTATAATTTTGTGGTAATTTTTTTATTTTTTAATAATTGTGTTGAAGGGTTTTTTTTACATCCCAATATAAAGCAATATAAAGGATAAGTATTATTTCTTCAATGGTCAAGATGTAGTTGATATGTGGCATTTTAAAAAATAAGATGTAGTTGATATGTAGCATTTTAAAAAATATTAGTGACAAATTAAATATTTCAATGTGTCTCATTAATAAAATAATTTAACTTTGGGATGGGGTGTTGGGGAAGAGTGTAACATCGGTGTGACGCATGGATGGTGATTAGGTGGAGGTAGGTATGGAAGGTGATTAGGTGGGGGTAGGTGGGGACACGTACACCAAGCATCCTCACACATGAGAATGCAGGCGACTGTCCCGTAGAAATTAAACCTAGACTTAATGTGGAGGAAAAGATGTACCAACGTCTCGATCCTTGGCTTCTCCAGCATGACCTACTTCGAGAGCATGGAACAATGTTGGCAAAGAACATAGAAGGTTGACTTCCAAGACAGAAGGGGAAAATGCAAACTTGCAATAGAGACAAATATCTAGGCATTGAGATTGAGGGGGATTCTCGAGCCAGACAAGATCCCAGGTGGATGACACATTTCCCCTCCACGTAGTACTTCAAACTAGGCACTAGGGAGAAAGCTTTGTGTTTAATGGCACTTCGACATGGGAACTGTAGTGGATATAGGTGCGGGAGTGGCACTCCAACATAGTCGTCTAAGCATCTCGCCTCAGTTCTGTGCTCACCTGGAGGAAGTAGAAGCTCATATTCGATTGGAGAAAACTTGGATAATTGACTAGGAAGTGGATGAGGAAATAAAAAACTAGGTTCCAGACATGGGTAGCATGAGAGGGTGCGAAACCAAGTATTGGAAGATTGTAGAATTATATTGACATCTCAAAACATTGTTGGGACAGATGTTGCAAACCTAGGAGGATGCTCAAAACACTATCCTCCTGCAATTGGACAGTCTTCACCTACTCCTTAGAGAATCCTTATCTCATCTCCCATCCTCAAGTACAATGATGACAGCCTCAACCCTGAAGAGCACCGCCCAATTAGCACCTGATCTTCCTCAGGACTCAAGTGCAAATACCCCATCTCATTGAGCAGTATGTACACCTTTTTTGGTTTTAAATGATGATACAAAGTAGTGGATATAATAGAGCTTCCTACAAGCTCCGGTTCTCTCTTTTAATTGATATTTTAGCTAGACATGGTACTCTAAAGAACCTCCTTCAATCTCTATGGAGAGATGACTTATTTCTTTGTTCTTGGTCTAGTTTCTCGACACGCCAGTAACAAAGATTTTTTGTACAAATTTTCATTCGATACATTAATTTAAGCGTCAATAAAAGGTGATTTCACCAATGTATGTTTCAACGGATTTAGCTTGTGCTTACAAAAAAAAAAAACAATATTAGCCTTAATTGAAATACTTTTTATGTCAAATATGTAACAATCTATCTATAAAGGAATTGAAAGTAAAAATCAATATGTCAATATCCATCTTATATATATATAGGTAAAACAATTGAAAGTAAAGGTTTCTTATTACTACCAGAGAAATTTTTTAATGTGTAATATTTCAATGTGGACCATAAATAAAATATTTCAATATCCAAGGTATGTAAAATATTTAGATTTTTATTTTATTTGCTAGGGTGTTGGTAACAACGTGTGGGAACAGATAAACTTAAAATATTTAGATATTAACTTTAAGAAAGGTTTGCATATCTAGGAATTTGATTTGTTTGGGGCCATGATAGATCTAGAATTAACATGGATCTTTATATAATGCCAATACTGTATTATGTATTTGTCTTTTGTAAGTTATGTTAACAAAGAAAATTTAGATAAATAAAAGTTTGTTTTCCTTATTATTATATGTTTTTCACATATATCAATAATAATAATATTGTGATATAAGAATTTTATATTTTATTTGTAAAAATGTTTTTAATTATTAATTAAAAAACAATATTAGTTTGAATAATAGTATTGTAGATCCAGCTTAAGTGTGGATCTATCATGCTCCAAGAGGCATCAATGATACAAAAAATCCTTAGATGCTTATTAATCTTAAATACACAATAACATCTATTTGACCTTCGAAATAAAAATGATCACTTGATTGTTTGCAATTTACATGTGAAATACTTATCCAACCAAATACACTTTAATGATAAAAGACATACAAATAGTTGAGCACAAAATGAACAACAATGATAATATCACATACACAAGTTTGATAACGGAGTTCACCCAATTTGGGCTATGTCTCTGGATCCGTTTCCAATAGAGACCTCTTTATTAATGCTCAAATGCTTGTGTTTTACAATGATTATTTTCTAGGTTGCTCAAACTCAAAAATAGAGTGTACCATTGGATTCCTTGCAAAAAATAATGAAAAATGAGTATAAGTTCTTAAAATTCTATGAAGGGACTTATCGATGTGCTTTACAATGTAGCCTCAAAGCCTTGATATTGATACCCTCGGACACAAACTTCGAGACACCTAAACCATACTCTAAATTAAAAATGAGTGTCCTTCTTCTTGGGTCATGTGCCCATTAAATAGGGCACGAGCCCCTTAACGACCATCTGAAACTATTGGTTGGCAATAAATATTTTTTAGTGGGAAGTTATAACAAGGCTTGCACCTTTGGTGTATTGCTTAAGTTGTTGGTATTATTTGGGGGAGGTCGCAGGTTCCATTCCCTGCGATTCCCTCTGTTGTCAACACTTGTTATAACAAAATGTCCCTATGAGGTCACAGACTCCCATAAAATTTTAATACAAATAAACCATAATTGGCCAATGGGAGGTCGCCATGTGGTGACCTTTCAGTGAATTTCAATACACATAAATCATAATTGGCCAATGGGAGGTCGCCATGTGGCGACCTCTCCGTGGTATATTCATGCCATGTGTCAACAAATAATTAGTCCACCTATATGTATGAATGCCAACACACCTTCCCAATTAGCGAACAATCATGCCACGTGGCACCTTAGGGTGTGCCCATGTCATCATTGTACGGTCTATACGGTCGTGCCACATGTCACCTTGACCCCTTTGACTTTGAATTTTGACATGGTTGACTTTAACTTTGATCGACCATAATTTTTCATACAAACTTAGTTTGAGGCGTTCTTTGCACTGTTAGAAAGCTGGCATTTTCTAGAGTATTAGATATTATTGAATTTTAAACATTTCTGAGTACTTTATTTATGGCTCACATTGAAATTATTTTTTTCTTATTAATATTTTTTTAAATGTCACATGTCAACTCCATAATATTAAGCATCGAAAAAATCACCAATCTCATTATGGGAAGTAGAAAACACTTATTAACCAAATCATAATTTTTTTACTTTCAATTACTCTATGTCTTTCTCTCCCTCTCTATATATAGAGTTGATATAGAATTATTTTACTTAAAAATGAATATTGAATTTATGTATGGCCCACATTGAAATATTTTTTTATAATTAATATTTTTTTAAATTCCAAGTATCAACTCCATGTTAAATACAAAACAGATTACACATCTTTTGCTTCTTAAATTATATAATAATTTAATATCACAATTTAATTTTGTTGATAATTAAACAATATAAAATTATTTAAAAAAAAATTCATTTTTTTTTTTTTTATAGTTTGTTTGTCAAACCTCAATCATGTTTATCAAGTTTCCTCCATTTTATTCTATTATATAATAATTTAATATCACAATTTAATTTTGTTGATAATGAAACAATATAGAATTATTAAACCAAAAATTCAAAAATATTTTTTTCATGGCTTGTTTATAATACCTCAATCATGTTTATCAAGTTCCCTCCATTTTATTCTACTTACCATAATAATGAGAACAAGATTCTAAATGATTTCTTTGTCTACTGTTCTTTTAAACACTACTTTGATCCTTTCAACCAACCAATGAGATCACAATGACTTTCGCACACAACCATGAGATCACAATTACTTTCACAGGACAAGAACATTAGACTTCAAAGACATTATAATCAATCTCCTTTTAAGGTGGTTTACTTTTTCAATCAATGCTCATATTCTATTTATATAACAAAATAATCGCATTCACTTTTCTTATGTCAGTTAGACTCCACTTGAACCTTTGGGGAAATGAAGATCATGGAAGCCACACATAATTTTAAAAGTAGTAAGATCAACTGATATAAAATATAACATACAAATTTTGTATTTCTTTTTACATTGGTGAGTAAAATGTAAGTAATGGCTAAAAATATGGTATAAAAAGATAGTTACCTTTAAAAATGGTAAGATAAACAAATATAAAATATAACATACAAATTTTATATTTCTTTTTAACATTTGTGAGTTAAATGAAAGTAATGTTTCAAAATATGGTAAAAAAAAAATAGTTGGTGGATATTATCATTATTATTTTTAAAATAAGATTATTTTTGTAAATTACAACTATTTAAATATATTTCTTTCCTTCTTTATTTAGTCACAATTTTAATTAAAAACTTATGAATCCATTTTAATTGAATCAATAATACCAAGTTCACATCAAAATCAAATATTCTCTTATTTGTATGTGACCATCCATTAGTTCACATGGTCAATTAGAGACTTATTAATTATTTTTACTTGAATCAATAACGACTTCACATCAAAGATAATAAAAGTTTTTCTTTGTTTTATTCTATATGATCATTCATTAATTTAATTTGGCATTTTCATTAGCATAAGGGGTGTGTTACTTGAATTTTGGATTTATGTGACCATCCACTAATTTACATGGCTAATTAAAGTCTTATTAATTATTTGTACTTAAATCAATAACGACTTTACATCAAAGATAATACAAGAAAAATAATACAATATTTTCCTTGTTTTATTCTATATGACCATCCATTAATTTAATTTGTCATTTCATTAGCACAAGGGGTATGTTACTTGAATTTTGGATTTATGTATGAATTTAAGATAGGGTGTTTAACAAAAGCACAATTTTTTAAATTTTTTTAACCATAATTAGTATTAATTAGTATGGAATATTATTTTTTTAAGAAATTTAGAATATAATTTTTAATTGTTTTTAATTGATTAAAAATTCATTTCTTTTAAATGCTAAAAAAATAGGTGAAGGGTTTGTTGTCCAAAATCTAAAAAGAATAAAAATTTGTGTCATCAATAACCATTTATAAATTCATGAATGATTAGGAGTAATCATATTTTGTTTACACACAATGATACAATTAATAATCATTAACAAATTATTACAAGTGACCATATTTTATTTAATACAATAATGATGTCACTGTATTTAGAAAGACCATATTTTATTTAATACAATAAGGATGCCACTATATTTAGAAATCTTAAAATTGTATCAATAAAAAAATTAGAGTAATAATATTATGTTATGCAATTTTTTCCTATTTTAAAAAAAAATCATAAACAAAATCTATTCAGGGTGGACTACAAGGCATTCATATTACCTCATTTTGTCTCAATTTTTGTGGGCATTGTTTTTTCTATTAATCAAATTTAGACACATTTTTTTTTGATAAACAAATAATTTTGATGTCTTCATCAAATCTCTATAAATAAAATTCCATGAAAAAATTCCTATTACATAAATAAAATTCTAACTCAAAACATAATTCCTATCACATTTAACATGAAGTTGAATTCAAGATAATGAAACCATTTGAATGTTGTTTATCGCACACTATCTCTTCACAATCTACACAACATTAATGAAACAAGGGCAGAAAAATTTTAATGAGATAGCCATATAAGAGGAGTAGAGTACAGTGAAAAAATATAAACATAATCTATACAACATTAATGGAACAAGGTCAGAAAATATTAATGAGATAACCATATAAGAGGAGTAGAGTGCAGTCAGAAAATATAAACACAATCTATACAAATAATATCCAGCGTTAGGTTTATAGCAGCATGCTTGATTTGACAGAAACAAATAATATCCAGCGTTAGGTTTATCAAGAGCGGTAGCCACTGGCCAGTGGTAGAGTAACTCTAAGATCTTTTACATTAAGTCTACACTTCTCAACCACCAGAAGCTTGTATCTCTCAGTAATCCATCTGAGTAATATCCAGGGTTTATCAAGTGAGGTCCACATCAACATAGGTAGCCACAGTGGTAGAATTGACCCTAAGATTTTTAAATTAAGTCTATACTTCTCAACCACCAGAAACCTACATCTCTCAATAATCCGTCGGAGTAACTGACGAGTTTTATTCCAAGTGGGGATTGTAACAAATTTACTCTTTCAATTCCCAGAAAGATACAATTGCCCACTCAACTGTTAAATTACCTGCCTTGGCGTTATACTATATATCCCAGAGGAATTTTATATAGGCGTTTTCAAACTGTTTTATCAAATGGTTTTTTAAGTAGGAATCAGGTGATATAAATTTACATTCCTATTATACAAAAATAATAACTTAAATTTTAAAATCTAACAAATTTTCATCAAAGTTCAAGTAAATATCTCTAAAAAATTATTTCCAAAAGAGTAAATAGATATTTCTAGAAAATATCATAGGAAAAGAATAATTTCTTTTTTTTTGCACTGGGGGAATCGGCAACTCGCATGACATGGGGTGAAAATCGAACTTGAGATCTTTTATATATTTCCTATCAGTTTTCAGTAACTTGCTTGACATAAAACACAAGTAAATCGAAGTGAGAATCGAACTTGAGATCTTTTTTATATATTTCTTTCCATTTACAGGACACTTGCCAATCAATCTACATCTCAACAAACACAGAAAAAAAATAACTTAAAAATTACAAAAAAAAACAAATAAAATTAATTGTGAATTTTCATGTGCTGGCATGAGCATCCATGATTGAACTTTCCAATATGGTCTCAAGGTCTTGGATTTGAACTTGATTTAGACTGAAGTCTACAGCGTCATTATGACGGTGCCGACTCCCAAGATTGAACTTTCTAATTTGGTCTGAAGTCTTGGTCTATTGCGTTATTATGACGGTGCCGACTCGTTGCATTTGGAATGATATGATATATTTTGGAGATACTTGAATAATTTTCAAGTAATATATGTCATGATGAATTTTTTTATTTTTTTCTAATGTTTGATTTGCATTAGCATGTTGTTTTAAGAGTATTATCGAACTTACAGTTTACGCATGCATGGTGTGGACTTTAGTCTTTAGTTTACGGATTCATTTGTTTGGATTAACATAAGCTTATAGTTTACGGATTCATTTGTTTGGATTAACATAAGTTTGAAAAAAAAAGACAGAAATGATTTTTCTTATTGAAAAAAATGTATATGGAGAAATTATTTTTTCTCATCTTTTTATATTATATTATATATACATTATTTAAAAATATGATTTTCCTTATTATTAAAAATTATGAATTTTAATTTTTTATTAAAAATTATAAAAGATTACTTTAACCTAAATTTAGAAATAATAAAAACATACACTTTAAATTGACTCCATGCTTGTAAAAATTGTAACTATTAAAGTGATCACAGCCAGGTTTTCCATGAGTGTTTTATTTCTACTTATTTTTAAGTGGTTAATACATTTTTTCTTTTATAAGTATTCAAGGAAGCTTTATAAAATCTTTAAATTAGTTAATATGTTTTTTCTTTTATAAGTATTAAGAAAGCTTTATAAAATCTTTAAATTTAGAAGTATGTAAAAATTGCAACTACTAAAATGTTCACAGCCAATTTTCAATATGTATTTTATTTCTACTTTTTTTTTAAGTGGTTAATATCTTTTTGCTTTTATAAGTATTAAGGAAGCTCTATAAAATCTTTAAATTTAGAAATCCACATAATTACTAACCTCTTTGATATAAATACTTTGATATAAATAGATTTATATTTGCTATAAGTATATTGATGTAATATTGTTTTTTGATTACTACAAACAATAATAATAGTTAGAAAAAATGTAGGTTTATTTGTTTATATTAAATTTGGTTCATGAGTTATAACTGTAATTATTTTATTGTCACAAAATAAGGATCAAATTTATCACATTCATATGATATTTTAATGTAAGATATTGATTAGGTAAACATTTACATTTTTTAATAGTGTTAAGTACTGTTTTTTAATCTGTAACATATTTTTATCTAGTCTAATTTTTTTATGAATTTGAATTTTTTCATTTATTTAAAGTAAAGGGAAGGGAAATCTGCATTTTTTTTTTATTTTATAAAAATCATTTTGAATTGATGAAATTGCAAATTTCAACCATTAACATTGCAAAATCAAATGATAATAAAAATATTCTAAAATGTTGAATTTATTTTTAAAATAAAAACAATAATTTTAACAATTTAAAATTACAATTTCAACAACAATTTTATCACTTAAATTCAATAATTTAAAATTTTAAAATCTTAAAACTTATATCCTTTTATATTTCTTATTACAAATTATAACTCTTATTTATTATAATTATGCATTGTACAATAATTATAATTATGTTCATCTAAATAGAACTATAATTTCAACCAATAATAACATCATTATTAATCCATGTAAGAAAGACTATAACATTTTATACAAAGCTTAAATTCAATAATTTAAAAATTCAAAATCTTAAAACTTTATTTTATATTTCTTATTACAAATTGTAACTCTTGTTTATTATAATTATAATTATGTCCATCAAATAGAACTAAAATTTCAATCAATGATAATATCATTATTAGTTTTTGTGAGAATTTATACATTATTATAACATTTTATACAAAGTTTAAATTCAATAATTTAAAAATTCAAAATCTTAAAACTTATATTATTTTATATTTCTTATTACAAATTGTAACTCTTGTTTATTATAATTATAATTATGTCCATCAAATAGAACTAAAATTTCAATCAATAATAATATCATTATTAGTTTTTGTGAGAAATACTATAACATTTTATACAAAGTTGAATGACTATTAATTCTAATTTTATCATTGACTTTAAATTTTTATATAAGCTTCACTTAAAACAGAACTCATAACTTTGTCTATAAATTTTTATATAAATTCGACTTATAACAAAATTCATAACTTTGCTTATAATTTTTTATATAAATTCCACTTAGAACAGAACTCATAACTTTATTTACAGTAAATTTTCAAAATCCATTAAATCTATTCAATCTGTTGGGAGCTTGTAAGATCACAACCATAACTATTGCTTTCCAATCGACTGTGTTTGCATTAATTGCTATTTCATTTTTACTAGTGATTAGCATACCTGTTGCACTTGCCTCTCCCGATAGTTGGTCAAGTAGCAAAAATGTTATATTTTCGGATGTATCATTATGGATCGGATCAGTCCTTTTTGTAGGTATCCTTAATTCTTTCATATCTCAGATCTGTTCTAGATGTTTTAAGTTAAAACTCCCCCCCTCCCAGAGGGCTTTATAGCTCTTCTGAAGGGCGTTTTCCTTCAAGTCCAAGGAGGAGGGGTTTTCCGTAATTGAAAAAAGAATTGGACCATTAAGAAATGGTATCTACTTACGAATGGGATTAAAGATATATGTATTTTCCGTATTATGTTCAAAATCCATTAAATTAATAAAAACTAAATTTCCAAAATCCATTAAATCAATGAAAACTTTACCACTAGAACAGAACTCATAACTTTGCGTACAGTAAATTTTCAAAATCCATTCAATCAATGAAAACTTTACTACTAGTGCTGTGTCATGTTTATTTTTTCATATATTTTGAGTGCCATATAGTTGACGCTATTCGTTTGAGGCGATTGGAATGGTGATACTTTGACAATTACGGCTTTGAACATAGCAGTTCATGTCATCATTAACCTTGTCAGCTTTTCCATTAAGTTTCCTATTTTGGGTATGATTTTCTACGCGGAAGAATTAAGTAGGTTTTGAGAAGATTGATTCAACTACTCCGTTATTATTTAAAAATAAATGAAATCTTAAATTTGTTATTTAAATATACGTTAGTATATATTTTTAAAAGCATTACAAATTTCGGTCAAGAAAAACTTATGAATTATGAAATTTTAAAATCAATGGAGAAGAACTTATCAAGTTTTAAAATAAATATATCCCCTATTATACACTAATCCATAGGAGGTTGTTAATAAATATATTCAAATAATTTTCATGTCACATTCATATACACACAGACCATATTTTGATTTTTCAACCCAACAAAGCTGGTCCATGTTCTCGTCATACGGTAGCAGCTGAATCCACGTGGCGAGGATGTGTCGCGGAGTGAACAGGGAGCGACTGAATGCGAAACAATTCCGTCTTGACGAAAATCCCTCTTCACCTATGTATTCGTGCCACGTCATCACTACTGCCAAATGTCATGTTACCACATTGCAACAGTTTCACCGGTGCAGGATAACCACTTACGTGCCAATTTACCAACCAGATCTGAGAGTCTACGTGGCACGAAATTCTTGGTGGCCCGATCGCTCATGTATTTATTAATTGCTTCCAGACCATCTCTAACTATCTCTGGCGGTGGTCGAATTAGCGGGTTCCCCTCCAAATTTAGCCGTTTCAACTTCACCAGCCCTCCAATGAAATCAGGCAGGGTTTTAATCTGGTTATAACTCGCGTCTAATTCAACGAGCCAACACAGCCCACAGATCGAATCCGGCAAGGCGTTCAAGGAGCCAAAATTACAACTAACATTAAGAATTTGAAGGCTCACCAGGTTGTCAATGTCTTCAGGCAGATATCTGAGATTGTTCATATGGACGTCCAAAACACGCAGAGACATGAGGCATGAGATGGAGGAAGGGAGATAAGAAAGTTTGTTGGAATGAACAGAAAGCTTCTGCAGGTTAAACAGTCTGATGCCCAGCGTTTCAGGCAGCTGCTGTAGCTTGTTGAAATCGGCAATCAGCTCTTCCAGAGAACTGAATGAGTTAATTTGTAATATGTTAGCCGTAAAATCATACAATCCATCAGATTGCAGAGAATTAAATGTTCTTGGAAAAACTTAGGGTTCGGATACGATTTTTACCGGCAATCTTGAAAAATTCGGTAAACAAGTTCCCAAAAATATTGACTATTTTGATTTAAATATTCTCGCAAAATACTAAGGATTCGAATACGATTTTTACCGGCAATTTTGAACGCTTTCCGGCAATTCGGCAAACAAGTTTCCAGAAATATCGAGGATTTTAAGCTTCTGCAGTCGTCCCATGGATTGCGGCAGCGATGTGAGCTGGTTCGAATGGACGTCGAGAGTTCTCAAATTCACCAGACTCGTCACGGATTCAGGAAGACACTGCAACAAGAAATTGATATTGCAAGCAAAATCAGATCAATACAATCAAGAAAGTCTACACAACGATGCAATATTGCTGTATTTACCTTCATATTGTTATTAGAAAGGTCAAGTTTACCGATGGTTGACAGCTTATGTGCAGAGTCTGGACAGTTAAAAAGTATAAGACTGTTAAGTTCGTGGAGAAGCTGTTGAACGTCTAGCTTCATATTTCCCTGAATATGAGTTTCGGATCTTGAGATTGCTGAATTCTCAGGCTTCTTCATAATGTTGTCGTACATTTGATAGAGCTCCTCAAGCTGTATCACGGATCTGTGCGGAGCCTTTTCTTCTTCTGCAAGTTTCTTCGCCTCGGTCTCCATTGCAGCCTGAATTAATTAATCGATGCAATTTGTTTATACTGTAAATAAGTAAAAACATAATTCACAAAAGGAAGAATTGAGTCTGAGGTGAGTCGACCTTGGCGGCCTTGCAGAGAGATATATCCATGTCGGGGGGATTGGGGAGGGCTGTGATGGCTTTGATCTTCCATTCCAATTCCGACTCAATGAGGGATACGGCCTTCCGCGACACTTTTACAAGATCATGACTTGGACGAGTTCCCAGGCTTCCCTCCTCTGCTGCAGCCCCTGCCGATGCCATTGTTGCGGAGTTTCGAACCTTGGCTGCGTCTTCAAAGATTTCAAAAAGGATACCGGAGTTTCGAACCTTGGCTGCGTCTTCAAAGATTTCAAAAAGGATACCGTCTGTGTGACGGAATTGATGAAATTACTTACAAGTTAATTGACGTTGCAGAGTCTTTTTCAAACTATTTCCCAACACACACCATTGATTGTTATTATAATCGATCTCCTACCTAACCAAAACCACACGAAATTCACAGAAAGATCTGCGTCGTGGGAGAGTCGGTAAACATCCCGCGCGAAGGCGACAGCTGAAGATGTCTAGAAGTATGCTCGAGTCTTCGTCAACGACTTGCGGCTAATGTGCGGTTATCGATTAGACACGTATGGTTTATTTTTTTAATAATACATCACGACTTGCACCATTCAAATAATTTTCCTATCATGCATTGACTGAGACATAAAATACCAAATATTTAAAAAAAATACAATTTTATGACTAGTTTGGTCATAGAAAGCCCTATTCTGCCTACTTTTGTTCAATCGGTTTATATCGTAACATTCTGTAATATCTTAACCATGTTTTCATGTATTGGCCTCACCTCAAATACTAAAAAGCTTCCCTTTATACACAGAAAAGTATTTTAAGAATATTACAGAAAAGTATTTTAAGAATATATAATTATTATAGAAAAGTATTTTGAGATTAACGGATTTGGATTCAGTAGTTAAAAGGAGAAATTATTATCCTATTTAAAGTAAATTTGGTTGGTTTTTGACAGATTTGTCTTTAATAAGTTGATTGTTATAAGTTAGGATCAATCCATCAATTTCAATTTTTTTAATCAAAGATAGTTTGAAAAAATTCCTAAATGGTATGTTTAAAAAGATATTTTAAATTGTAGAAGCTCTTAAAGCTTCTCTGTCTAAAATTACACTTTAATTTGTTTTAATCAAAGATAGTTTGAAAAAATGTTCCTAAATTGTAAGTTTGAAAAGTATTCAGTCTAAAATAACACTTTAATTTTTTTAATCAAAGATAGCTTGAAAAAATATTTCTAAATTGTAAGTTTGAAAAGATATTTTGAAATTGGCTTTATTTCACACATTTCAATTAAGACAATGTTGTGTAAGTTTATTTCAACCATGATGAGTTGATATGCAACTTAATAGGTAAGACAATGTTGTAAATTTATTTCAACCATGATGAGTTGATATGCAATTTAATAAATATTTTAGGTATATAAACAAGAAAATTTTATAGATTTAATTTAAAAGAAACAATAAAAAAAAATTAATTTAAAATCACTGTCCCCCACCAATAGGCCCCAACTCCTTGACTGCCTAATAAACTGCTTAATTACCTAAAGAATCGATTGCTTCACCTGGGTATACTAATGATAGGTATGAATATGTCGTTGGGTCTATAGAAGAAACTGACCCTCACTCACATAACATATCCTATTCAATTACTCATTATTAAATAGCTATAACAATTTGTTTAAACTCTTATCCAAAAGATAGAATCTATAATATATAGATATATTACTCATTATGGATTTATTAAATAGGTATAACAAATTGTTTAAACTCTTATCCAAAAGATGGAATTTATAGTATATAGATATGTTACCCAAATTTGCAAGGAATTTAATTACTAGCAATATTACCATACTTTTTATTAAAGACAAATAGGAGCCTTATAGAATTCTCTTCTTCACATCTTCTATGTATACTATGAATATTTGGGGTGAGTCTATGAACTTGGGTAATAATTTTGTGAAACAATGGGTTGGCAAAGATATCTGTAACAAAGTTTTTTAAGATTGAAAAAAATGTCATTAACTTTTGGTAAAAAAAAAATAGAACTTAGTTTTCTCATGAGAGTTAATTTTTTTTTTTTTTTTGGAGTTAAAATAATAGGAAATATTTGATTCCCATGGTTCTTCCTTGCAAAATTGTTTTTGTTAAAAAACTCACTTTGTATATAATTTAATGTGGGAAATTAACCACTCTTTGTTTCATGATCTATAAACTATCATGGATATTCCATTGAACCAATTCGTCACAACAAATATTACAATATTCTAAAATATTTTATTATGCAGTTTATTACTTTAGATCTCAAATTTAATATTACTAGCATAACGCTCAAAATTATGGAAATAATTGAAACCAAAAGTAAAGAAACAAGCAAATGAACATACCATCCACACAAATGAAAAAAAACATGTCACTTGGGAAACCCAATATAGGAGAAAACCCAGCTAGAAGGTGAGGCTATGTTTTCCCTCTTTTTCTTAATTATGAAATGTAAGTACAAAAAAAGGGGCACTCACTATGGAGTTGTTGTGGACATTATGGCTTAAATGGTTGCTACAAAATCTTCTACCTACTTTGTTATGCTTCAATATTCCACTCCTATATGCTTTTCTCGACTATGGAGCAATATCAATACCAAAAGAAAGGAACCCCTTCATTTCCTTGCGGCCCAATATTTAACATATCTTGATAGTTGTCTAAGGTTAGGGATTTTGCATACCTCAACCCTAAATTAGTGTTAGAGTTTTAGACCCTCTAGAATCTTCTTGAAAGTTCAAAAGTGACTATTCCCACATGTTTGGATAACGGGGTTTGACATGACATCCACTCGATACCATGGTGGTCAGGGTTTTAGACCCTATAGAATCTTCTTGAAAGTCCACAAGTGACTAGCCTCACATGTACGAATAATAGGGTTTGACATGAAATCCACTCGATACCATGGTGGTCAACAAGATTTGTCAACTTGTGAGAGACATAACTTCCACATACAAAGTTCGATTAAGGTGATTTAAGCGTTGTTGGAAAGATTTTAGTGTATAGAACAAAATTAATAGGCTGTGAGTTATGCTCTCTTAAAATGAGACCTATAAGCCAATTCTTCCAATTTTTCAACACATGAAGTACGAAGATATATGACAAATTATATAATGATCCATTCTAAATCATACCTCCCCATTTAGGGAGGCTTTTGGTCCCCAAAATATTTTACTAAATGAGGTGGGGAATTTTTTCCTCTACCTTCTTGTTGGACTACCATTTGGCCTTTCCTAGAAGTTTCCCTTTCGTCCCAACCTACCAGAGTTCATGTTTCCTCTGTTTGGTAGTCTTGTACTTCTTCTGCAAAAATGTATCTTATGTAAACTTTTCTTAAGCTTATGGTGCTAATTCCTCTATGGTATGTAGGATTTGCTCATTATTTTCCTGATCCTACATGAAAGGCTCATAGAGTTTCAGATTTTTCACATTCACTACTAAGTAAATTCTTATATATGGGTGTAGACTAAGTTTGTAGGAATTATAACCCACCTTATCCAATACTTCAAAAGGACCATACTGCAAAGCCTTTATTGTCTTACTAGGACCCTATAACCTTTCTTTGTTCAAATGCAACCAAACTCTATCTCCCACCTTGAATGATTTCTCAATTATGTGTTGATTATGTTGGGCCTTGTATTTTTCCCATGACTTATTTAACGTCTCTTGTACTTGCAAATGGATTTACATAATCTTTTAAACAATATTCTTTTATTTTTAAAATGTGTCTCCTATGATGTCTTATGTCACTCCTCCTTGTTGTTCATATATGGCAACCAAGAGTGAAGGTGGAAAATACCTCAAGAAAGTTTCAAAAGAAAACTTATTGGTATAAGTGTGGACCACTCCATTATAAGAGTGTTGAATATAAATCAATTTTTCTTCCCAAGTCTTTGAATGCTTCTAATTTCCTAGTCACTATTTCTGTCTACCCATCTGTATGTGGATGGAAAGCTATAGTTCTCTTCAACTTGGTGTCAATATTCTCCCAAAGTGTAGTCCAAAAGGCACTAAGAAATATGGTATCCCTATCTGAGATGATGCTCCTTGGTATCCCAAAGTGTAACCAAACCTTTTCAAAGAACATGTTTGGTAATTCTTGTCATCATGGTCTTTTTACAAGGCATACAAATGTACATCTTGCAAAACCTATCAACTACCATAATAGATAGTCATGTACCTTATTGGTTGTTGCAAATAACCCACAAAATCCATGGAGATGTTATCCCATGGTGTAGTGGGTACAGGTAAAGGATGATATAAACCTTGCTTTCTATTAGTAGGCTTGACGATACAAAAAAGTATGCATCCTATAATAAACCAAGCTACATCTTATTGGATTCTAGGACAATACTCATACCCCTGTAAGTTGGAAATTATATTCCTAACACCAAAATGTCCCACAACCTTGGAGGTGTGAGTCTCTCTAATAATCTACAATATTTCACCTTTAGGAACAAAGAGATTGTCTAGATTGTAGAGAAATCCATTTTGGAGATGATAGTTATCCTTATAGTCACATTATCCTAAATGAATTTGGCCTTGTAGTTGTTGAAATACCTCTTTAAAGTCCTCATATGTTGTGTATCCGTCTTTGTATGCATCATGGATAAAAGCATCCATTCTCATAAGAGTTCCAAAATATGTAATCTTGGATGTCGGTGGTGTTGAAAGAATGTCTGCCAACTTATTAGTGCTACTCTTCTTATATTTGATGATTAGATTAAATTGTTTCAAAAACCCCATCCACTTGTAGTGTATGGTTTGATAAAGCTTACTCTAGGCCTGCAAATACTATAGTGGTTGGTGATAAGTGTCGTTAATGGTTTCCTTTCACATCACATCATTCTTTCACTTCTTAATGGCTTCAACCAAGGCATAGATTTCCTTATCATACATAGGGTAGTTCAAGACTCCACCATGAAACACTTCATAATGATAACATATCGACTTAGCTCCCTACATCAAGACTCGTCCCATAACATATATGGTTGCATCTATCTCTATTTTGAAAGGATTCTGCAAATCAGGAAATGTAATAATTGGTTCTTGACTAATCACTTGTTTCGACTCTTTTAAAGATTTCTACTAATTCTTCTCCCACTGAAAACTCTTATCACTGGTTATTATCGCACACAATTGCACAAATACAACTGAAAAGGATGCTATAAACTTCCATATGTACTATATTTCCCCAACAAATCTCTTGAATTCAATGACATTAGTAGGAAATGATCACTTGAGTATGTCCTCCATCTTCGTGGGATCTATCTTGAGTTTCTCTCCACTAATCACATACCCCAACTATACAAATTACTGTTGAGAAAAGTCACATTTCTTAAAGTTAGTCATCAACTAATGCTTTTGCAAAGTCTCTAACCCCTGCATGAGATGTGAGATATGCTCTTCCCAGGTAAATCTATAAACCAATATATCATCTAAGTACATTATCACAAAAAAATATATAAACCAAAAGGAATCACTAACCATTCATATAGACCTTTCCTTGTATTGAAGGCAGTCTTCCAGATGCCTTCTTCTTTAACTTGTACCTGGTGGTATCTCAATTTCAGATCCAACTTGGTGAAGTACTTGGCATGCTACAATTGAGCTAACAAATCATTGATCCTAGGTAGATGATAACAATTATTGAGGATGATCTCGTTCAAAGTATTGTATTTGATATGCATTCACCAAGTCCCATCCTTGTTTGATACCATGATGATATATGACCCATAAGGTGACGTACTTGGTCTAATTATTCCTTGCTTCAATAGTTTCTTCAACTGTTTCTTCACTTCATCTACTTCCAAGATGGATTGTTTGTATAACCCAATATTTGGTAATAGGGACTCTGAAAACACCTGTATCTCATGCTCCACTTCCCTCTTAGGTGGGAACCTTTTAGGATCCCAAAACAATTATGTGTATTCCTACAACTAATCCTCCAATTGATGTTTCTACTGTTTAGTATATCCCTCCAGATATTCCTTTAGTTTTATCAATTCATCACTTCGTCGATTCTCTCTTAAGTAAAGTAATACAAAACTCTTATTAGAATGGATCAATTTCTTGGCTTGATTACCACTTACCAGAGAGATCTTGGATTGATGAAAGACTTCCCATATTTGATCAGGTGGTACTGGTTTTCTCTCCTCATGAATATCGCATCCCTCATATAAATGTATGGGATTTCAAACATTACATCACACACATCAAGTGGTACCACATCTACCTCCATTTCATTAATATATTTTGCACTTATAGTAAATTTGACCTTACACTGTTTAGTGAACTCGAGTTCTACATCCTATTTAACCATCCCAATGGATATGGGTTAGGATGATCATCAACTTCCAATCTAATTTGTTGACTAAATCTTCTATTATGTGGTTAGATTGTGAACCAGAATTGAATAGAGAATCCACCTTTGTATTCTTGACCTCAACCTTAGTATGAAAAATTTTAGTCATCTCCTTCTCTTCCTTGTGATGAAGGATACTCGTGTCATCACCTTTTTCACTATAATGTTGTTAAGCCCTAAATAATGGCACATTACCCCTTAATTAGGGCATATTACATTAGTAATGTTAATTTATATATGTCATCTTGGGTCAATTAGTTGTAATTGTACCTCCTACTCTCCTATATATACCAAGGAGACCTTTTCATTTGGAATCATCTTGTATTTTGAAATCTATGTGGTGTATAAGGAGGTTACCCCAGAGGCTTATTATATGAAATTATCTCTTGTTCAAGGAGTTGAGTACTTATTCTGATGTTTTTCTATGCTATCTTGGTATTTGGTTCCTAACATTTGGTATCAGAGCTCAAGATCTTGGGGTTTCGCTGCTACATCAGAGACACCTTGTAATTTTCACTATAAATTTTTTCTATGATGTTTCAGAAGGAACCACTTGGAGGGTCTTTAGTAGACAGATCAAGTCTCAAACAGGGCTTTTGGGTAAAACATTGATATCTTCTTCAGTGAGTATCCAAATTAACTGAGACCAGTTGCATTGGATAGTGGAAAGTATTTAGTATTTTTGGTACAAGTGTTAGAATCAAGTATCATATATTGTGATCTTGGCACACTTTACAAGGACGCTCTCTTGGAAGGTACAAAATTCAACAAGGTGTGGGGAAGTTACCATAATTTCCACTTGGCACATCCAATTTTGATTAGACTTGTGGAATTGCAAAGAAGATGTATTAGAGAGCTACAAAAATAATTTTTTCAGACCCAAAAGGGCCAAAATTTTGGAGATACAATAGAATAAATATCCTCTAGAATAACCACCTCGAAATCAAGGTTTAAAAGTGATACTTGGCCAACATGCCACCAAAAAGGGGAACTTATACACCAATTAAGCCTCAAGACAATCCTACTTGGACTCTTGATGAAGGTGAAGAAATGTGCAGAGACATAATTGATTTTAAAAAGAAGACAATAACAAAAGATGAAATTCTTGGGATGATGGATTCAACTGAAGTTATGTTGGTGGAAATAATGGATACTAAGATGGAGGATTTAAAAAGGGAGATCATGAAAGGATTGAAAAATTTTCTAATAGAGAGGACACTTAAAAGTGAAATTGTATCCCATGAAATTCATGATGAGGACAAAAGGAAGATGAATCAATAATAGAGAAACTCCAACTTTGGGTTGAAAATCAACCACTTTCCTAAGATCAATATGAGGAAGTTTTATGGCGAGGATCCAATCACATGGACACTTCAGATGGAGAAATTCTTTGATCTACATAATCTAAAGTGTAACCAAAGTATCCAATCACATGGATACTTCAGATAGAGAAATTCTTTGAACAATTCTTTGATCTACATAAGGAATTCTTTGATGCTCCTTGGTATCCCAAAGTGTAACCAAAAATTTTCAAAGAACATGTTTGGTAATTCTTGTCATTATGGTATTTTTACAAGGCATAAGAATGTACATCTTGCAAAACCTATCAACTACCATAATAGATAGTCATGTCCCTTCTTGGTTGTTGAAAATCACCCACAAAATCCATGGAGAGGTTATCCCATGGTCTAGTGGGTATAGGTAAAGGATGATATAAACCTTGCTTTCTATTAGTAGGCTTGATGGTACAAAAAAGTATGGATCCTATAATAAACCAAGCTACATCTTCTTGGATTCGAGGACAATACTCATACCCTTGTAAGTTGGAAATTGTATTCCTAACACCAAAATGTCCCACAACCTTGGAGGTGTGAGCCTCTCTAATAATCTGCAATCTTTCACCTTTAGGAACAAAGAGCTTGTCTAGATTGTAGAGAAATCCATTTTGGAGATGATTGTCATCCTTATAGTCACATTATTCTAAATGAATTTGGACTTGTAGTTGTTGAAACACCTCTTTAAAGTCCTCATCTTCTGTGTATTCCTCTTTGTATGCATCATGGGTAAAAGGATCCATTTTCATAAGAGTTCCAAAATATATAATATTGGATGTGGGTGGTGTTGAAAGAATGTCTGCCAACTTATTAGTGCCACTCTTCTTATATTTGATGATTAGATGAAATTGTTGAAAAAAACCCCATCCACTTGTAGTGTCTGGTTTGATAAAGCTTAATCTAGGCCCGCAAATACTATAGTGGTTGGTGATAAGTGTTGATAATGATTTCCTTTCCCATCATATAATTCTTCCACTTCTTAATGGCTTCAAACAAGGCATAGATTTCCTTATCATACATAGGGTAGTTCAAGACTCCACCATGAAACACTTCATAATGATAACATATCAGCTTAGCTCCCTACATCAAGACTTGTCCCATAACATATCTAATTGCATCTATATCTATTTTGAAAGGATTTTGCGAATCAGGAAATGTAAGAACTGGTTCTTGATTAATCACTTGTTTCGACTCATTTAAAGATTTCTACTAATTCCTCTCCCACTAAAAACTCTTATCATTGGTTGTTATCACACTAAGTGGCATGACTACAACTGAAAAGGATGCAATAATCTTCTATAGGTACTATGTTTCCCCAACAAAGTTCTTGAATTCAATGACATTAGTATGAAATGATCACTTGAAGATGTCGTCCATCTTCCTGGGATCTATCTTGAGTTTATCTCCACCAATCACATACCCCAACTATACAAATTATTTTTTAGCAAAGTCACATTTCTTAAAGTTAGTCATCAACTAATGTTTTTTCAGAGTCTCTAACCCCTGCATGAGATGTGCGATATGATTTCCCCAGGTAAAGCTATAAACCATTATATCATCTAAGTACATTATCACAAAAGAATATATAAACCAAAAGGAATTACTAACCATTCATATAGACCTTTCCTTTTATTGAAGGTAGTATTCTAGGTGCCTTCTTCTTTAACTCGTACCGAGTGGTATCTCGATTTCAGTTCCAACTTGGTGAAGTACTTGGCATGCTATAATTGAGCTAACAAATCATTGATCCTAGGTAGATGCTAACAATTATTGAGGGTGATCTTGTTCAAAGCATTGTTTTTGATATACATTCACCAAGTCCCATCCTTTTTTGATACCATGATGATATGTGACCCATAAGGTGAGGTACTTGATCTAATTACTCCTTGCTTCAATAGTTGCTACAATTGTTTCTTCACTTCATCTACTTCCAAGATGGACTGTTTGTACAACCCAATATTTGGTAATAGGGATTCTAACAACACCTGTATTTCATTCTCCACTTCCCTCTTAGGTGGGAACCCTTTAGGATCCCGAAAAAATTCTTTCTATTCCTACAACAAATCCTCCAATTGATGTTTCTACTTTTTAGTATATCCCTCCAAAGATTCCTTTAGTTTTATCGATTCATCACTTGGTCGATTCTCTCTTCAATAAAGTAATACAAAACTCTTATTAGAATGGATCAATTTATTGGCTTGATTAGCACTTACCAGAGAGATCTTGGATTGATGAAAGACTTCCCATATTTGATTAGATGGCATTGTTTTTCTCTCCTCATGAATATCATGTCCCTCATATAAATGTAGGGGCCTCGAAACACTACATTTCACACATCAAGTGGTACCACATCTACCTCCATTTCATTAATATATTTTGCACTTATAGTAAATTTGACCTTACACTATTTAGTGAACTCGAGTTCTACATCCTATATAACCATCCCAATGGATATGCATTAGGATGATCATCAACTTCCAATCTAAGTTGTTGACTAAATTTTCTACTATGTGGTTGGATTGTAAACCAGAATTGAATAGAGCATCCACCTTTGTATTCTTGACCTCAACCTTAATATGGAAGAGTTTAGTCATCTCCTTTTCTTCATTGTGATGAAGGATAATCATGTCATCACCTTTTTCACTATATTGTAGACAACATTTTCATCTACATTTGATCTACTCTCTACATGGTTTCCTGAATCCATGGCTAGCGGGTTTTTCTTCTTGGCATACTTCTTACGATTCTTTGGTTTTAGCTCTAGATGTAGCTTCCAACACTTATCTTCGATGTGGCCATCGATATTAAAATAGTTGTACTTGTTGTTTGTATCCTTGCACTGATGTGCAATGACTATTTTCTTTTTCTCCTTTCCTTTCCACTTCTCCTTCCCCTCCTTGGACTCATTTTGGTGGTTTTTCTGTTTGGAACCACTTGGATATCCTTTCTTATTACCTATATTCTCTAGGTATCATGCTTGCACACAAGCCTCATCAATTTTCCTAGATTTAAATAGCATTACTTTCTTTTGTAAATGATTGTGTAGACTCCATAGATACTTGAAGAGTACATATAGGTTCTTGGGAGATATGCCCAACATAATCACCATTTTTTTTTTTAAAATTAGTGGTGTACTCTTGTACACTATGTCATTACCTCTACTTGAAGTGATGCCAACATATCCACTAGTCTTCTACATAACAATAAGGTAGAACTGGGACTTGATAAGAGTTTTAAATGCCTCCCTCTTAATTATTGGTGGATCACCCTCCATCCTAAGTGTCTCCATGTGGATTTTCAACTATGTTAGTGCATGGCCTTGTAATTTTAGTTGGGAAAATGAATTTTTTTTCTCTTCTCCTATGTTATGGAAACTTAAATAAACTTCTAATTGTTGCAACAACCTTCCAATCAACTAACAACAAGGGGGACACAATCCCCTACATGGATGATATTAGTTACGAAAGAGATAATTATAACTAGGAGGCAATAGGTAGTCAGGTCCCAAAGACCCGAAGAAATCTATCTCAAGTTCCCTCCCTCCTATGAGAGTCACCTAGGTAAGGATACCTAGTAGAAAGGATACTAAGCTACCTCTTCACAGAAATGTGCAACATGGTACCCTTCCTTCATGTTCAAATTAAATGGTCGTGAAATCTTCAATAGTTAAAGAGATATGAGTCTCAATCACACCTTCGGTCCCAACATTGGCATTATCCACACTAAAGAGCACACCTATTACTAAATGGATTTTGATTGTGTTTGATAGAAAGGATTTTAAGGTACCCTAAATTTGTAAGGTACCAGATCTATTATATTAGCAAAATAGAGAAATAATACCGAGATAACATCAAAATATGAAAATATTGCAGAGATAACAATGGAACAACAAATTATATGAAACCACAATGCCAAAATTATACCTTTATTGATAGGAAAAAATGTTCACTTGCCTCTTCGAGGGGGAAACCTCCAGCAGAGAAGAGCTCTATTACAATAATTTTCCAATACAAAACTTCTCATACCCTCTACTCTAATTTATACTAAATCTATCTATCCAAAATAACAATCTAGAGGAAGATTCTTCTAGAAGTGGAAGCTTCTATTAGGTATTCTTACAATTGACTTATTCCTCCTTATTGCTAGGCCTTATTAATATTGACCTTTATTACATGGAAATATATTATTCCGCCCACTTGAGGGGTTAGGTAGGTTAGGTCCCTAACATGCCCCCCCCCTTAAAATCAGCCTTATCCTTAAGGTTTGAGATGAGGAATTTTTTGCAGAATGGTAGTTGGATCCCAGGTGGCATCTGCGGGAGTTGTATCTTTCCATTGGACTAACACTTCCTTGATGGTGCGCTGACAAAGATGACACTCATGCTGGTCCAAAAATGCTTGTGCCCGCAACTAGATGGAACCTTCTTCATCCAACTTGGGAAGGTTGGTTTGAGTTTGGCACTTAGTTCCAATCACCTTCTTTAAGTAAGAGACATGAAAAATAGGATGGATTTTAGAATAACTAGGAAAAGTTATTTGATAGGCCACTCATCCCATGTGCTTAAGAACTATATAAGGACCATAAAATTTGGGTTCCATTTTCTGATAATGTTCATCCTTGAGTGAAGTTTGTTTATAAGGTTGCATTCGAAGAAATACATGGTCTCCTTCAACAAATTGACATTCTGAGAAACCTTGATCAATTTGTTGCTTCATGCTATTCTGAGCCATGACCAAATTCTCTTTGAGGGTACAGAGAATAACTTCTTGAACTCTAAGTGTTTGGTCAACTTCCTAAACCTTTGAGACACCTGGCATGTAGGAGAGAACGAAAGGTGGCTTTTGTCCATATACTGCTTCAAAAGGAGTCATGCAAGTAGTTGTATGGTAAGAAGTGTTGTACCACCATTCAACTAATGGTAACCATTGAGCCCATTGATTTTTCCTTTCAAAGGAAAAACACCTCAAATAAGTCTCCAAACACTTGTTGACAACTTCATTTTGACCATCAATCTAGGGATGATGGGTGGTGCTAAGATGCAATTAGGTGCCCTATATCCTGAACAATTATTTCCAAAAATTGCCAATGAAAGTGGGGTCTCGATCAGAAACAATAGAATGAGGCATTCCATGAATTTTGAAGATATGATCCATGAAAGGTTGATCCATAGTGGATGCAGTAAATGGATGTTGAAGAACATAGAAATGAGCATACTTTGAAAGACGATCAACCACCACCATGATGACTGACTTATTGCATGATTTAGGTAATCCCACAATGAAATCCATAAAGATGTCCCTCCAAATAGCTGGTTGAATTGGAAGCGGTTGGAGTGTGACAGGGGATTTGATTGTTTCTCCCTTGTTACATTGACAAACATCACATTCTACCACAAAAGTGCAAACGTCCTTTTTCATACCATCCCATAAAAAAGAACGTTTGACCCTGTCATAGGTTTTGGTAAACCCTGACTGCCCAACTGTGGGGGTAGCATGAAGCTTAGAAATCACTGTAGATTTAAGTTGTGACTATTTACTTAAATACAAACGACCTTTGTAGCGAAGCTCATCATTGTGCCAAGAGTACCCTGGGGAAACTGGATAATTGGCTTGCAATTGTTATATTAGATGCAAAATTTTAGGATCTTGTAGCCATTCCTGGTGAACAACTTGAAGCCAATTTGGTACAATGAAGGATAGGGAGAACATGGACCCTTCATCTTCATATTTTCAAGAAAGAGCGTCAACAACCACATTTTCTTTACCTTTCTTGTAAATGATCTCATAATCAAATCCAAAGAGCTTAGTTACACATTTTTGTTTCTCTAGAGAGGAAGGTCGTTGCTCTAGAAAATACTTGAGCCTTTGATGATCTATCTTAATTTGGAAGTGTTGCCCCAAGAGATAAGGGTTCCAAAGATCCATTGGATGCATAATATCCAACATTTCCTTTTCATAGATTGATTGGAAGATATTCCATTTTAATATTCCAAAGCTCAAAATTATGAACATTGAATCTTTCTATCTCTATCTTGGAACTACTTGTCATTCTTTACCATGATCTTTAAAACAATTTATGAGTTACGACTCTTACTGTACCTAGGGTTTAGTTCTCAGATTCAATATTGGAAAATCAAGATATGATATACTCACCAAAGCATTACACTGCTCTAATAACTCACTTTTCAAGGCATACCTAAGCTATGATACCACATGTCAGGAAATGCAGGACACTTCCACACTAATCCTAGTAGAAGAGAATAAGAATTTAATCAAGAACACAAATGAAACAAGCAATCACACAGTACACCCAAATTTTACCCTAGAAACCCTTAATCGGGAAAACCATCATTCCTTTGAGAATTCTTCTCTCTTGTTGTCTTATTCAAAAAGAATAAAAGGTTACATGTATAACCTTGGTCCACACCTAAGAGACAATCGACATCATACCCTCTTGCACAGGAAAGAACAAACATGTAGCCAATTCGGCTTACATATGCATGACCAATAACCTACAACTACACATGCATTAACCTGCATAAGTTTATTACACCATTACCTTACAACATCAGACTTTACAACCTTACAATACAATTCTTTATAGGCTTTACAACAGGAAAACCCTAAATATTGACACCTAAAAGCGGTTACAAATCCATGCATATCATTGGCTACAAATCCCACAAATCCCATGATTATGTTACAGTCAACTCTAATTTGGGTTTACCAGTCGACTACTAGTTGGCCTTCATTCAGTCTCTATTTGGTCGTCTCATGCCCGCACTTCGACCTCTTGTCGGTTGACTTGTTATCGATATCTTCGACTTCGACTTTACCTTGTTGACTTCCTCGACCTTCGACTTGTTGTCGATCTATCTCGACTTCGACCTACTGTCAATCCACCTCAACTTCGACTTGTTGTCGATGTTATCTATCTACGTCGAATTCGATCGTCAGTCGATTCACCTCGAGTAGACTTTCACTACAAAGAATATAACCCAACAATTTTGTCCATGAATGCCCTTTTTTTATTTAAATGAATTCATTTCTATCATGATAAGTATTTTTAATTGACATGCAAATATGTATATTTCTAATTTTGGAATGGGGTATCTAAACCAATATTAATGGTAAGGCCATGGTCACTCCAACCCCTGTACACACATATTGACATGGAGAGGGAACAACACATTTGGGTGAGGCCATATTCACTCCAACCCATTTACTATTGGTGAGATACTCATGGTCTATTAAGTAATAAGGATTATATTCCCTTTTTACACTCCCTAAGTTCATCCTCATAAGCAACCTCCATGACCCAAACTGATGGCATTGTGCAACCCCCTAGGTGAGGACATGTCCACTCCAACCTTAGTCTATGACTTGGTCTAATGGCATTGTGCAACCTCCTGGGTGAGAACATGTTCACTTGAACCTTGGTCTACATGGATGGATTTTATATTAGGCAAGAAAAACCTCTAACTATTCATGTTGAACACATGTTACACCTTCTTCATGTAGTATTTGTCCATATGTATGCTTAGATGACAAGGCTAACCCCTATTCATGCGCACATCTAGGAGCACAACATTACATAACACTACCCATTGTGCAACCTCTTGGGTGAAAACATGTTCACTTGAACCTTGTTCTACATGGATGGATTTCTTATTAGGTAGGAAAAACCTCTAACTCTTCATGTAGAGCACATGTTACACATTATTCATGTAGTATTTGTCCATATGTAGTCTTAGATGACAAGGATAACCCCTATTCATTCACACATATAGGAGCACAACATTACATAACACTACCCATACAACCAAAGAAAATCAAAATAACATATAAATCATAGCATCTAGGTTGAAAAATCCAGTTTCTTGACCTTTTCTTAGCTCCATATATCTCGAGTCAATATTAAAGTCCATAGACCTATAGTTTTTTCTTATCACACTCGACGAATCATCAATAATATTAGAGTATATGAAAATCCAATTCCAGTGTCTTGTAATAATCAATCAATTTCATGAAGCAACACATTTCATAAAATTTTGTTATTCAATCATCATTGTATCAAGATTATAAATAAATACACAAGGTTATAACACTCAACACCCCAAAACAAGAGAAACACACTCAACACCCCATAACAAGAGATCTCCCTAGTGGAGTCACCAATTATGTTATGAGGAAAATCTCTCTATGGCTAGGGGTAAACCACAATAGATGGAATGACACCCAGAAATCAACTCTAATATAAAGTATACTATATAAATAAAATGCTAACAAGACAAGGCTAAAATCCTACCTCGTCCAGACATTCTAAGAAGACCATCGTTGATCATGCGACCCAAATATTTATACCTGTAGTTTGTCCTCAACAACAAAGATACACAAGCATATGGTGATAATATATGATATCGGCCTATAAATTAGCATAATCCATTAACATACATGACAAATAAGACCATGGAAAGTAATTCAAATATTTGCAAGATATCAATTGGACGAGAAAATAGTATTTCTATTAAAATAATCAGTAGAAGTACATAGGTGACAAACTTCTGTAACGACACATATCTGAACCAAGAAACTAAGTCCCTCTAGATGGGCCTCCACCACTTCAATCCTCCGCAAAGGCAAGCTCATATATAGGAGTCAATGAGGTTCTCCCTCACAAAGTAGGAAGAGCTTGGGGGCTGAACACAAGAAGTTCAGAATTTCAAGGACAAAGGGATGCAAACTCAATATGAAGTAAAATTTCTCTAGAGTGTCTTTTCTCTCAAAGTTGAATTTCTCTTAGGATTGGATATGGCTCAATTTATAGCCTCCAAATGGAAATGAAGGGCCGAGTCAGAGTGTTTCTAGTATATGAAAGGTCAAGGATCATGGATTCGTGACATGGCATGGAAACCCGACATAATTTTTAATTTTTGAGCACCAAACCTGATGTACACGAGCTATAGTGGAGCAACCTACATATACGCCTATTATATAATTGATAGGGTGCATATATGTACAAAAATGTGCATTTTTGTCTCTCGAGTGAACAAAAAGGGGAGTTTAAGTTTGCATAGGGAAATGGAAGGCCATCCAAGCACGCTGCATGGAGTGAGGCAAAATTTGTTGTAACATAAAGTCTATTACAAGGAAAACCTCTCTATGGCTAGGGGTAAACCACAACTGACTGAACGCCACCCATAAATCAAGTCTAATATCAAGTATGTTATATAAATGAAATGCTAACAAGACAAGGATAAAAACCTACCTCGTATGAACGTTTGAAGAAGACCATCGTGTAGCACGCGGCCCAAATCTTTATACCTACAACTTGTCCTCAACAACAAAGATACACAAACATATGGTGATAATATATGATGTCAGCATATAAGTTAGCATAGTCCATTAACATACATGAAAAATATGCCCATGGAAAGTAATTCAAATATTTGCAAGATATCAATTGGACTAGAAAATAATATTTCTATTAAAATAATGAGCAACAATACATAGGTGACCAACTTTTGTAATGACACATATCAGAACTGAGAAACTAAGTCCCTCCAGCCGTGCCTCCACCACTTCAATCCTCCGCAAAGGAAAGCTCATAGATAGGAGTCAATGAGATTCTCCATCACAAAGTACGAAGAGCTTGGGGGATGAACACAAAAAGTTCAGACTTTCAAGGACAAAGGGATGCAGACTGAATATGAAGTGTTACGTTAATAAAATATATATTGAATCTTTTCTCTTATTGAATTTGAATTAAATCATTTTAAAATTCTTTTTCATATATATATATATATATATATATATATATATATATAAAATTATTATTATTAATTTTGTAACGAAAATTTTAATTAAAATTAATTAAATTTTAAATTGATATAAAATTCAAATCTCTTTCCTATTATTAAGACATGTCATTGTCATTGATATTAAAACTCCTTATATAGCTGTGAAGAAAAGTCATTACCTATAAATATTAACAAAATAAAAGAAATATTAAATTAGTGAAATAGATTTTAGTTAAAAATGTTATTATAAAAATTATTGAAAATAATTATTAAAAATAATTATTAAGTTAGTAGAAGGAATTTTATTTCTTATTAAATTTGTGATAAATTGAATGAAAATAATTATAAAGTTAATAGAAGGAATTTTAATTTTTATTAAATTTGTGACAAATTAAAAAGTTTAATTATCTCTTTTAATGTTAAAATGAATTTATATTTTTTTATAAAATTTTAAATAACTAAAATAAATTTATTAAATTGATGTAATGTTCAAATATATCTTTATATTAAAGTGAGTTTTTACACATAGTTAATATGAATTTTAGATGGTGAAAATTAATATTACATGAGCGAAATGAATTTTACCTATTATCAAGTATTATTAAGTTGATGTAAAATTTATATATATTTTTATATTAAATTAATATAAAARGTTATTTTAATATATAAATCTTATAATATATAATAATAATATATTAAATCTTATAATATATAATAATAATATATTAAATCTTATAATATATAATAATAATATATTAAATTTTATAATATATTAAATGAAAATTCATTATATTTAAAGGAAAATGAATTTGATCTATKATCAAGTAATAATTTTATTTTTWTTAATGTCCCCCACCCACTATCAAATATTATTAAATTGATGTAAAATTTATATATTTATTTATATTAAATTAATATAAAAGTAATTTTAATATATAAATTTTATAATATATAATAATAATATATTAAATTTTATAATATATAATAATAATATATTAAATATTATAATATATTAAATCTTATAATATATTAAATGAAAATTCATTATATTTAAAGGAAATTGAGAAAATAATTTTTGAGTGGATGGAAATGATTTTTATCATGATTAAATTGAAATAAGATGTAAATGATTTTTCTGAGTTATTATACAATATCAATGCAAAATTTAATTTTATAATTCATTATAAATTAAATAATAAATCATTATTTATTAAAAAGTATAAATAAAATTAATTATTAAATTAACTAAAAAATTTAGTCACCGTTAAATTGTTGCAAAGTTTAAATATATTTTTCAATATTCAATAAATAAGATAGTTTTAATAATTCAAAAAATTAGCTAGATATTTGATTAATATGTTTGATTTGAATCTCTTTAGATGAAGTGAAATGATTTATAGTGATAAATTTATTAAAGATACTATTTACAAATATAAAGAATAATCTATTAAATTTTTTCTTATTAAAAATTTTCTTATTAAAAATTTTCTTAATAAAATATATTAATTTAATATTTTTTTTAACTTCATTAAAATTCAATTACAAATATAAAATTGGAATTCAAATATCCTTATCATCAAAAAGGTGTTGAAAAGAGAATCCACGTATAAAACAAAATGTCATCACCCTTTGAAAATAGTCGAGCGGAGAGAGTTATTAAGCGAGTGAAATAGATTTTAGTCTAAAATTCAACTTTTTCTCTTAAAATGGGTTATTTACTATGTATAATTGAGGTTGTTAAAATGGGCTATTTACTATGTAAAATTTGGGTTGTTAAAATGAGTTAGTGTATTGTGCAAAGGTCAAGTTGAAAGTGAAATTGTTTATCATATAAAGTTGGATTCAAAGCCTATCACAAAGTAAATGAAAAGTCATTGTAAACGAAAAGTCATGAAAAAAAGGTTTAAAAATAATAAAAATAATTTTATTTATTAAAATTAAAATGGATTAAGTTGATATAATTTTTTCAAATAAATGTTCATATTAAGATGAATTATTATAAGCCCCGGATGGGGTGACACAAGGCTTAGCATTAAGTCCGGGCATAAATGTCGATGGCCGCCACCCACAAGTCTGCATTTATGATGGTGGACGGCCATAGCTGCAACTATACGACGGAGGGACTCCTCCCTCGCACGACCATTTACGCCCACTGCGCACTCAGCATGATAGGGGTTAAAGGCGGACATGTGACTTCGGCTTCTGGTTATATGCTTTCTTATGAGCCCGGACAAAGCGGGACTGCTCCTGCTTCGGCTCTGCTCTTCGCTTGGATGCTCTGGTGCAGTCCTGCACTCCTCTTGTCCTGGCTCACCACCTTTTCGTTGCATCTTGGGAAGGATTTTCCGAGCAGTTTGTCTTTGTGTGTGTCGAGACAGAGTTGGTCTGCTCGTGCTCTGTACCTGCAACCGCTCTCGTCCTGGCTTTTCAACTTATCACTGCAACTGATCTGTACATTCATTCATTCCCCGGATACTATGGTTAGAAAACGAGGCATGCCTCGCCGTGGCTCAGCCTGGAATGCCCACAAGACGCACCAGCGACAGAAAGAGCAATTGGAACGCGCTCTGGCATTGGCGACCTCCATGCTTCGGAAGAAGGCTCGGGCTGAGAAATTGGCGTTGCTCGCCACCATTGCAGAGTCGGGAGCTAGCTGTAGCAGAGAAGCCACGGTAATTAAGCCGGGAGAAAGGCAAGAGACTGGGGCAGAGGATGCGTTTCCCACCTATTTCGTGGAGGAAGACCCGTTTATGGAGGACCTGTCGACTGCTGAGGAGCCCCGCGCCATAGAGGCGACTCGCCAGGAGGAAAGCAAACCCAATTTGGTTCAGGAAGACGATTTCCCCGGCTGCATTGTTGAAGAAATTCCTTGTCCAGGTGATAACAGTCCTACCAGCCACGAAATGCAGGCAACTGGAGTAGAGTTGAATGTGCATAACAATCGCTCGGCGAGGAAGGCTGCAGGGGATGATGTGGAGCAGAGGGAGTTCAAAGCTGGAAGTGGTGCGACAGTGGAATTGAGGAATGTTCCCCTCAACGACGTGGGTGGCAGTCTGCATGGCTCTCTCCTCCGTGCAGAGCACCTGGCTCTGGTGTTCGAGCTCCGAGGCCACATGTCAGACTTGTAGCATAGGGCCCTTCTCATGGGCCAACGCCTGGACTTGCTCCTCGACGCATATTCCAATGTTCCAGCTCAGCGGAAGTGCCCCCTCTGCGCGCAGGCTTTTGCCATTCCGACTGGGTCCACGTGACAAACTGGAGATGGCGACAGGTCACCGGGTACCTAGTTTTTTATGCTCTCTTGGTTTTTAGTCTTATCATGTTACTGTTTTATGTTCATTTGGACCATAGACATCTGTCCTGGTTTCCTCGGGGTAGGACAGATGCTACTTTCTTTCCTGTCTTATCATACAACTGTTATCTACTCTCCACTTATGTTGGTTTCCAGTAATCGGCAACATCTTTGGTGACTTAGACCCATGCCACTGTATATTTTGTCAAAGTTTTTTGTTAATCTAATATAGCATGCTTCACCTTTTTTATTTAAAAAAAAAGAAATAAATGAATTATTATAACATATTGATATAACATTAAAATTTAAAACTCTTTATTATAACAAAAAGTCATCATTTATAGAAAACAAAAAGTTATCATTATTATAAAATCAAATAAAAAATCAAAAAATCAAAGTCAAAGTCAAAAAGTTATCTTTATTATAAAATCAAATAAAAAGTCAGTCATATTTAATAAAAAGAAAAAAACTATAAAATAATAAGAAGGATTTTAGTAATTATTAAGTTAGTATAAAGTAAAGTTCAATTCATATTAAAGTGAAAAAAAAAATTCCAAAACTCTTTACTTAAATCTATGTTTCCATGTTAAAGTGAGTCATTGTAACGTAATAATATAATTTTGAAATTCCAAACACTTTGCTCAAATAAAAAGTCATTATTT
>ML796199.1:132270-167889 GCA_009831015.1 Picea engelmannii
AAAAAAAAAAAAAGAGTTGGTGAAAATAATTATAAAAATAGTGAAAATGATTTTAGTCATTCTCAAGTTAGTATAAAGTTCAAATCTCTATTTCAATATCAAAAAGTGGGTTATTTTATCACGTTAATGTTGTTAATGTTAAATTGAAATTCAAAACTTTCCACAAATCCAAAAAAATATTCGTATCCACTACAAAATAAATAAATTCATAAATTCATAAAATATTAATATATTTTATTATTATTTTATATTAAAATATTAAGCTGACGTGGTGTGAATGTTGTTGAGCATACTTGGAAGTGGGTTCTCATCTTGGTGTACCAATATATTTGTTAATTGAATATGTGAATGTTACTTCAATACCTAACTTATAGATTTCATGACCCCGTTTAAATCTGGAAGGACTGCACATAAATACTATCCCATGTATCTAAATTGAGTTTCAAAGGATTTTTTCATGTTATTATTCCAATGGTAGGTGTCCATGTGTATCATAGTAAGGTAGTACGGTACTTTTAGCCAAAGGACAATTAGATAATGGGCATTTCCATAGTTTATGAATTTCTCGGAAATTACGTCATATAGTTCTTTTTGAATATTTTGGGTACGTTTCTTTATTTATTTAGTCAACGGTAGTTAAAGATATTGACATTGATAGTGACACTTAATTAAATATAGAATATTGGTGTAGGAGATTGATTTCAAGTTCTCTTGTATGAAGTTCAAAGTATTTAACCATTAAAGTTACTCCACCACATAGAAATTATCTGTCAAGTTGTAGTTTCCCAACGTTACATTTAAACGTAAAACTCTTTTCATGCATGATATCATGCATCCACCTATTACTACAACAATGAATCCCTCAAAATCCTCCGTAGGAATGCCTCTCCTAGTTACCAAAGTTGAATCTATGAAGTTGTAGGTTTCCCCATTATCGATCAACACCGTGACACGTCGTCCCTATATTGTTCCTCGAACCTTGAAACCTGAAAGTGTGAAATCTTGGAGCACCTGAATCGAATCACTCTTCTTCCATCAGAGTGATTCACTTTATAAATTCTTTTGAGAAAAGTGATTCCACAACTTCCTTATCTTCCAGGAGAGGCATACTAACCACTGCCCCAGATCACAAAATCTTCTTCCATTAGAGTGATTCACTTTATAAATTCTTTTGAGAAAAGTGATTCCACAACTTCCCTATCTTCCAAGAGAGGCATACTAACCACTGCCCCAGATCACAAAATAGGCGTTTCCACCAGCAACAACCCCATCTCCCCAATAAGGTATACCATGGACATACCAATGAAGACCAGCCAAGAGACCTTACTAGCAGACCTCGACATAATTTGTTTCTTTTCTTATTTGATCTTATCTAGTTCTGGATAAGAATATTTGGGATACTTAACTTAGTCCCAACTAAGATTACACAATATTATATAGTTGTTTAAAGGATTTGTTTTTTTAATAAAAAAATAAAATTTATTTAGTAAATAATTTTTGAAGTAATGATTTAGGAGTCTTTTTTAGGCTTTTATTTGTGATGGTAGAAGTCATCTAGGCAACGATTTCAATTAGGTCGTAATTTTAACTAAAAAAAATGATGCTATTGCTAACATCACTTTTCGATTTAAGGGCCTATTTTAAGGTTTATGTCTACAATGGTATCGATTCTCAAGGTTGCAATTTCAAACAACTCAGAATTTTAACCACCCCCCAAAAAAAGGGTGCTATGGGTAGCGCCACTTTTTTATTTGGGGGTTACTTTTGGTGTTTTTTACCAAAAAATATAGATTTTTTGGGCCATAGTTATCGTTAAGTTGGTAACTATGTTTCTTTTCAACCTCTTCCCTAGTGGCATCTTCTTTCGTCAAGTTTACTAGATGGGGCTTTTACTAAACATGATTAGCTTCGTCATACATTTTGAACTCATGCTCGACAATATGGGGGTCAATACCGAGAATTTCTTCATATGACCAAACAAACATGTCGTAGAATTCTTTGAATTAGGGTAGTGTAAAGTTCAATTTCCCGAGGGGAACAATCCACACCTATCAGGATGTGTTCCACAACACTTGGCTTCACTAAGATGTCAATGGGTATTATTTTTGAAATGTTAATTAAATTCCCTTCTAAAAATACATCATGTGTCATAAAGAGAGATTCGTACCATTGAAAATGATTAGAAACATCAAGATTTTAATGGCATCCTCTAACTGTGCCAAATCGAGAAGAAATGATGCGCAATGATGCATTTCATCCCATGGCCTATCAAATGAATCCATGGCTTCCATGATGGCCTCATCTTAAGGGAAATAAATATATAGGAAGTCATGTGAATGTGGAGAGTTAACAACCTTTATGGGTGGAGTAGGATGATCATATTCCATATTAGGATGTAGTTTCCGACCAGTTTTAGTTGGTGCCAATGGGATCGCTAATGAGCCAAAATCAACCATTGTGTGTGGCATGTGAGCTCCATAAGACTCTACTTCCTCATGAGGAGGTACCACAAAAGGATCAAAAGACCTTAGAGATTCATTGGTAATAGAAGATATCATATTAATAAGAGCCACATTTGTGGAAGAAGGTGGCAGGGGAAGGGTAAATGTACCCATCAATGAGGAGTCTTTGAACAACCCCATGCCTATGCTCATATATGCACTCTTGGAATCAATGAAAGAGGGAAGATTAGAGCCCGGATTGGACCTAAGGTCTGGCATGTAGTATGCAAGTTGATTAATGGTCACAATTTTCCTTTGGTGAGGAAAGTGAAGGACCCTAAATATTGATGATGCTATAGCCATCATCTCATAAAACCACGTGTTCCAAAGTATAAGGTTGTACTCAAGAGGGGAATCAACAACTTCAACTTCCACGGAAATAGTTTTACAACCTAATGCTATGAGAAATGCAGTAATGATACCATGAGGGTGAAACATGTGTCCATCAAACACCTAAAGCATGGTGTTAGAAAGTTTGAGATTTGAAGAGCCAATATATTTCCAACATGACATGGACATGATACAAGTGGAGGATCCTTTTTCAACAACCATTCGATAGATTTGTTTCCCATAGAGTATTACTTGAATCTAAAAAACAAGTTGGCAGGAGAGCCTACGCTGAACTTGGTCCAAATCAAACATAATCACACTAGACTATGAGGGGTCAATCCCACCTATTGTTAACAACAATTCCTTACACTGCATCAAGTAGTTTGTATGACTTTGAGAGCAGACATGACACATGGTGCTTGGGCTAAGTCTTCCACAATGCTATAGTTGTGGGAGGCCCATGCATTGGGATTATGAGTTTTTTGTTGAAGAACACCCTTGCGTGGGAGAAGCACTATCTCAAAGTATGGCTTCTCTATTTGGAGAGGGCCACCACGTTGAGAAGAGAGAAATTGATCTCGATTCGAAGGTCCAACCTCAAGAGTCTCATATTTACGATCTCAATTTTGCAATGACAAGGTCTGATTGTGCATGAATACTTGACCATTTGAGGATGAACCTTGAAACTTAGAGGTAACTACCATGCCCCCTTGTGGAGGGGCAGGATTTGTGACAACTATTTGTTGTGGTTGGGGAGAAAATGGATGGATCAAAACAATAGGATTCTAGGGAGATTTCTCTTGGGAAAAGTACCTATGAATGTCATCCATTTTTGGACACTAGTAAGTTGGATGGTCATCCCCACAAATCTTGCAGGAGAACATGTTCTTCTTCTTCTCCTTGGTTCCTCCACCAATATTATTTTGGGTTTGTGAAGTACCACTCTCATTGTTATAATTATTTTTCTTGTTTTTCTTCTTCCCTCCATGTAGCTAAGGATTATTTGGTTGCGTGGACTACACTTAATTCACCTTGAAGGTTTGAATGGGGACTCAAGTAGTTTGAATGGTGGGTGCGCGACGACTTGTGGGTGTGATTTAATATTTGGTTGACCCAACTGTCCAACTAACTGGCCAACATAAACATTAGATACATAACCTACTGCACCATCGACATGGGATCTTGGGTTTGGATTTTTTGGATCTATCGACGACCTCAAAGCATGTGGGATAATGTCAAATAAGGTGCCAGATTGAGAGTAGTTCAAGTCTAAATGTTGGGCACATAAAATGGCCCGCAACTTAGTAACCGCCCTTGCCATAGCTACATCCTTGGCTATGGGTGTCAGTAGAGACTTAGTGAACCAATACGTAAGGATTTGGTTTGGAATCTAAGCCTTAATTAGCCCATGTCATCGTCTTCACTCATGAATGTGATCGTAAATGTGGGTGGAGGTACCTTGACGCAAAGACGTCAAAATATTTGTTCTAATCTTGTACCTAATTGGAAACTAAAAATGTCTAAAAAATTCCATAACCAAGGCGTTAAATCTATTGAAGGAATCACCCTTAAGTTTGATATACCATTTAGCGACACCTCCATTCAAGGATATCTGGAAAAGACATAAACGAATACTGTCATACATCTGAGAATTGGATGAGCACCAAATATGGTAATTCATGATGTGCATCGAAGGGTCTTCTCCTAGGTTAGATTGCGACGACCAAACATAATGGGTTGAGTATGGGGTCATTTATCAAACTTGACAAGTCATGCAAGTCTAAAGTCACCATGAAAGGCAATTGTGTATTGGAAAATAGATTATGGTAAAACGATGGAGATTTTTGTGACCTAGATGGACCTTGAGGTCTCCCCATATTATAATTTCTAATGGCATATTGATTCCCAAAAGGATTATGGGTCCCAGGTTGACTGCGGCCCCCAGGAGTGGAAGAACTCCCAGAAATGTTACTGCTTCCAAGAAAAAACATGCCCCTAAGAACATAGGTACTCTTGAAAGTTTGCTACCCCCTGATCCATAACTACCCCTAGTAACAGAGTTAAACATGAAAGGATTTCTACTTCTAGGATTAGGTGTGCTAGCCCAAGGGATGCTATATCCTCTAGAAACATTATTGCCCCCAACCTGACTAGGAGTATCCCCATACCCACTATGGACATTCCAACCAAAAGGGAATCCAACATTTGGCATTTCCAGGATGCCTACAAGAATGTCGGGAGGGGATGTAAATCCCCCCCCCTCCCCCCACAAGTGTTATAACTAAGGCCTTTCCCTCCACTCAACACAAATCAGATGTGGGAATAAAAAATGACGGGGTGGGTGTGCTAACACTAGGTACATTCATGGAAGGGAATGAGTTAATCATTGGAATTCCCCATATTGAGAAAGTGGATGTACTAGGCATTGACAGTGTAGGACCTATGGCAATAATTGATGGCAAGGAGGACATCATTGGGGTGCCTCCCGTTACACTAGGTGACAATTTTGTAGGTGTTTTCATACTCGATGAACCACTCATACCTGAAATTATGTGAGGATCATTGAAAAATGAAAAAGTCTCACTCAAATGTTCCCCCACCCTAAGGAGTATGGGGTCAAAAGGACCAATCAAAGGAGGGTTAAAATTAGGTGGAGGAATTTTGTCAACCACTTCAGCCTCTACTTTCTCACTCTCCTCATAATCTCTTTCTGGATCTATAAGCTCTATGTCACTTACCAACCTCCATTTAACATGTGGTTGTTCCTTCTCCTATGAAGAAAGTCATAGTTGTCGACGAGACCAATAAAGTGGTTGGTCTTCCATGATGAATAAAGTGTGTTATGAAAATAAACAGAAATCAACCTATGGTCGACTTAGACATATAACCAAAGAGCACACCCCTAGAAAATATAGGTTATCAACAAGAAAACCAATGGATAAAGGGGCCTTCCGAAAACCAACCCTATTTGGGATGTCAAGTCCCCAAAATATTGACTAGTGAAGGTGTGAGGAAAATTTATGGTAGCCCACACATAACATCCTTTACTAGTGCAAGTACCCTCGTGAATACAAGCACTATTCAAAGGAATTGAAACATAGGTTTGACGTCTTCCCTAGGTACCACAAAAACTTCCAAACCATAGTCACCTCTATAGATACCTAGGATAAGATAATATGGTTACCACCTCACAATCAATGAGTGAGCAAATAGTCATAGGTTGGACCACACATATGGGTAGGTAAACTAAGCTTGAATATTCAAGAAGCACTACCTTCGAGAAAGGTGTGGGAACTTCCGAAACCCCCATGCATGTAGTAGTCCAAGTAATCCAACAAACACCAAGACAAATAGAGAGGGGATATCACTCTACTTTCCCCAATGTGACCTTGTTCTTAACTCCTATGTTATAGGAGCTTCCCAAAAAGTGCTCATTGTGACAATGGGTTTATGCACTCACTAGTAATTTCTAGGTTTGGTTTTCTGGCATTGGAGAATTTACTCTCCAAGCCTGCACCAAGGCCCTAAATCCTAATCTAGTATTGGTTTTCTATGAAGAAAAAGGTCTTATAAATTTTGAAATTAAGCATTTTTTCTTCTTAGGTTGTTGATTACTCAAGGAAGTGGGTGTAACTTTAGTGGTATTTTGACATTTTCCAATCCAAAAGAAGAAAAAGTATGTATGCAAGGAATGCAACTTTTTGTTTGATGAACTCTATATAAAGGAAGGCAAGAGGTCTTTTTACACTTTCATATTTTTTAAAACACAAACATCAACCTCACACTATCTCAATAACCACTCAAGAAAACCAAATAAAAAAAAAAGAATCCTCAAAGACTAAACACACCAATGCAATCTTGAAGCAAGTCACTGAAAATCTCAATTATCTTGGAAAGGTCGAGTTCACCATTTGTTGGGCCATATTCAATGTTGAGGGTAGTGTTTATTTTGGTGGGTCAAAATATGGCTTTGGGAGGCCGAGTTCATCAAGGCGATTTTGTGGGTTACTTGTGGTGGAACACTCCATAAACCTGGGTGTATTTCAGTTACTAAGAGGTCGAGCATCATTGTGGGAGGTTGTGCCACTCTTTGTGGGTTGAATCACTTCAAAAAGAGGGAAAATTTGGATTATTTTGGGTACACCTTTGAAGCTAGACCGTTTCCCCTCTGTGTATATTTCCATTGCTATGACTGAGAGTCATTTTCTTTCAAGAAGAGGTGATTTATTTGTGGCAAAATCAATTTCTATATGGGAGCGATTTGTTGGTTATTCTAGGAACTTTGGCAGCATGGGGAAGCATATTATATCAGTGCTATCTCCCAACTATCCATGAACAATATTATTTGATGCATAACTCATATATACAAGCCTTGTATTACTCATATCTTATTGTTGTACTNGATTTGTTGGTTATTCTAGGAACTTTGGCAGCATGGGGAAGCATATTATATCAGTGCTATCTCCCAACTATCCATGAACAATATTATTTGATGCATAACTCATATATACAAGCCTTGTATTACTCATATCTTATTGTTGTACTCTTCATTCATCTATAGCCATCTCTACCCTTATTAATCAAGTCAGAAGTTTGTTCATTTTCTCTTTATGTATTATGAAGACCCACTATGGAACTATACTTTGATTTATCAGTCCACCACTAATGAAATAAATAGCATCCAGGTTCATTATAAACATTGGTTTATTTCTATCTGTTTTAAATTATAGCATTGTTGATTGTTCTTAGACATATATGTCATACCATTACTTGGACCAATTTTTTTTTGCAAGAAAACAACATTAGAAACATATATGTGACCACTTACAACAATAGATTGTTGAAGTATGTACACACAATAGATTAAAAAACAAAACAAAAAAATTGCACGGGACACTACACTGGTATTAGAGCCTCAGTCCTGCTAGCTTGAGGGGATTTAAAAATTCATGAATCAAGGAGATAGAGAAGGGTATATCACCTACAAAAGTAGGAGGCAGGGAGGGGCATAAAACATTTTTCACCAAGAAGAAGAGGTAAAAGAAAACCAACCAGAGGAAGACAAATAAGTAGTTATGGGGGATCATAATGAAGATAGGGATTTGCAAATTTTATAGGGTATACAAAATGGGCAACAACAATTAGCATAACTATTGGTATAGTTGATTGCTACCAACCAAGAAAACTAGAACCATGGGGGTAATCATGGTAATGGAGGCACTAATGGACACAATAGGGGGAACAATGGTGCAGGGGGTCCCAATGGGTGTAGATTTTAACCTTGTACAATATTTACTGCAAACACATTTTCAGTAAAAGAACATGAAATATACAATGGAAAATACACACACTGCACATATATTTTTCCCCTAGAAACGCAAACCGGGAAAACCAACATATTCTATATTCATTCATAGTTATACATTGTTTACAATACAATATACATATAGGATCCAACAACATCCAAAGCCCTAACCCAATGAATTGGATTAGTCCACAACCCTAATTTATTAACCGGAAATAGAAAACCATCAGCAAAAACCATGTGCTAAAAAACCGCCCAACAATGGACACACCCCCCCGCCCCCCTGCAACCCCCCCTCAAGCCCCCCTGTGTAAGGCATATAACACATACCCAACATTCTCCCACTTTTTTTTTTCTTTGCATATAAGGGGTTACAAGGTTACATAGTCAACAATCCAGGGCAACAATGTTCATGGATCCTCTACACCAAGAGAACTTCTTAGTACTCACAGATTTTTTTAATGAATCTGCAACATTATTCAAAGTGTCCATCTTCATCAACAACACTTTCTTTCCTTCAACCATGTCTCTCACAAAGTGATATTGAATATCAATATGCTTTGTCTTTGAATGATAAGCCAAGTTCTTCATAAAAAAAATTACACTCCGACTATCACAATCTATCCTTACAGTTTGTTGTACCAACCCAATACCCGAACACAATATTTGTAACCATACTTATTCTTTTCTTGCATGAGTGGTTGGCATGTATTCAACTTCTGTAGTTGAAAGTGCCACTACAACTTTTCTTTTGCTCATCCAACTGATTGGTCCTCCAAACAGGTTAAAGACATACCCGCTTGTAGATCTACTACAATCCAGATCTCCAACCCATTCTGCATGCACAAATCCATGTATGTCCAACACTTTGTCCAATCCTCATATTCCTTGGTAGAACAATCCATAGCTAGTAGTGCCACACAAATACTTGAAAACCCTTTTTACTGCTGTCCAATGATCCTTCCCTAGTTTTGACATATACCTGCTAAAAACTCCCACTACATGTGAAATGTCTGGTCTAGTAAATACCATTGCATAAATCAAACTGCCAACTACACTCCCATATGGAACAAGAGACATGTCCTCCTCCTCTTCCTGTGTCTTGGGACACTGATTTGCATATAACTTTACACCAACATGAATAGGGACCTTGAACGATTTACATTCCTGCATATTAAATCTCTACAATATTGTCTTGACATATTTTATCTGATTTAACCAGAGTTTCCTCTTTTTCCAATCTCTTTTAATTTCCATGCCCAAAATGAAATTTGAAGCATCGATATCCTTCATGTCAAATTTAGAGGACAACTGAGTTTTCACATTCTGGATAATCTCCTTTTTGTTTCTTATCAACAACATGTCATCCACATGCAAGAACANATCTCTTTTAATTTCCATGCCCAAAATGAAATTTGAAGCATCGATATCCTTCATGTCAAATTTAGAGGACAACTGAGTTTTCACATTCTGGATAATCTCCTTTTTGTTTCTTATCAACAACATGTCATCCACATGCAAGAACAAATAAATAAAATGATCACCAATTAATTTAAAATACACACAGTGATCCTCTTTTCTTGTGAAGCCAAGTCCTAGCATATAAGTATCAAATTTTTGATACCACATCCTTTATCATTGTTTTAAACCCTACAGGGACTTTTTTAGTTTTCATACCAACTCCTTCTTTCTCTTCACAGTAAAGCCTTCTAGATGCTTCATATATATTTCTTCTTCCAGATCCCCATGTAGGAATGATTTCTTCACATCCATCTGTTCTAATTCAAAATCAAATGCAACAACAACAGATAACAAAAATATTATAGAAGTTAACTTGGAAACAGGAGAAAAAATCTCACCAAAATCAATTCCCTCAACTTGGGAATAACCCTTTGCTACTAACCGAGCTTTGTATTTCTCCACTTTTCCTTCTGCATTCAGTTTCTTTTTAAATACCCATTTGTTTCCAATGGGATTTCTTCCATTCAACAACTCCACTAGATCCCAAGCCTCATTCTTATCAAAGGATGCCATTTCTTCATCCATGGACTTTTTCCAGAGATTTCCATCCTTTGAATCCATTGCCTCCCTAATAGTTCTAGGATCATCATCAGTAATAGACAAAGAAAAATTTGAATGACAATTAGATGGAGTATACCTTTTTGGTAGCCTTCTTTCTCGAACCAATCTCCGCAATACTCAAGTATGAGGATCCTCTTCTTCTAATTCATGTTCTTCTTTAGAGTTTGATTCATCATCCTTTAAATCAAACTCTATTTTCTCTACTTCTTCCTTACTTGGTAGGACTTCTTGTTTAACAACATCTTTCATTTCTCTAAATATCACATCTCGACTATACACAACTTTCTTAGTTTTTGGGTTCCAAAGCTTATAACCTTTGAGACCATATTTATACCCAATAAAGATACACTTTTTAGCTTTCTTATCTATCTTACTCCTATTTTCCTTTGGAACATGAACATAGGCCTCACAACCAAATACCTTGAGATGTGTGAGAGAAGGTTTCTTACCAGTCCATACCTCTTGTGGAGTCTTTTCATCTAGCACTGATGAGGGTGATATGTTGACTAGGTAACATGCAATACCCATTGCCTCTGCCCAAAATTATTTCCCTAACCCGACACCATTGAGCATGCACCTTTATTTTTCCATCAACGTCGTGTTCATCCTTTCTGCAACTCCATTCTGCTAAGGTGTATAGGGAGTAGTCTTCTTCCTTTCTATACCATACTTCTTAGAGAATTATTTTCTCTGTTCTCAACACCTTAATTATTTTCTCTGTTTGATTATCAACAAGAGCCTTAAAATCTTTAAACCTGTCAAAGACTTCAAATTTCTTCTTGAGGAAATATATCCAAGTATTCCTTGAGAAGTCGTCTATAAATAAGACATAGTACACAGATTTTCCCAATGATGGAACCGACATAGGTCCAAACACATCATTGTGAATTAGCTGTAAAAGTCCTTCTTCCCTCATTGCACCAGAGGGGAATCTCACCCGACTCTTATTCCCATATACACAATGTTCACATAAATCAAAATCTAGAGAGCATTTAGGAATACCTTCAACCATACCTTTACCGCGTAGTAGTCGAATACCCTTCTCTTTGATATGCCCCAGTCTTTGATGCCACATCATAACATTTTCTACAGAGACTGTAGGAGTTCTTTCTTCTTCAACTCTAATATCAGGAAAAATGGAACTATTACACCCATCACTAATAGTTCTTCCTTGCATCTTATACCGAGTTCCAAACTGAACTCCCTTCAACAACACCATTGCTACTCGAACCATCCTGCAGGTTTCCTTTTCAAATATTGTTTTTACCCTTGCATCACCCATTTTGCTTATAAAAATCGAATTTATGGCCAATATTGGGATGTCAAAAACACCAGGTAGTGTTCTAATCCTTCCATCTATGAGCCTCAACTTGAATTTTCCTCGACCTATGATTCTGGTTGTCGAGTCATCACCTAGGAAAACATTACCTCCATCATACCTTTCATATTCACAAAACCACTCCCTATGGGGAGTCATATGAAAGGATGCACCTGAGTCAACCAACCATGCCTCATGATATGCATGTGTGCTTGAAGAAGCCAAGTACAAATCCCCTCCTTCTTCCTTGGAGGTATTTTCTTCTATAGAAGGAGATTATTCAGATCCCTTCTTTTTCTCAACTTTGGATCTACACTGCTTCTTGTAGATCCCTTGTTTTCCACATCTCCAACATACCTATACAAACTTTCTAGGATATTTAGATCTTCCCTTAGACTTAGATCTCCCACTTTACGACTTAGATCTATTTCTTTCCTGGGAGCATCCTCTTGAAAATAATGCATCTGTGCTCTATCATTCCATGTTCTTCCATCTCATCTCCTCTGATAATAAGGATGAGACCGCTTCATCAAACTTCAAGGTAGTTTAATTACTACCTATGGCCACAACTATACTATCCTACGAGTCTGGTAAAGAGAAAAGTAAACTGATACACTTATCTTCATATGAAATTTTAATCTCAACCGATACCAACTGACTTACCACAATATTGAAGGCGTTCAAATGATCTGCCACCAAGTCTTCATCTCTCATCCTCAGCTTATATAGCTTATTTATTAGGAATAGTTTATTTACTAGGGACTTAGACCGATACAACGTCCCCAACTTATCCCATAAATACTTGGATGTAGCTTTCTCTAACACATTCAGTAATACTAAATTTGAGAGACACAGTTAGATTGTGCTCTTTGCCTTCCGATCCAACTTTTTTCAGTCATCTGCTGAAGCTCCTGTAGGTGCAGTACTTGGATCCACTGCGATCCACTGATCTCTGTCCACCAACATATCTTCCATCTCGAGCTTCCACTGCTCAAAAATTTTCCCATTAAACTTCTCGACATCCATTTTTGAACTACTCACCATTTCTTTTCACTTAAAAAATAAATACCATAGATCTCCCACTGTAACAAGGCTTATCACAATCCTGAGCCAAACCCTTGACTACAAAGGCATCCCCCTGAAGCCAACAAAGCTCTGATACCAAATGTATATTTTGAACTTATACAATATTTACTACAAACATATTTTCAATAAAAGAGCAAAAAATATACAATGGAAAATACACACATTCCACAGAGATTTTTCCCCTAGAAATCCAAACTGGGAAAGCCAATATATTCTATATTCATTCATAGTGATACATTGTTTACAATAAAATTTACATATAGGATCCAATGACATACAAAAACCTAACCCAATGACTTGGATTAGTCAACAACCCTAATTCCTTAACCAAAAATAGAAAACCATCGGAAAAAACCATCTGCCGAAAACCACCCAACAATGGACATGAAAATCGAGGCGACACGAAAAACGAGGCAAAAATGTGACACATTTCCTTATAAAAAAGAATAAATTTATGCATCCTTAGAGACAAATTTACATTATGTAGGTGCCACAACACATCACATCCAAAAAATAGGATGATCAAATAAAAACATCCCTTCAGGGAAAATACATCTGAAAGAACTAGTTCATCTATATTTTGATATTTTATAGCTAAACATAAACTAAAGAAACATATAGCCGGCTAAGCCACTTGGCTCACATAGTTCATATCATCACATATTTAAAGCAGGGAAACCATCCTATAGTGAGCATGAGAAACTCACACCATATCATCAAAAGAAAGACTATATATATACATACACATACTTCCACTGAGCGATACACAAAGATTATTTAATTTAGTGCTAAATATATATGTGTATATATGCACTCCAACTTATCAATACACATAGGGGTTCAATTCAATGATATATATATATATATATATATATATATATATATATATATATATCTCTGTGTGTGTGTGTGTGTGTGTGTGTGTGTGCGCGCGCGCGCGGCTCAAACTATCTTATACACATAGGATATTTAATGGGTCCAATCGATGACATATATATTTATCTCTCACACACATAGATATAATGTAACCTAGATACACAACTCTATTCCAACCGTAATATATATGAGTAATTGTATTCTTTTAATTATGCTTCAAATATTCATAAAAACATCAGAATAAATGCTTTGATTTTATACATAATGAATATATAAAATATAAACAAATATACAACAAAAACTCTTTTCAACACTTAATAAAATCAAGATTTCATTTAGCATCACAGTCAATCTTATTCAAAATAGAGTACAAGAAATACCATAGATGGATTTTTTGGTTGTCAACGTGGAATTTGAGCTCGAATATTGATCACATCAACTTGCCAAATACTGGATAGTCCATTGGTTGACCACCCAACCAACTTCAATGGGTACTCTATTTCCCCAAGAACCCCCAAGATACAACGAAGTGGTACAAAAGGCACCGATATAGTAAAATGAGGTAAGAGAGAAGTTCCAAACTTGAGAGGAAATCACCACCTATTGAACACTCTTCAATAGATCAAACTCTTCAAAAATCACCAATAGAAAGTTAAGTATTATGATAACCATCCAACATTAGGGTGAAAAAGTCTCCATACTCTATCTCAAGCCTCCATTTTATAGGCTTTGTGGCTCAAGTCACTTGTCCATCTCATGCAAAAATGTAATTTTTTATTTTACTAATTGCTTATTATTCTCCCACCTATGTGTCACTTACATGCACGCACAATTCCTTATTTGAAAATATCAAATAGTGATTAATCCTCACCCAACTACCACATTTTCTATTTTTACTCTTATATGTTCCCTTGATCGCCTCCGACGCATAAGTAGTTACTACTCTCGTTAATTATCAAATCTCTTAAATCTCTCACAAGCCCACTTTTCATTTGCCACACTTCTTCTTGAATTTGAATTTATTGTTCTTCTTTCTTTTCCTTGATTCATGGGTGTATTAGTAATTAATTTCTAGTTAATTAAAATTACCTCTTTTCCATTTCATGCACATTCTCGAATTTATTTATTTTCAAATGATTTTTAAATGGACTATTTTGTTTCTCTTAGTTATGAAATTTACTAATCTATACACTCAATAAATCAATCAACCATGCATTTAATTTTTCTTAAACTTAATAAAACCACACATGCTAAATCAACCATATTTTCACATGCTTAGCCCATCTTCATTTAATGTATACCCAACCACTTTAATCGATACCAAGGGTGCCATGCTACTCCATGCCCTTCAATATTTATCTTCTATTAAGTACCAAGGGTGCCATGTTCACGCATGCCCTTCAAGCACCCAACTTTCGAGGTGGGGGAAATGGTAGAACTATTGAGACCTTGTTAACTCAACGTTTGTCACCCTTGTTGAGAGAGTAATGGTCATTGAGGAAGAATGATTCGTCTTTGTTGTGTGCCCCTCAACTAAACTTGACGAGTAACTAAATCTATGGCCCACCCTCATGGAAATGTGCAACCTCTAATTAAAATCGTTATTAGATTTTCAACCTAATTCATGAAAAATGAGTGCTAGTAGGGGGACACGTGAATTCTATTCCTCCTCTCCAAATGATGCCATGTACACTTCCATATAACTCAAATTATCCATTTGTGTATTTATTAACAAGAATATTCCCTATGTCTACACACACTAAAATCAATCCATAAAATTGTTCCAAAATCATAAATTAAAGCATATCATTGATATCATAACATATTATAATACATTGATTCAATCATGAGCCCATAAAATGTTGATGCAATCCCACATCAATGTATACTTCTGAATTCCATGTAACACTTGTCAAATCATCAATATCATTTGAAATAATTGTATATAAAATATATTTATTTCAATATATCATAACCATATGAATTGATAACGTCAAATTACATCATATCCATGTATATTTATTCATCCATATTTCACATAAGAATTTAAATAAAATTCATTTGAAATTATCATTATGTCAACTAAAGCCACTCAAAACAATCAAAGACTTTGGATTTTATCATTATAACACAAGTCAATAAACTAGATCATTTTGTAAACAAAATGCCATCAAATAATAAAGTCCAATCTATCAAACAAGTCAAAATAATTGGGCCACTACATATACAAAATTTCCAACATTAGGATACGATGAAAATTAATGCATTTTGATAAAACAAAGAGCACATATATTATACTTTACTTAAACATATATGAAAAAAAAAACATTAAAGTTTAGTAAAAGTTAGAAGAGTCTTATTTTATTGATTCTTCTTCACATGGGAGAATAATTCCAAACAATAAATTTATTGGCCCTCCAGCTTCATTATTGTTCCAACATTGTGTAGAGAGATTTTCTTGATGGAGTCTTTCTTAGTTTTACAAATCCAAACACTTTTTTTTAAGTCAAAGTCATACGTCAATATATCAATAATCCATTGTGAGATTATCATTCTAGGGTTTCTTTTTCGACATTCAATTTTTTTCCATGACCTTTGCTAGAGAAAGAAAATACTTATATATTGTAAATACCACAAAAATATCACTTGATGTAGTACAAAACCAATAAATTGTGATGGATGTAATTTACTTATCATGGAAATATAAATCCACACTTTTAGCAATCCAAAATTGGATTACCATTATTGTCATCACTTGAAGGAACTACAATCATAAAACCAACTCTAATCTCATCCACATTTCCTGTACATGTTCACATTTTTATTATGTATGTCTTGAACCTAGATACATTTCCCTTGGTTGGTTTTCAAGGGTAGGAAAAAATATATTGGATTCTCTTATATTAGGATGTCCTTCCACTAGAAGATTTGATGAAGGCCACCTAAAATTGGGTAATGTGCAATCAAAATTTTCCACTTCAACAAGGCTTTTATTTTCATCATATAAATTCTCCCATTTAACCATATTATCTACCTCAAGATAATTATAGAATTCCCTAATTGAATTGTGGATTTCTTCAAAACATGCTAAATAGCCAATATCTTGATGCACCTTGTTGAACATTGGGTTCAATTCTTCCCGTGAGTTTCCAACACGGGTTAACCCCCTCTTGTGGATCCTAACTTCAACGATTGTGGTGGAGACTAATTCATATGGGTTTTTGTCTAACGACAATTGTAGTCCAACAAATGGTATCAGAGCAACATATATAGAGTTCGAAACTCTCCCGACATGCACTGGGGGGGGATTGTTGGACATTGGATTCAACGCTTCCCATGAGTTTCACAACATGGGCTAAACCCCTCTCATGGATCTTAACTCTGATGATTTTGGTAGAGACTAATGCCTATGAGTTTTGGTCTAACTACATTTGTAGTCCAACACACCTTTCTTGCAATATTATTCTAATTATTTGTAGTGAGCAGTGCAAACCTCAAAAGATAAATTATACAATCAAGAACATGGATTAAAAATTTCACACATGTGGATGGATCCTATTCCGTTGAGTCACAAAATTGCTTCCCCTAAAGGAGTGTCCTTCCTTCAACCTTTTCTATCAACAAATGATATTAAAAGTTATTCTTATTTAAACTTGCAATACACCATTAATGTTCTATGTTATTCATTACATGCCTTCTAAAATATATAGTTGAGTGAAATATATAAACATCAAGTGTAGTATTGCAAGAATATTACATAATTATGGATTTTAACTATTAATTGACCATGCATTCTTCCTTCTCAAGATGAGAGAGAGTTAACTAGATATTTGATCAATCCATTCATGAGTGTGTCTAACAAGTAGGAAGATTGAATTTTCTTTACAAAACACCCCAAATTCAACAAGAAATGAAAGATATGCAAGGAAAATTTGGTTTTTTATTTTATGGATATTTCCCAATTGCAAATATAAATTTTCTGGAACATGATATTTCCAATTTATAAGAACTTGATGAATTATTGAGGTTGTCATATTTTGATCATTTCTAACATTTGGTATTTAAAGATAAACTTCATGGTGCAATGTATTATTGAAGGACATTAAGAATGCCCTTTTCCCTACTAAACAAGTAGTTAGCTATGGATTACCCATAGATCAGATGCAGTCAATCATGGTTTTCCCATATAAAACCCACAACCTCCCCTTAAAGAATTGGAAAATAAAAATTCACAAGGAAAGCCAAAATTATTTGAGTTGGAAAAATGAAAAATATCACGTGGTGGCTCACAATTTCATGACTTGCATTCCAAACAACCATTTATTCTCTCCTCAAGAATCTATAAGTAAGAGAGCCAAAGCTAAAGAAAGAGAGTTTATTTGCAATTGTCCTTATGCTATCAAATTTAGTGAGAATCATTGGTTGTGAGTTTGATACAATTGTTGAGAGTTGGGAATCAACGTCACTGCAAGGAGAACACCTTGTAGCAGAGGTTTTTACATAACCTCCCCCCAAAATTTATCCTTTCTCTGTTTATAATGGAGGTTGTTAGTGGAGATAGGTAGTCAAAGGTTTTTGTAGAGGTTTTTTTACTAGTGAGCCTATAAGGAACATACACATTGGTGAGAATACGAAAAATGATGTCCTGGTGCTTAATTGATCGAAAGCACTGTCATACATTATAATAATAAAAAAACATCAAATAAAGTGCCCTGGTGGCATTGAACATTACAAACCAGTGCATATCCCTATCGTCAGGTGCACCACGCTAGGGTAAATAATTTTTTTTACCAAACGAATTTTCTTTCTTACACTTCATCCCGTGGTTCCAAACTCTCAATAAAGCACTAGTTCTTACTCTCCTTCCAAACACACCCCATTTACAGTGCTCTACATCGTAGATAAAGCCACTGGTAGATTCCACACATTTCCAAATTTTGGAAATTATCATGAATTTTCATTTCCTCTCAATGGTGGAACCATGCTTCCTCGAGACACAAGATTCCAGGTGAATTTTTTATGACCTTCTTATTTGCATTTTCATCCAATTCAAATTTGAATTTGTCTTGAAATTCTTTTTTTTCCAATTTTGTGTGGTGTGCCTGAATGCTTCGGCTCGCCTCGAAGCGGTGTGTCCCATGCATAAATTCACAGTAAGCACTTCCACTGGTGTGTTGACTCTAACAGTATGCACTAGTGTCATTCAAATAAATGCACCACAATTAATTTTAAAAAATAAACATAGCAACGTGTATTTTGTGACACCCCATTACCGATGAGTTAAATAAGATAATGCACTACTAACCAACATGTCGAGGCTTTGGGAATAAAGGAGCACTAATGCATTCAATTGAACCCAACACACTGCTAGGTTTTCATCCCATAAAATTTATCATAGCGATGTGTCCATGTTAACCAAATGCCCCGATGTTGTTAAAAGAACTGCACCGGGAAAAATAATGAACACATTTGCATAGTGGGGTGTCTCGTTAGATGCCCCATTACTGGTTCTTTATAAAACACAACGCACTGCTAAAAAAAACCATGGATCTCCAATAACATGGTAGTATCGATGCATTCACATTAACACATCACATTGATTAATTTGCAATAAAACAATTTAACCTAGTGGTGCCCCTAGGTACAAAAAATGCATCGGTGTTGTAAAGAGAATGGCACTAGGTTGAATATTTCACAATCTAATAGTGAAGTGTGTCTTATGGGATGCACTTCTAAAATATGTATCGGTGCGACAATAAATGTGGAGCACCGGTGTGTGATTTTAATAGCACTGCATGGCAATGTTGTTTTTATAATATTGAGCACTGGGAGCAGTGCGTAGTGACTGTTTTAGGCACACCGATTGCTTTTCTACATTTTTTTGCAAGCATAAATTAATTTTAGTTTTTGTTAAATACAATTTATTTATATATGTGTGTGTTCTATAATTTCAATTCATTTTATCTCTCTCTCTATATATATGTGCCTAAAAATATAAATTGTATATGAATTAGAGATGATAATGATGAGAGGAGGAGTAGCATAAGTAGCAGTGAGTCGAAATGTACACCTTTGTACATGAGTGGGAGGCCTAAGAGAAGAAAAGGAAATTGTTTATTTTCTTTATTACACCACAAAAACATTCCCTTTTAAGAGATGTCGGCCTCCTCGAGTTTTATGAGGAGGGTACATACCTCATGGGGAAATATCCATTGTTACAATAGTTTATCCATCATTGGGATCATGGCTGACAGGAATTCAGGTTCGGTCTCGATCTGTGGTATTATCCCACATAGGAGGATGTTTATTTCATCACTAGTTTGTCTAGGAGGGGGGATATTTGGCCTCAGTTCATTGATCTACCACATGGTGTTGCAGGAGGGACCCAATTAGCATATGTGTAGAGATATTTCAATCCATTAATTCAATCCTCTTCGAGATTCTAGGTTCATGTTGGTCAAAAGCAGATGAGTTCATTTCATAGAGAGTATGTTAGGTGTCTGCATCTTATTATCACAACATTGTCAAATTTTACCTCTAATGGGAATCACATTATTTTCCCTTTGATGTATTATGTAGATAGTTTATTGTAGAGGCCACAATTGATTAGGTGGATGGAGATTTTCTTGAGATAATTTTGTTTTGTGTTGGATCGTTGTCACACCATTTTATTTGGGAGGAGATTCTTCCCATTCACATTAGAGTTATTTACATTATTTTTTGAGAGGGTTCATTCCATTAGAAGAGGAGTACTGTGATTTCCTCCTAGGCCTATGTTTGATGCACGTATGCACATGTGGGTGTAGTTGTTTCCCAAGAGGGGCCTGCTGAAGTGGTTATGTACTCTATTCAGTAGGGAGGTATGTGATTTTTTGGTTGGAGAGGAGAATCCTATGCTTGATGTTGTAAAATACCCATACATAGGGATGGATTGGAGAGGATGTCCAAACATCCTATTTACAACAGCCAAGCCACTATATGAGAGAGGTAATATTATCATTATTTTTTAATAAATCTAGTTGCATATTTTTATGTCTTATTTAATGAACATGTAATTTATTGTAACATTTTTTTCAATTATACTATAATTATTATCTATTGTTTTACACATTTTGACACATATGTTGGGGATTAGCCTCCCCAATAGGATGAGGATATGGAGGAGACATATGAGAAACCTGCAGTACATAGACCCTACATGCTTGTTACACACCAAAATGTCACACTTGAGTATCACACTTATTTACACCTAAGTGTCGTATGCACCTTAATAAGTGTTGGATGCACTTTTTCGAGTGATGTATGCACCTTACTAAGTGTCACATGCACTTTACTAAGTGTCACAACACCTTCACACCATGAAAGAACATTTGTCACAATCCCTAGTCAGTATGGAGGAGAAATATATCATATGAAGGTAAAAATACTATGTGCACATATATTATTCATTATTATTCATAAAAAAAAAATTAATTTAGTGTGAGAATCCACCTCACATTCAGTTTCCTAATCTCAAGGAGAAGTTCAGAATATCATGGATGGTTGAGATATTTTCTCAAACTAATATCCTAATTTGATGGATCTTGAGAGATATTTCCTCCTTAAAATCCTTGAGAGATATTTTCTCCCTAAAATCCTTGAGATATATTTTCTCCATAAAAATCTTGGAGATCCCAATTTAGTGGATCTAGTGAGTGATCTTCTCTATGTTGGTTAATCCTCCAAATCCTATATAATGACGGAATTCCAAGGTGAAAAGGGAAAGATGTTAGGTTTCAAACCTTTGATCATGAGAGAGGGAATTCATTGAAGTATCAAAATTTTGATCTCAATATTTTCATGCAAGGTCTGGATGAGGAGAGCTTGGAGAAGATTGGGACGACATCAACTTGATTTGTAACTGCCTTTTTTTGGATTTCCATTAATATTATCTTGGACTATTCCTTTCATTATGATTATTTATTGTAATGTATATGATTAATTCAAATAGAGTATAGATAAATCTATTTTATCTAATCAGATAGAGTAGGATGAAGGATTTCTTTGTTGTTCATTGCAGGTCCTGACTTGTGCTAAGGAGCTTGGAGATTAATCCTAAAGCTTGGAGCAGCGAGAAAAAATGTCGAAACAAGATATGCCATATTATTTCTCTTTCTCATTTAGATTGGTTATGAAATAGATCTATAAATAAAGTAGAAACCATTTATTTTATTCGGTCTTTGGACCAAATAAGGGGTCTTGGGCCAAAGGGGAGCTTAACCTATCCGTAGGGTAAGATTTCTCATAACAAAAAAATGTTACACATTATTTTCATCATACCTATGACCATTGATGATGTGCACCTATCCTTTGTCATTTGAAGGATTATTTCCTTAATCCATGAAGAAGATGGAACAAAAACCTTTCCTAGAGAGATGAAACTATGGAATTTTCCTTTAAAATCTCTAATTTATGAAAGTGTCACATGTTGCACCACTGTAGCATCCGAAATCCTTAAGTGTCACATGTTTCACCATTGTATCCTGTGTCAGTGTCACATGTTTCTAGTTCACAAGGTGCGACACTTTTCGTACGAAGGAAAAGGAATAAATTCACGAAGTTTCTAGAATATAAGATTTGAGGATGAGGTGTCCTCCGATTGGTTTGGATCTCACTCATATTTGTGATTTGGTGAGATCCTAACCTTCTCATCAATTCCTTTTCAAATCTATAAAAGGAAGCGTCTCTCATGAAGAAATCTAGTTTTTTGAGTTTTTGGTCAATCAAGGAATCAATCAATCTTTGTTAAGGCGACTTTTGACCTATATGGGCTGATATCAAACCTATGGTGTAAGAAGTCATAGAAGAAAAGGGTGTGTGTTGGAGCAAGGAATCATTGGGAGGGACTTCACAACATCAAGGCTTCGGTTGTAATCTCTTCCATCATCATTAATACAACACCACATCTTCTTTCCCACAAAGGTTGTTTATGTTTGATTATCTTTACTGCATTTCTCCTTGATCATTTGCATATGTTTCATCAAAATATACTATTGTTTATTTCACTCTTGTTGGTTTGTGTCTTCTTACAAGTTATCACTCACAAGTCTCAAAACAAATCTAGAGACTAAAACTAGAAAGGACAATTGTTTATTAAAAGGTCTGAGCTCTTGCTGGCTAATATTTTTTATTATATAAACCTAGGGAAAGTTAGTATTCTGTCCCATTTTGTTCTAGTATTGGTTTCTGAGTCTAAGGAGATCAATCCGTGTTCACATAGACCAATTTTTTTGACAACAATGCCAAATAGGATGGATCAACGATTATGGATAGAGGTGGTGGATCTCCTATGTGGTGTTATGGTCAGTCATGGAGTGGTACCCACACTAGTTGGAGACATATTATGGGTAGGAGAGTTGTCTATGATATGTTAGATGACTCTTCATTGTGACATGACATCAATGATGTGTCATATCTTTGGTGTCATCAACCTCATCCAGAGGTTAAGGGATCCTTCTCATGATGTTCATGATCATACTCCATCTACCTCATCACCAAATCGATCCACGCCCTCTACTCCACCACATGGTCCTCCTCCTCTTGATTTGACTTCTTCTCCACATGTGTCTGCACCATACATCGATCCTCTTGCTTCCCCTCCAAATGTTTCTACAACAACCATGTCCAATCCTCCTCCTCCTCCTCCCCCTCCACATGTGTCTGCACCATCCACCGATCCTCCATATTCTCCTCAACCTGTGTCACCATCCATTGATCTCCCCCCCTTGTCCTCCTCCACTTGTGTCACCATCAATCGATCACTGCCCTCTTCTTGATCCACATGTCGCATCATCCACTGATCCTCCTCCTCCTCTTCCTCGTCCACATCTGTCACAATATTTTGATGCTTTGAACACTATGTTCACATCGGGTACTATTGCATAGGTTGATCTTGATGGAGACACATTTGATAGTTTAATTTTGACATTTCTTTTTGACATAGGTACCAATAGACCCTCTACCTTTGGTAGTAGAGACAATGATGCAACTGACTCTGGTGTTGAATCTAGCTAGTAGTGGTACTAATTGACATGTATATATACAACCTAAGTGGGCCTAATGGTTAAGAACATGTGTTTCCTCCTAAGAGGTCACAAGTTAAAATCTAGAGGGGGTAGGGTATGTGTACCTCTTTAGACTTTAGAAGTCAAATCGTTGCATGAAGGGGGTCCCTTTTCCCACAAACAAGAGGGATTTATACGCCAATTTGGTATCTGTCTTGGCCATGACCTTAAAAAAGAGATAAAATACAGTCTGAGTGGGCCTAATGGTTAAGAACATGTGTTTCCTCCTAAGAGGTCAAAAGTTCAAATCCAGAGGGGGGTAGGGTATGTATACCTCTGTAGACTTTACTAATCAAATTGTTGGGAGGAGGGGGTATATTGTCCCACAAACAAAGGGGCAACATACACCAATTTGGTGTCTAGCTTGGATGTGACCTTAAAATGAAAAAATAGAAATTAAAAATTAAAAATAAAATAAAAAATGTTGATTTTTTTATATTTGACTTGAGATGTATATAGGACATGTTTATTGCATATTTAGTTGAGATGTATGTTTGACATGAATATTGATATGTATATCTCTCATATATGTTATGTTTTTCATATAATGTTGTGGTTTTTGTTGTTTGATTTATAAAATGTATCATGAGTATGCTAACGATTAACATTATTAATGATTTCTCCATTTTTAAATTAAATTTGAGATATATCACTCATTTAAATTTAGAGTTTCCATATAATTCTTAACTTTGCTTTTATGAAATCATTTAATTTGGATTGTGATTGTAAAATGTTATAATCATTAATGCCATATATATTTTTAACTCTTTTTCAAGGTGAATTGTTTGTTGTCCAACAAGATACAATATGTTGATTGAACATGTTTAGAAACAAAAATACTTAAATATGATGAGTGAAATGATTGTGATTTGAATAATTATGTCTTTTTCATACATTGTAATAATAACATTATAATATAATTATTCATTAATAGCAATAATGATGATGATGATGATGATGTAATAATAATGCTATTTTTATAATTTTTATAATTTAAATATTACAAGACAAAGTTATAATATAATTGTTTACTAAAATTACAATTATCATATTTTAATTTTTTTCAAAGATTTTACTAGTTTATATTATCCAACTATTACAATATATGAAATTTATTTAATTAAATTTAATTTTTTTTTATAAGAATTGGAAAATTTTATTCATTAAAAAGGCACAGCCAAATTTGGTGAGTACATAAGATAGGATGGTATTCATAACAAAAGACAGATTAAAAAAAAAAAAAAACATTTCCCCAAGTTTCCAGATTCATTCTATAGTAATAGACTTGCCTACTACAATTTCTATATGATACATAATAAATCTGATAGAAAATACCAAGTATTTTGACAAAAAAATAAAACATGACTATCCTTAAATAAAAACATGCTAGATCTCTTCTTGTTTCAATGAGTATTCTTCTGAAGGAACTACCACACTATTCAAATCCGATACATTCCTTTGAATTTGTTCCTCCGACCTATGGAAACATCCCGAGTCCATGTCCTGCGCTGACTTTGTTGATGTTGCATCCCTCTTATCCAACTGAATCTATATGGATTCCCCATGACGTCAGAGGTAATCCACCTTATCTTGAAATTTCCCAATAAACACCCGATGTTGGTCCAAAGTTTCCATAGTGAATGACACTGTGGAGGTAAAATTTCATCAATCTATTCCACGCTTCGCACCTCTGTTGTTCGCATCGACATACTTGGAGAAGTGATATGGAAGAAAATGAGAGGACTGTGTTCTATACTCCATGAATTATCTTCCTCAGACCATCCACTAACCAAGTTGCACCACAAATTCAATACTATCCCCAAGATACAACAAGACTTATTCTCTCCAAAATCGCCACTTCTAATATCCCCAATAATGCCAGTCCAAATGAACACCATACCGAGAACATGGACTATGGTAAGCTTATGCCCCCATATAATCCAAACCTTCCAGACTTACTGCCAAACATGAAATACCAATATAGTCACCTCTCCTTAAAATCTTGAATTCCCAGATGAAAATTGAGAAGGTGGCGATGAGATAAGGGAAATAATATGCCACCCAATTCTCAAAAGTTTTATAAATGCCAACCTTCTTGTCACATCCATATCGAATGATAATGAGGAAATCATAAGTAGATACATACTTTAACTTTGCATTAACAAACTCTACCACTAGTTTTGGTACTTTCATCATCATAGACTACCTTTGAATCATTTCTACTCTCATTTCCATCTTTAGATCCATTGCACCACAAATCGTTTGAAGTACATAACATCCTTGTCCCTTTAATGTCTCACATGTCAAAGTAATATTCCCACCTATGAGGTTCCAATTATGAGCTTGTTGCTTGAATGTAGATAATGGATGACAAATGAACACTGAGAGTTGAAAGGTCGCGAGATTGTCCTGACAGAGAAGGAGGCCGAGGAGATAATAATCCACATGTGCCCTACTCCATGCATCATTGACAATGAACCCAAGGGCCTCTCCTAAGCCCCAATTCCCAAAAACTAGGGAGGGATGGAATGCCTTATTTTCCCAGAGATCTCCAAGGAACCTGGGGCTAGTCCTATGGATTTATTTTCCATTTCATCTGCTACCGTGTTGTTTTCTCTCAGAATGTGGAAATACTGGACCGATAAATTAGAGAAGTAGATCCCTATCGTTTCCACAAGGCTTTGTAACTATATGTCCTTTGGATTGGATCTAGATACAAAATATCTTATGGTATTCTTTGAGTCACCTGCTATATTTAGCTGTATTATTTGCTTTTGAAGCACTAGTTGTACCCCTTGATAGAACACATAGACTACAACCATATTTTTTTTGGTGACACCTAAATTCCAAGAAAAATATAATTCTTTAATTCCTCGAGGCCCATACAACACCCCCCCACACCTGCCTCCCCTATTAAATTTAAAATATTAAATATAAAGAATAATAATAAATTTTGATCTATACACTTCAATGAAATGGTTTCACAAATTTTTACTCTATTACTAACTTTATGAATCTTCTATTAAAAAAGTATGTGAGCATTAATTAAATATTCTATTAAAAACGTATGTTAAGTAACACATTTCGTTGATTTTGTTGTAAAATGTATGCAAATATAGGATTTGGTTAGTGGATGAAAAAATCAATTTGAATAATTATTGCTAGGAAAGATTATTTTTTCATCTATTTTAATGATAAAGTTATAATAAGTGTTCATTAAATTTATAATAGTTATATTTTTATTATATAAAATTATAATTAATTAAATGTATTTAATTTAATTTATTAAATATGAAAATGAATTCATTAATAATAGTGAATTTCAATCTTGGTTTTCAATATTTGGCTTCCATGGTAATAATTTATATCCAAGTTTTCTAGGGTTTTCACCGAAATTCTAATATGGGATAAAATTATTTTACTCTATAAATTGTGAATACTTTCTAAAAAATATACAAATAATTTGGAATACTTTTACAAGAATATCAAGAAACATTTTATAATTAGTATTTTAAGAATTAGTAAAATTGATAGAGGTTTATATACTTTTAGATTAATATGGATCCTTAAATTTTTTGTTAATTGTGACTAGGATCTAGAAAAATACAATTTTAGAATTTCCACGTCCTTCCTATATTGACACATATTTCAAGGAGAATGTAAAAATAATGATTAATATATAAGTTTATATGATTATAAAACTAAAGGATGGAATGGAATAAGTGAAAGCCAAGATAGTTTCACTAGTTAAGGTTGGGAATAGAATCAAAGTTGGTAATACCAACACCACAAGTGTGATTCCACAACTCATATATATTGCACAAAGGTATTTTATTGGAATTGTCCTTAGAATTTCCATCAAAGCAAGCATATATTTATTTGAATTTTCCAATCAATAAAAAAATTGAGGTTTGGTTTTCTAATATCATCATTTTTAAAATTAAAATATAATTTAAAATATTTTTTTACTAATATATGAATATGTCACCAACTTTGTGATATCTCAATTAATGCTTATTAATTCAAAAGTTAACATAAACATATGTTAATACAATAGAGCACACATTTTCTATAATAAACAATAAATATGACAATAAAAATATATGAAAACCACATCTTATGCTTGTAATAATTAATGTGTTTTCAATATGGTGGTTATAATTTGCTGTTAAATTTTCATATCCAACATTACAAAATGAAGAAAAAAAACCGTAATTGGACATTATAGATACCCATAATAAATGACACATCCACAATATAAATGTCGAAACAAAGCATTTATTTATTAGTCTTCATTGTCATCACCCTAATTATCTTCCTTGTTTGGAATTATAAAATTGTTGCTCTAAAAATATGTTTATATGTTGGATTGTGTCTCAGTATGAACCACCAATCCCCATCCAACACATCTGGGTAAAAAAACACTTGGTTGCAATGTTTTGGGAAAACATAAATCTCCTTAGTTTCAACCCACATTTTTTAAAGTTAATGAATATTAGCCCACAATTGCGATCTTTCTTTATATTTATCTAGTCTAAGGTATCTCACCACTTGCAACAAAAAATAACACATTGAAAAGGTGAGAAGTCCACTTGTACGATCTCTCGTATCTTTCTAATGTAACCTACCTTCCCCTCTATTAGGTTTTGATCACGGTGGTTAGCACGACTAGATTGGTTGAACTCGACCTCCAATCCACAATCTTGTGTGATGTTTCCATCATCGACATACTCAATATGAAAATGATTTCCATATGCCCACATAGATGGGAACAAATGCACCTCTAAAAATGCGAACAAAAGGATGGTTTCATATGTCTAATAACCCAAGAATTAATAAAAAGATATACATGTTACAATTCAAATGTGCAATATTATAAATTGAACGTGGTACTTAGAGAGTTTATTACATATTTTTTTCACTCAATCCCTATGTTTATTGCATCCATATATTTTTCACGTGGGTTATGATCGGACATCGCATATTTCTATTATATCTGGTCAAACACCCAACTGTTGGGACATATTTTTGGAATATTTTCATTTAAATGATGAGGATGCGACACACTTATACCATTCAACTATTTGAATGATTTGTTATCACTATCCCATTTCCTTATTTTCTCTTCATACAATGCGATCCATGGTCACATTTCCTTTGTGTTGAACATTTTTATTAATGACATCATTTTCTAATTTTTTTTATGTATACAATAATTCAAATTGAATAGCATGGGATCAAATATATATTATCAACTTTAGTGTAAACAATTTCTCTATACTAAATTGAAAAAATATAAGTGACTTACTCTTTATCAAGCGCCTTTTTCCGTTTGGTTGGAGTAGCTCCCCTTCCCTTTTTTCCTCATCTTATTGGTCATCCCAAACCATTTACCCTGGTGTTTCATCAATTTGCTTGATGTACTCACTACCATAATAGAACGACTCATATACTATGTACCCCTTTACCATATATCCCTCTGGTTTTTCCCTTTGATGAACATACCCCTTCAATTTTTTCATGTACCTCTCTAAGAAGAACATCCAACAACATGAGAGAACCCCAACTAATTCAACCTCATCAAGTAGGTGAATTAGAAGATGGACTTGCAAGTCCATAAAACTCATGGACAATTCCTTCTCAAACATACAAACAATATCAAATATCTCTTGACGCCATTGTAGAATGCTATCCATATGAATCTCCTTTGATGTGATCCAACATACAAATGTATATAATTTTTATATGGAACATCGTAGGTCTCAGGGGAATTCATGGTTCACACAACCATGCATGAGTAAAGGATAAAGACACTACAAAATAGACACACACATCATTAATTTCCATAAAACAATGAGTGAATAACATATTTTTACCAATAGTATAGAAGGAGAATATTGTATTCAACATACATACTCTTAGAAGGTTTAGACGGTCATGTGATCTCAACCCCGACAAATTCCCTTCTATAGTGAAGCAACATCGTAGAGTCAAACCATATAAATAAGGTGCCTTCACACCCAATATAACATCCTTCTCCATAGAAATATCATATTTCTTCAAAATCCATGGGACATCACCTTCTTTAAAAGACCAAGAGGAACCAACCTCTCCTCTAGTTTCTTTTCTTGGCCAATGTATCTTTTTAGTATATGAGGAAATAAGATCTCTCCTAAGAATCAATGTGTCATTTTGATTCGATGATATGTCCCTCCATAAAGAAGATGACACATTTTGTAATATATGCATGGGATCTAGTATGTGGCCAACCTTAATATGCTCCCAATATAGAAGCTCATAAAATACATATTTCCTTCTCATCCCAATGGGAATTTTCTCGAAATAGGTGTTAAAAAATTCAAGATCTTTAAACATATGTTCCCCATTTGAATCAAACAATTCTACCATTTACTTCTCCTTCTCTATGTCATATGGCCTAATCCAATTTTCCTGTGTCATTATTTCAGATCTTCGTGTTCTCTCTGGTTTACCATTAAAATAAGATGAAACTCTTATAAAAGGGTAGAGTTCTAGGAGAAATACCCCTTAGTAGTCGTACACTGACTTTCGTAGGTGGTTGGACTACCTAGCCTTTCTAGAAGCTCCAAAACATTTACATCCATGATACCCTTTTGTTACAATACCTACGATGTTATTATATATAGAGAACGTCAGTGTCAAAAATATAGTTGCACCAAATTAAGTGTGCTAAATAAAATTACAAGTATAAACAAATAAATCAACATGCTTACCAGAGAAAACTCCTAGTCCTGGATAATCATGCATGGTGTAAGCACATATGCCATTCAATGTAAAATACCTCTCCATTGGCATGGGTCTTGATACATCATATACATGTTTCCCTTACCATAATTACTTAAATTTATTGATCAATGGTTAGAGATAAACATCCATTATTTTCACTTGTCTTCTACCTGGGACTATGAGAGCCACCATAAGATGTTTGTTCCCCACGAAAAACCATGAGGGGATATTGTTATTGATCACTACCACTAGCCTAACATAATGGTTGGTGTTATGGAGGGAATACATATTAACTCCATCCATGGCTATGCTCAATCTTAGGCTATATACTTCATCCTTGAATTTATTGGGCCATGTATCCTCTATATGCTTCATGGCTATTGAATTTGTTGGGATTCACATAACTTCTGGATCACTTCTATGTGAGGCATGCCACCCTTACAACACGACTAATTGTTTGCAAAAAAAGAGCCTTTGAATCCTTGGAATTATAGGCATGCTACTCAATATATTATGAGTAGGACCATGTGCCTTACCATTGTTTTTTAATTTCTGGAACCTGTCATGCCCACATTCTAGACATATCCTGTTGTCTGCATATTTTTTTTTGTATATAATACAATCATTCAGACATGCAAGGTATGATATGTACTTAACACCCAACATTTTCAACATTTTCTTTTCCTTTTCACAACTATCAGGAAATGAATTATCTCTCGGAAGTACCTTATGTTTGAGTAACCTGCAATTAGTGGGCAATATAAATGTACACTTTCATTAAAAATGCATAAAATAAACCATTTTATTCTTTTATTGTGTGACAAGATTCATTACAAAAATAGGGGACTTAATGGTCAGTTACCTCAAAAGTGCTGAGAAACATGTGTCTGACATACCATACATTTATTTCAAGTTGTTCAATAACATTGTTTTCCCTAGTTGGGTAGACCTTGACCCATCTCCAAAGAGAGGGGTGGTGGAACCATATTTCAGGATTTTGATGAAGGTATCAACGATATCAACATCATCCCCCATTTCATTTTGTTGGAATGAATGAAAAAAAATTCCATCCATGGCTTGGGTATCATGTAAGAAATCATCCATATCAACCTATGTTTCATTTCTTTTGTCCCCAACATGTGACAAACTAGTATTACTATTGATGTTTTGAATTGGTGACTCGAGACATAGTGGGAATTGAATAGGTGGTTGATTCAACCATGCTCAGTATGCTTCCTCTTCGAGTTGTGCTCGTTTAATATAAAGCTCATGAATTGGTGCAAGGGTAGATGGTAGATAGGTCACTCCTTGTTATAATATTGATTGTAAAAATAGTGAACATTACATCGGTAATATTAGTACCACAATGCATTTACTAAGTTTAAACATTATACCAAACATTTATTAAAAGAATGTAAAATTCTTCCCAATAATAAACATGCAACCAACCAATTTATAAAACAAATTCTGAATTAAGCAATACATTTACATTAGTTCCATTAAAAATCCAAAAATATAATTACTCAATCATCGTTTTCTTACATCTCAAGGGGTGTATTCATGAAAGAGATCCAATTCACTATGTAATATCATTGACCTAGGCTAGTTGTTGGAACATGGCATGTTATATTTGGTAGCGTAATCCATTTTCATCAAACACTTGCTTGCGATATCTTTCTCCTAATAAGAGCTTGCAGAATTTTGGGACTATTGGAATATCTTGTGCATCCAAACTCGATCCTGAGTCATGATTTTCCAAAATTCAATGAAAAACTATTCAATTGCATGGGCATACATAACATAAATTATATAATATAAATAAATTATAAATAAAATCTAGACTTACTACAATCGGAAAGGGAGAACTTGAAGAACTTGCAATGATATGGAATGAGTTGGAATTTGAAGAAATGGCCATTTGATATTATAATTGTTTTTCCTTCATTTTAGAGAAAATCGTCATCTTGGGAAGCATAGAACAATCTAACTTCAAACATAATTTCAAATATTTTTTATAAGTTAGTGGTGCACTCAATTATATAATGATGCCCCAATATGTTTTTATAAAAAAAAACACACTGGTGCTTTAATTTGTGAGAAGAACCGAATACGAAGCTTCGTTATTTCCTCCACAAAGAAAAATCTCTACAAAATTCAAATGTGGATGTTTTCATTTGCATTTTTAAAATTAAATTGTTTGTCGGTGCATCAATACTTACACAACACATCAGTGGAATACGAATTGTATAGCGTACTGATTGATGCAAGTTAGAAAAAATAATGTGCATGCTTACTATCAATGCACTGAAATTTACTACATGAAAGTGAGTCAATGTATTATACATGGACGCCGCACTGGAGCACTACTCACTATATAGTGCACCTAAAAAGTAAGTTACAAAAAAAAAAACGCACACATTTATTATCAATGCGCCGAAATAATGAGCAGGAATTTCATTTTTTGTGTTTATAAATGAAATCCCTATTCATTCTTTCATTCTTTAGCCAAAATTTAGAGGGGAGATTTGCGAAAGGGAGATTTACTGGCAAGACTTCAGAGGGTGGATTTCTTTTTAAGAGGTAAATTCAAAAGGGATTACTATAGGTCACATACAAATATGTAGAGGAGAAATTTCAGGTATATGATTTCATTCTATTGATCATCTTAATATTTCCACTATTTGATTCAAGCGATTTCTAGTGCATTCCCAAACAAAAAAAAGGGTTACCTAGTCACCTTCAGTATTGGAAGCCCTAGTTTCCTCATTGCTTTTCTTTCTTTCCCTTTCTATATTTCACAAGGAGATTTTTTTTAAAGCAAACAATTTTTATAGGGTTTCTTTATTTATATATGGGGCATTTCCTATCCATTGCAATTGAACCACTCATTACATTTGATCCCAAACATGCATACCACTGTTGGTTTTAAAAAAATGCCTTCGTGGTTAACGATGTGCACCATACATAGCAAGAGCATTGGTGCATATTTTGATGTTAATAACACCACTTAATTTAAATTAGAAATAATATTAAAAAAAAATTGCAGTCAACGATGTGCATTGTACATAGATAAGAATTAGGGCGCATATTCTTATAAAGAACATTGTCGAGTTTAAAATGGAAATACTATTGTTTTAATATGAAAACCGCCATGTATTAATTTTTTTCACAAGTTGGCGGTGCATAATAAACAATACTTAGGTACAAATGCTTTTATTAATTTATAAATCACTGAATGAATACAACAATTTGTAAAAGGTTTTCTATTTTGCAATGACACTATTTCATATACCTGTGCATGTACATATGGTTGACGCACTAGTTCATACTAAGTTAATATACACATCGATATCTTATTTTGTAAAACAATTACGTAATTTTTATATTTGTTGATTTCTAGATTTTCTTTTTTTAGGGCGATTTTGAAATTTCCAAGGGAAAAATGAGGGGAAAACAAATGCATTCCAGTAGGGACGTCCAAAAAAATGTATAAGGAGATGGTAAAATAAATGAACATAATTGTGTTGTAAGAGGATCCATCCCAACTTCAATGTGCATAAGAGGTATGCAATCATTTATTTATTATTTTATGTATATTGAATTCAATTATCATGTGAAATACTAATTTTCAATTGTTTTGTTGCAGAAAAGAAAAAAAATAGAACCCATTTAACACATAATATAGGACGACGAGGAATAAAAGGGTCGATCACAAGATTTGTGAGTATTTACATTTTCGACCTTACATAGCATTTTATGTTTGTTGAGATATTTATGATTAAATAATTAATTTACACTTTTCCACAGATGTCTTCTAATATGCGCTAACATACAAAGAGGAGCCAACCCAAGAATTGATAGAGATTGAGTTAAGTATGGGTTGTGAGTATATGTTTAAGTATGAAGGTTTAATTGAACAATTTTGAAGTAGCTATGTTGTTTAACTTCACTTGTTTTATAATTAATGAAACAACAAGAAATATTTATATTGATTATATCAACTTTGCTTTTCCATGGCGTATTAAACATGCAAGAAATAAAGTATGGAATGCAACCTATTATCGCACAGTTTGTAGCTAGGTCTAAAGGCTAGAGGATTGAGGCCGAACTGGCATAACATAAACCTTCCGCACCCAATGTCAACTCAATGGGGAGGTTCTTTCTATTTAGGGAGGTTAACCCAGGGGAGACGTCCCTGGTAACCTGGGGTTTTGAAGAGGTTAAGGTATAAAAGTCAAGGGAAAAGTTCCTCCTCACAGGTTACCACCAAGGTCAGAAAGTCCGGCTAATCAGCCAATAAATGAAGTGTATGCCCAAATGAAAACACCTGCCCGGAACAAGACAACAACAATACAATATATATGCAGGCTATAACTCAGTGGGTTAGTACTTCATGTGACTATATGACAATTATATATAAGCAATGAAACAAAAAATATTAATGAGATCAACGTTTTGTCAATATAGCAATGTAGAAGTATCAATTCATCAATAACTATTGAGATGATGTAGCAAACAATATATCCAATCAATCATTTACTCAATAAATTCCTTTAACCATCATCTAATTGCTTATTATCAATGTTTGTTGCGTCAAGATGGAATAACCAACTATGATGTCAACCTAGTTAGGGTTAGCTTAGTTAGTTAGGGTTTCAAAATTTAAAGTTTTGAGAGTTGTTTTGCACACTAGGACTTCAACATTGTGTGTCTAAGATCAGTGCCTAAGGGTATATGGAGTCATTCAAGGAGAGGATGCAAGGTTGAAGGAGTAATAGGCTAAAGAAAAGAGGGACGGGTTCTAGAGTGCTGCAATGGCAGGGCCCTAGAATCAAAACCCTAGGGGAAATATGCTCACTCCGGTGTTGCTTAAGCAAGGCCTCTTGCTCTTTCCTCCTTCTTTAGGTCAAACTTGGAAAAACAACTAGCAAAAGAAAAGATTTAAAACAAGAGGATTTAATGAGGGAGAGTGTTGCAATGGCAAGGCTCTATCACTAAAACCCTAGAAGATGGATGGCCTAGATGTAGATAACCTAGGCCTAGGGTGTCACCCTCCTTTTAACCTTTAAAATCAAAGCTAGCTTAAGGGAAGAAATGATAAGAGTGTAGAAAAGGCTAGGCTCTTTCTTCCTTCTTCAATGGTTGAAAATTTCTCTCTAAGGGGACATGAGACAAGGACCTACTTGTGTGCTTGTCACCTAGGGTTTTAAAATCAACAAATTTATAAGTAAATGCAAGAATACTAACCTACAA
>ML796199.1:167939-189317 GCA_009831015.1 Picea engelmannii
GTGTGCTTGTCACCTAGGGTTTTAAAATCAACAAATTTATAAGTAAATGCAAGAATACTAACCTACAACCATTCAATCAAGAAGTTTTGCAGGAAAAACACTTACATATCATGAAGAAAAGCATGTGCAAACCCTAGTTGTAAGCCTTCCTCAAGAGAAATGTCAAATATGCCAAGAAAAGCATTCCATCAACAAGTGTACCTCCTTTAAAAGACCAAATACCCAAACTAGGGTGCAAAACTCAGACCTCACAAGTGTGAGTTGTTGTGTTATGTTCAAATGAGGGAAAAACATCCTCAATATATAGTGTATCATGACCTTTAATTTAAAATTAGGTCATTAAAAATAGCCGACAAGGCTACAAACCAAAATCATACTGTTTTTACAATAAATGTTAAGTAAAAGACATGAATGAGAAAAACGTGAGACGTCAAGACCCTCTGAGGGAGACGTTAGGCCCTTTTGGGGCTAGTCCAGCATCCAAAAGTCAGACGTTAGCCCTTTCTGGGCTCCTCCAAGCTGCCACACATGCCAACTGTCCTATCCAACTGCCACACGCTCAAGGTGACGTCCAAGTCTCCTGGGTGACGTCTTGGCCATCAAAAGGAAAATGTTCCATCTGAAGTGGGTCAACCCCCCTGGGCTGGGCTCAACCAAAGTGTCCTGGGTGGAACGCCCTTCTTCTTCTCATGTGTAAAGGCTCGACCAATCATTGTCCTGTCTCTGCCCCTGATGGGGTCCCAAAAACCATCTGATGGGCTCTTCAGCCCCATGGAGGTCCGAGATAATCATCTCGCCATGTGTACCGGTCCAACTGGTACCTGTCCGTCGGGAATGGTCCTGCACATCAAAAACTTCACCCTCCATGGGCTCATTAGTCATAGGGATCATAGAAATGTCAATCACATTTCATCATTAATTTTATCAAATACATGCATAAAAACCCCTGATAGATCATTCAATATCTCAAAGACATTACAACGACCTACTATACAAAGCCGAAGAAAAAGACAAAATGCCCTATTGGGCCAGCATCCATAAGAGAAGGAAATTTTCTCAAGGATATCACCCAATCCATGTAACATGAGGTGATGCGGTCAAGGGATGTCCAGACATACGGGTAGAGTGAAAGACAAGGGTGATATTACCTGTGGGTGCCTTCGTAGAAGGTGAGTTGTACCCATCATGGATGCAATTCTTTACAAGCCCTTTATTGCCTTTATTCTTTCTTTTCTTTATTGATTTTTCTTATTTATTTCAAGGTCTAACTAGAGGAAACTGCCTTGGTGTGGTGACCAGAGCTAACAGTTTTACCCACAAGCACTTTCACACAGATGATAAGGCTGGCTCGTGATGAGACCCCCTATCCCTTGGCCATGCAACCAAAGGTCACTACCCTGGCGTGGTAACCAGATAATGGAAATTCCATACCGTTAGGTACCCATGAACATAATGGGATGGCTCATGATGAGACCCCCCATCCTCTTGGCTAGGTCTTGTTTTGTTATTTTTCTTCGGGTCCCTCTTATTTCTTGTTGAGAGGTTTTTTATTGCCTTCTCGGGGATCCCTGGGTGAGGCATCTCTAGGTTTCATTTTTTATGGCTTTTATCTTTTACCAACTAATTTTACCCTCTGGGCCTTTAGCCCCTTCTTCCCACGAGATAAGGTGTAACCCCGCAAACAGATCATCCTAATGTCCAGACTAGGGAAATGGGGCAGATGAGTGGGAGATAAGATGTAAGAGTGATGATATGATGGGAGTGGACGATGGACCTTCAAAATCCCCCCTGGTGGCAAACCAAAACCTATGGGTACAAGCTTGCTAGGGTACCATGTCAATCCCCCCAACCATGGTCAAGTGGGTTAATGTAAGATCCAAGCAGTTGTCAATAATAAAAGGATTTTGATGCATATATATAAAGGTTATAATGATCAAATATGACACATACCATGATACCTGGACCAATTACCTCATGGAGAAAGAGTCTTCTCCGATACAAGTCCAAGCCGAAGGTGATGGATGCTGCTGCTGCTGACAGGACAAGTCTGATGAAAGAGAAGAAAGATGGGCCCTTCAGGGCCATGCTCAGGTCAATCCTACTCTCGGTACTCCATGTCTAGGACCCGTGGACCTCGAGATATGATCTCCTAGTTATCCCTAGAAATTGGGGATAACATCTGGCTCCAACTCGGGGACATGTGCTCACCATAGATCGCATGAGAACCTCAGCATGTCTGGCATAACCTGTAGACCTGCTCATACTCGAAAATGGAATCAAAAACAAGGGTGGGGTGGTATTGCCACCCCAAAATATAATATATGTATATGACTGAAATGAAACAATCAATATGCAAGTGAGGAAGAAAACTAACATGAAACGCAAATGGTATAATACACGAAAATGGCTACCTACCTATACTTACCTGTGGAGTCAGGTCTCTGGAGGGTAGTAACGCTTGATATGTAAAGTGTTTACAGGTAGCTTCAGGATTTCTCCTTCCATGGTCTCTAGGTTGAAATAATTTGTACCTGCACAACTCATGATTTTATAAGGGCCTCCCCATAGACTGTCGAATTTTTTGTGCATACCAGGCTTTTATTTTCTCTTATCCCACAGTAGGACAAGATCTCCCTTGGCAAAATTTATTTCCTTGGCATTATGATCAAAGGTGTTCTTTATATTTTCTTGATTTCTCATCATTTGACCCAAGGCACCTCTCTGCGTCTCATCTAGCTCTATCAACTGATTGATCCTTCCTTGGATTGCTTCTGCATCTATGGTGTATTTTTGAGAAAAACGAAGGATAAGGATTTGGAGGTTCACAGGAAGCTTCGCTTCAATTTCATATACCAACTCAAAAGGAGTTTTTCCTGTGGAAGTTTTTGTTGTTATTCGATCTGCCCATACTGCGTATTTTATTTTGCTATCCCATGACTTTTTATTCTCTCCGACAACCTTCTTCAGAATATTCATGAGGTTCTTATTGGTTGATTCCGCTAATCCGTTTCCTTGTGGGTAGTAGTTGGAGGAATGGGATAGGGTAATGCCATATTTGAAACAAAATTCTACCAGAGCATAGGAGCTGAAAGCTTTGGCATTATCTGTAGTGATCTTGGAAGGGGCACCGAACCTAGTTATGATCTGGTCTTCCAAGAAATTCATGACTACTTCCTCGGTGGCCTTTTTTGTGGGAATTGATTCGACCCATATGGTGAAATAATCTGTAGCTGTTAGGATCCACTGATAGCCATTACTTGAATTATCTTTGAACTCACCAAAAAAATCCAAACCCCATTGTTGAAAGGGTGCCTTTACTACCACTGGTTTTAAAGGCTGTGCTGGGAGTCTCGGTTTGTCGGAGAAGTACTGGCAAGGTTGGCAAGATCGGACGTGCTGGTAAGTGTTTAAAAAAAGTGTTTGCCAATAATAGCCGGCCCTCAATATCTTATGGGCAGTAGTACGAGCAAAAAAATGTCCACCACAATGCCCAGAGTGCAATTCTTCTAGTATCTTCTTTTCCTCTTCCTTGTTCACACATCGAAGTATAACACCATCATGATTTTTCCATCCAAGTCCATCTTCAGTCAAGCAGTATTTCATAGCTCTCAATCTCAAATCCCTTCTCTTGTAATCCACTAATTGATCAGGGCAAGACAAGTTCTTTAGATAATAAATGATATCGGAATACCACTCGTCATATTCTAGTTCACTGATCATTACATTTACTTGCTCATTCTCACCCATCTGTATGGATTCCTGATTGCTTTCAGTCAGCATTTGGGCCAAATATTGTCCTTTTATTATCTTGGTGGGTTTTATTTCTAAGTCATACTCCTGGATTTTGGAAACCCACTTCCCTCGAGTACCCATGCAGTCTTGTTGTGATAAAATGTCCTTCACAGCTGGGTATGGGACATAAGCCTTAATTTTATTGTAACCGATGTAGTTCCTGAAGTGTTTGAGGGACTTGAACAAGGCATAGGCTTGTTTCTATATGATGGAGTAGTTTAACTCTGAGTCTCTTAGGAATTTTCTCATAAAGGCCACAGGGTGTTCATAGTTATCAATGTCCTTTTGCATCAGGACACCTGCAATAGTATCCTGGGATGCAAACGAGAATATTATGTAATCTTGTGAAAAATCAAGACTAATCAAGACGGGGGCTTGGGAGATAGAATTTTTTATATCTTCAAAGGATTTGTTGGTTTCATCTCCCCACCTGAAAGCAACATCCTTTTTTAACAAGGCACTCAAAGGTTTTATCCTCTCAGCAAAATTTGGCACAAATCTATGGATGAAGTTGATTTTTTCGAGAAAAGATTGCAAAGCTTTCTTGTTAGCCAGAGGGCGGACATCCTTTATCGACTGGACTCTTTCAGAATCAATGGAGACTCCTCCTTTTGAGGCCACGTGCCCTAACAATTTTCCTTCATCAATCCCAAAGACATATTTCTTAGGATTCAATGAGATACCATACTTTCTGCATCGCTCAAAAACAATCTTAAGGTGGGAGAGATGGTCTTTCCTATCCTTGGACACAATTGTAAGGTCATTTTGGTAAATTTATATGATCTTTTGTATGAGGTCTCTGAAGGCAAAGTCCATTGCTCTCTGAAAAGTGGCGCCAATGTTCATAAGACCAAACGACATCCTTAAGTACATAAAAGTTCCCCAAGGTGTAGTAAATGCAGTTTTGAGTTGGTCTTCCCTTTTGAGTAAGAGTTGGTTGTACCTGAGAACCCATCTAGCATAGACATCATCCCTGCCCCTATGAACCATTGAAGAAAATATTCCATGTTTGGGAGAGGATAATTATCCTTTAGAGACAACTGGTTGAGGTTGCGGAAATCAACACACAAGTAGATATCACCATTTTTCTTCCGAACAACTACCAAGTTTGACATCCAAGAAGAGTACCTTATAGGGGCTATGATACCAACTTCAACCATCTTTTGGAGCTCCCTTTGTATTTGACTTTCCAACTTCGGGGTGATATGCCTTAGCTTTTGTCGGAATGGCTTGGCTCCTTCTACCAAAGGTATGGCGTGTTGGATGACATCCCCCCTATAGGCCTTCAAATCATCATAGTTCCAAGCAAAGGTATCTCTGAATTCTCTTATGAGCGCTAGTATCTCCTTTATTTATTTCTCGGTGGTGCCCTTTCCTATTTTGACCATCCTTGGGTCCATCTCTGTACCGATGTTGAATTCCAGGGATTCTTCAACTTGCTTGTTGGTTCTTTTTCCCTTGAAAACATCATGCCTGTCAAAAAGGTTTTCTAGGGGAATACAACCTTTTGGTAAGGTATTGTTTTGTAGGTTGATGACTTCTAAATCCATAGAGTCAGCCAGGAAAGCAATTTGCGAATCGGTAAACTCTTTTTTGTTCTCCATGAATCTGATAATTTGATCATCATCCTCGAACACCTGCCAATGTTCTAAATTGTCGGGAATAGAAGGCCTAAAAAGAACCTCCATCTTGCACAGGTCGTGAAAAGGTCCTTCACATGGTTGTAAAGTAGAGGCGGAGACAACCAAAGAATCATCCATGTGGTTTTCTTCTCTAGGAACGGCTTCGATTGACACTTTTCTGAAGGATTTTGAAAGGGTTTGAGCCACATCTCGATACTTTTTCAACTTCTCATTTTTAGTGGAAAATCTCATCAAAACTTGCGACACAATGAGGTCTGAGTCCCCTTTTACTTCCAGGATTGTAACACCTTTGTCAATTGCTAGATTGAGTCCTATAATCAAGGCTTCATACTCAACAACATTGTTGGTGCAATGGAATTCCAGCCTGTGTGAATGGTAAAAGATCTCACCCGAAGGAGCTGTTAAAACTACTCCAGCGCCTGATCCAGAGCTTGAGTGTGACCCATCGAATTCCAAGGTCCAGATTCCTTCGGTCTCTTCGATGTTATCCATATCTATTTTCAATTCCTGGATGAGCCAGTCATTAAGGCCACTATTGATGCATAAACATTGGTCACTTGCCTCATCAGAGGTCTCAAACGGGGAGCCAATGAGGGGCTCATTATAGATGGTAAAGAATCCCCCTTCAGGATGAGGGATGGTTGCTCTGGATTACTTGTTGTAAATATTTCCATTCAAGTTCTCTATGAGATCTTTGTGAAGAATAATCTCTAAATTGTTTACATCATCTATGATGACCACATTTATCAAGAAAGGAGCATTGGGGCAGGAGTCAAAAGCCATCTCAAGGTTGTTAATGATTCCTTTCGCAAAGTCACCTCTGTATTTTCTTGTGAGATTCTTAGACCTAATTGATGCATAACTTCTTACATCATCATGTTGGTTGTGGCACTTGGGTGCAGGAGACCGTTGTGGAGGAGAGAATCTTTGACTCGGAGGGAGACATAAAAAGTTGTGAACTCACAAACTCTGGAAACAGGGTGTCCCACTTGGTGGATAAAAAGAGAGAAATCTTCAGGAAGATTTGGCTCAACATTTTCGGGTAAGATAGCCTCAACTTCATCCTCAGGATGGTTCCTTTTCAAAGGGGGTTCTTGGGAAGGAATAACACTTCCATGGGAAAGTCTCCATTTCCTCTTAGTGAGAGCAAGTTCGACCTGGAGGATCCTTGGAGGTTCAGGTTCCACCATAGGATCATTACCAGGATCCCATAGTTCGCAATTTTGTGCAAGATTTATTTGATGAATGTAATCATCAAAATCAAGGTTCCTTTCAATCTGAAAGGCCAAGTCTTGTGCTTCTTCTAAATTTTTTGGTGACCGATCCTTAACGTTGAATTGCATGGTTCCCTCTAAGGAGGACAAGAAGTGATCGATGATGGCTTGTTCTGATCCCACCTTTGATCGGACCCTTTTGAGGAGAAGGTTGAACCTATCACTGATATCTCTGACACTCTCACAGGGTCCTTTGCAAATGCTAAAGTATTGGGAAAAGGAGTCTTGTGAATGATCACTATCACACCACCTTATTTTAAAGGCCTTTTTTAGTTCTTCAGGGTTTTTTTATGCTTCCTTTAGGACACCCATCAATCCAAAATTTAGCATCTCCTATAAGGGAACTTGAAAAGAGCCTCATGAAGAAATCAGGGTGATCTTGACCAACCAAATGAAAATCAAAACTATCGCAGAACTGGGTCCAATGCGAGTTTCCAGGGATGCCCTTTCCTGAGAAGAAAGGTAGCCAAGAGTTTGCATCCTCGGGTAAGTCATGCAGCCCCCCTTGGGTGTTACTAAAGTCGAAACAATTGAAACTCTCTGAGTAAGACCATTTGTGGGGATCAAGATTAACTGGGGGTGTAGAGCTTGTTAGAGTGATAGTGGCCACAGTAGAGGGATTTGATTATTTTCGCCCACTACGGGTCATCATTGATGGAGTCGCCAGATAATTTACTTGAAACTATCAAAGAAAAGGGGAATAAAAGCTTAGTGGAGTCACCAGGTAAGCTTGTAAGAAAAGGTCTCTGAGGCAAGTCTTACCAAAATATTTGTCATTGAGGAAGATTGACTCGATGTTCCCTGGCAATGGTGCCAAAATGTTATCGCACAGTTTGTAGCTAGGTCTAAAGGCTAGAGGATTGAGGCCAAACTAGCATAACAGGAACCTTCCCGACCCAATGTCACCTCAATGGGGAGGTTAACCAAGGGGAGACGTCCCCGATAACCTGGGGTTTTGAAGACGTTAAGGTATAAAAGTCAAGGGAAAATTTCCTCCTCATAGGTTACCACCAAGGTCAGAACGTCCGACTAATCAACCAATAAATGAAGTGTATGCCCAAATGAAAACACCCGCCCAGAACAAGACAACAACAACACAATATATATGCAGGATATAACTCAGTGGGTTAGTACTTCATGTGACTATCTGATAATTATATATAAGCAATGAAACAACACATATTAATGAGATCAACGTTTTGTCAATATAGCAATGTAGAAGTATCAATTCATCAATAACTATTGAGATGATGTAGCAAGCAATATATCCAATCAATCATTTACTCAATAAATGCCTTTAACCATCATCTAATTGCTTATTATCAATGTTTGCTACGTCAAGATGGAATAACCAACTATGACGTCAGCGTAGTTAGGTTTAGCTTAGTTAGTTAGAGTTTCAAAATTTAAATTTTTGAGAGTTGTTTTGGACACTAGGACTTCAATGTTGTGTGTCTAAGAGCAGTGCCTAAGGGTATATGGAGTCATTCAAGGAGAGGATGCAAGGTTGAAGGATTAATAGGCTAAAGACAAGAGGGAAAGGTTCTAGAGTGCTGCAATGGCAGGGTCCTATAATCAAAACCCTAGGGGAAAGAGGCTCACTCCGGTGTTGCTTAAGCAAGGCCTCGTGCTCTTTCCTCCTTCTTTAGGTCAAACTTGGCAAAACGGCTAGCAAAAGAAAAGATTTAAAACAAGAGGATTTAATGAGGGAGAGTGTTGCAATGGTAAGGCTCTATCACTAAAACCCTAGAAGATGGACAACCCTAGGTGTAGATAACCTAGGCCTAGGACGTCACCCTCCTTTTAACCTTTAAAATCAAATCTAGCTTAAGGGAAGAAATGAGAAGAATGTAGCAAAGGCTAGGCTCTTTCTTCCTTCTTCAATGGCTGAAAATTTCTCTCTAAGGGGACTTGTGTGCTTGTCACTTAGGGTTTTAAAATCAACAAATTTATAAGTAAATGCAAGAATACTAACCTAAAACCATTGAATCAAGAATTTTTGCAGGAAAAACACTTACATATCATGAAGAAAAGCACGTGAAAACCCTAGTTGTAAACCTTCCTCAAGAGAAATGCCAAATATGCCAAGAAAATCCTTCCATCAACAAGTGCACCTCCTTTAAAAGACCAAATACCCAAACTGGGGTGCAAAAATCAGACCTCACAAGTGTGAGTTGTTGTGTTATGTTCAAATGAGGGAAAAACATCCTCAATATATAGTGTATCATGACCTTTAATTTAAAATAAGGTCATTAAAAATAGCCGACAAGGCTACAAACCAAAATCATACTATTTGTACATTAACCGTCAAGTAAAAGACATGAATGAGCAAAAAGTGAGACGTCAAGCCCCTCTGAGGGAGACGTTAGGCTCTTTTGGGGCTAGTCCAGCATCCAAAAGTAAGACATTAGCCCTTTCTGGGCTCCTCCAAGCTGCCACACGTGCCAGCCATCCTATCCAACTGCCACAGGCTCAAGGTGACGTCCAAGTCTCCTGGGTGACATCCTAGCCATTAAAAGGACAATGTTCCATCTGAAGTGGGTCAACCCCCCTGGGATGGGCTCAACCAAAGTGTCCTGGGTGGAACTTCCTTCTTCTTCTCATGTGTAAAGTCTCGACCAATCATTGTCCTGTCTCTGCCCCTGATGGGGTCCCAATAACCATCTGATGGGAGTTTCAGCCCCATGGAGGTCCGAGCTAATAATCTCCCCATTTGTACCGTTCCAATTGGTACTTGTCCATTGGGCATGGTCCTGCACATCAAAAACTTCGCCCTCCATGGGCTCGTTTGTCACAAGGATCATAGAAATGTCAATCACATTTCATCATTAATTTTATCAAATACATGCATAAAAACCCCTGATATATCATTCAATATCTCAAAGACATTACAACGACCTACTATACAAAGTCGAAGAAAAAGACAAAATTCCCTATTGGGCCAGCATCCATAAGAGAAGGAAATTTTCCAGAGGATATCATCCAAGCCATGTAACACGAGGTGACGCGGTCAAGGGATGTTGAGACATATGGGTAGAGTGAAAGACAGGGGTGATATTACCTATGGGTTCCCTTGTAGAAGGTGAGCTGTACCCGTCATGGATGCAATTCTTTCCAAGCCCTTTATTGACTTTATTCTTTCTTTTCTTTATTTCTTTTTCTTATTTATTTCAAGGTCTAACTAGAGGACACTGCCTTGGTGTGGTGACCAGAGCTGACAGTGTTACCCACAAGCACTTTCACAGATATGATAAGGATAGCTCATGATGAGACCCCCTTTCCCTTGGCCATGCAACCAAAGGTCACTTCCCTGGCGTGGTAACCAGATAATGGAAATGTCATACTGCTAGGTACCCATGAACATAATGGGATGGCTCGTGATGAGACCCCTCATCCTCTTGGCTAGGTCTTGTTTTGTTATTTTTCTTCGGGTCCCTCTTATTTCTTGCTGAGAGGCTTTTTATTGCCTTCTTGGGGATCCCTGGGCGAGGCATCTCTAGGTTTCATTTTTTATGGATTTTATCTTTTACCAACTGCTTTTACCCTCTAGGCCTTTAGCCCCTTCTTCCCACGAGATAAGGTGTAACCTTGCAAACAGATCATCCTAATGTATGGACTAGCGAAATGGGGTAGATGAGTGGGAGATAAGATGTAAGAGTGATGATATGATGGGAGCGGACGATGGCCCTTCAAAATTCCCCCTGGTGGCAAACCAAAACCTATGGGTACAAGCTTGCTAGGGTACCCTATCAATCCCCCCAACCATGGTCAAGTGGGTTAATGTAAGATCCAAGTAGTTGTCAGAAATAAAAGGAATTTGATGCATATATATAAAGGTTATAATGATCAAATATGACACGTACCATGATACCTGGACCAATTACCTCATGGAGCAAGAGTCTTCTCCGATACAAGTCCAAGACGAAGGTGATGGATGCTGCTGCTGCTGACAAGACAAGTCTGATGAAAGAGAAGAAAGATGGGCCCTCCAGGGCCATGCTCAGGTCAATCCTTCTCTTGGTACTCCAAGTCTAGGACCTGTGGGCCTTGAGACATGATCTCCTAGTTATCCCTAGAAATCAGGGATAACACAACCAACATAAGAGAGTTTTAGAGAAGGCATGAAACATGGCTTTGAAAGAATGTGTATTTCACTGTATGAAAGATTCACTGCTAAGGTATGTTTTATTTATCTATGCAATCATGTATATTATACTATATATGTGTGTGTGTGTAGATATACTCATTACACTTTATTTCTATGTCTGTAGATGGAAGATGAAGAGGAAGAACATAAAAAAAAATCGATAAAGGAAGATATTAGGTTAAATAATGAAAGTGCAATATTGCCTACAAATGATGAAGAAACGAGGCATGCACATAGCTTGAGAGATGACAATGATTCAAGTGATGAATGAAAATCAATATAATTGAATGTTACTGCAAGTTGTATGTCTTGGAATATTTGTATATGAAAATAAGGGATTTTGTTCAATGTACTCGAATCACATGAGTACATTTTACCAATAAGTGTAAAAATTACATATTGGTTGCAATTTGATTATTGTGGACCTTTACACTGTCCCATTTTGTATGACAATGGGTCTTTTATTCATATCTAATAAAACGGGGTTCTGATTTTATTGCATCATTGAATGTTGTAAAATGTTACATTGTTGAATAATTAATATGTGGATGATTTACATTGTTACAAAAAAAAGAGGTGTAATTCATTGGATAATGCATTAATGCAATCATTATATCAAAATGCAATAACAAAAATATAAAACAATATTATTATAAAAAATATTTGATTTTGAGATGACTAATTGAAAATTTGTAAAAAAAACAATTAATTAGAATATATACATATCAATGCAATGTATTCTTATGAACTCACTAGATGGTGCATGCCATAATATAGAAAGCGATGCATTTCGAGGTACCATACACACTAGTTCCCATTAATTATACAAACACACTGTGTGAACTATTTAGAAAAATCATCGTTCCGTAAATGACATAATGTACAATAATATTTATCGTTTCAAAATTTTGCAGTGCCCCATGTTTACAATACGCGTCGGGGATCTAAACATAATGAATGCATCGGTGCTGTAAGTTTAGTATATGCACTAGGGCTCTAAATATAATGTACGCATCAGTGTTGTAAGTATAATATACACACTAGAGCTTAGTAAAAATAATGGTGTTGACATCTCACCTCGAATATTCAAAATTTCACTATCCTTTGGTGCACATGGTAATATAGGCACCCGTACATACTAATTATACAAGCATCAGGGCGCATGCTAACTTAAACACATTGGGGAATACAAAAAGTAAAAAGCATCGATGCTCCATACACAAATAATGTGGAGTCGATGCATATAAATCATAAGAACATCAGTGCTCTGCATGCAACAAAAAAAGCAAAACCGGTGTGTAATAATTGTAATTGCACTAGTTCTTTTGTTTTATATGTACGCACTAGGGCAGGTTGATTAGGAGCACACCAATGAATTTTTATGATAAAATCACCGAAAAAAAAACCTCTGCTACAAGCCTAATTTTTTTTAGTTATATGGAACATTTGTTAAAGCCTCTACTTCAAATAGTGGTGGTTGTAGCAGAGGTTTTTTTGAAATATTTTCCAAATCTTGTAACACTAAAAACCTCCACTACAAGGTGTTTTCCTTGTAGTCAACATTAGTGTAATTAGATCTTAGGTGAGATTTTATTATCCATTCACTTGGATATCTTACCATGATATATTTTTAGATCGTACTTGTCAATGGAGGTGGACTTGTGAATAAGGAGGAGGACTTTGTGTCTTAGAACTACGAGTACAATGGTGAATCTCGAGGTAATAATTCATATTGTAACTCTATTTTAATCAATATATCTCTATCTTCTTTCCCCCAAAAATATCTCTGTTAATGGATCTTATTGCAACTTTAATGATGTTTTGTGTTGTTCTAATTAGTTGAGTTATTAGATTAAGATTTTATTCATGCAAGTTATCTTTATTGTTTTCTCGGGAATTAGGAATGTGTTTCTTGTTGGATGATTGTGTAGGTTATTTGGTGAAGCAATGGAGCTAGAGTGAGGTCAAGAAAAAGTCATTGGATACTTTGGACAACCATCTAGAATTGAGTTTTTTCCTTATTCCTTCTCTAATTTACTTCTCAACATGCATGCTAATCTTAGGAAAAAGAAATACATTATATATCCCTATGTTTTTCATTGAGCCTTACCAATTCAATGTGGGTTTGATTTCTTAGCCTTTAGGTAGTTTTCACTATAACACCTCACCACTCCATCCAACCCACTTGTCACCCCCTCATATCCATCCACAACCCATCACCTATGTTATCCACCACCTGCTACATATTCCCATGTGCAATTCCAATTCCTTCTAATTTTTTTTTTATTATTTTTTTTTAATTTAATATTTTTATTTTATTTTAAAATTCATTTGTGTTAATTTTTTGAATAATTTGTTTAATATTTTGATTTCATTTGCATATTTTTATAATTTTTTTTTGGGAAGGAATACAATTGTTTTTTGAATGTAAATAAGTGCACCTATTCCCCAATCTGTCCACCACCAATGACCTGTTTTTTCCATCACCCTTCACATCCACCTATCCACAATTGTTTTTTATTTTTATTTTTAAATTTTTAATAATAATCTTTGTTTTTACTTGAAATTTCTATCTATATATTGTTGTAGTAATTTTTTTTACATTTTTCTCAATTTTTGTAATATTGTTTTAACTCTCTCTCTATATGTGTGTGTGTGTGTGTGTTGAAATTGTGTTGTCATTGATGTTAAAGAATGCCATTGTTATCACAAGCAGGGGAAGACTGACTACTTTCAATGATAGGGGGAGATCATGTGTTGTGTTAATAAGTCCTTGCAAATGACAGGTCCAAGGATCGAAGTAGATAGAGGAAGCATCTAGACTGTTACTGCATATCTAATCTGTGTGAATGAAGGAAAGAGGAACATAATGACCATAAAGAATTCAAGATACGAAAAGGGGAGACTTTGAGAATTGGACTAGTCAAAGGAAACAAAAAACATCCATGTGCACTATTAAGATTCTACAAAATATTGTGCTTGGTGGTGAACAGGGACTCTACAAAAGTTGAAGATTGAGAGGAAGGATATTAGAGAAGTGTCTAAGTCATGAAAATTCTAAGTCCCAAATCATACCTTTACCATGAGGAATACTCTATGTTTGATTCATAGGACATCACAACCGTTGATTTTTCATAACGAAAAAATATTTAACATTGGTCAGAGCATGCAAGGTGATATGGAGTTCGACAATGAAGGAGACTGTGAGTCAGTAAAAACCATTGATCTATTGGAGCAGTTGCAGGAGATAATATGGATTGTTGATCAGATGGAAATTCCATCATAGTGTTTTAGTGTGAGGCTACATTGAGACTTCGATGGAGGTAACTCTGATCTCACGACCCTCATTGATCTATCAGAGTGACCGTGGGAGAGAATTTGGACCATTAACGTCTAGATGGTTAACTTATAATCTTGTCGAAATATTAGATATTCATAGAGTAATTCGACATATGGAAACTATTGGATGAGGTACAATGATGGTCGTTGGATCCACCAGAGTGTGATCCTTTAGAGTGACCAATTTTAAGGATATAATGGAACTATGATGATTAGAGCCCCGAATTAATGATGGCCATTGGATTGATTAGATAAGTTGTATTGGTGAGTCTTGGATTGTTGATGCCAGTCTAGGCCTATCAGAAGGAAGGTCATCAGATATTTGGGAGGAAGAATTGAGAACAAAGTATGATAAAGAAAAGGTTTGAGGACCATAGATCCATTGGAGGATCTACCTCAATCATTGGACCTATGTTTATCCATTTTGAAGAATGAGAGTGACATGTTGTGACAACTTGGTGGTCAGAGTGACAATGATTCCAACATGGCAGCCAATGTGTCCCAAGGAGTGACACTTGTCAACATTTGTTTCATGGGTGAATTGAGTGTAGGCTCATATGAGTTTAAACATGGTCATCCATTGACCAGGGTAGACATTATATATCATTCATTCATTGACAAAGAAACATCGAAGTGGATCGTGTTTCCAACAATAATTACAATCACGACCACAACGAAAAGCCAATGACAACCATTGATTTAACACAGTGAGTAAATCCATTTTGTTCATCAGAGAAACATTGGTGAGAGTGGATTGTGAGTGGTGATACTCTGATGAAAAGGAGCTCCAAGGAGCGATATAGAACGTAGGTCGGAATGTAGGTGAGATGCAAGCTTAGTCGTAGATCAACGTGGGTCCCACCTAACCATCTCACGAGAAGCTAGATATATGGGAGATAATTGTCGTGTAGGTTGAAGGAGAAATACAATCATCTTCATTGATCCTTCTTAACATAAACTGTTGGATCCAGTGGAACTAATCGTAAAAAATAATCCATCAAAAATAAAGTTGTGCATGTGCTCTTATTATCCCGACAATGAAGATTGTTGTATCGATGATCTCGATATAAAGGAAACAATTGATGAACAAGATCAAATGTGGACCAGATCAGATGGTGGTTGAGCACTGAGGACCAATGAATGAGATCACATGAAAGAGAAGGAAACCAAGACTGGTTTTCATGGAGGTCTTTCAAAGGAATTCTGTAGTCCGATTTAATTGAAAAATGAGAGAACTCGAAGCCGACTTGATGAGCATGGTTTGTATGTGGACAAATAATTGAGCACATGATCTTTATAAATTATGATTCCCTAATCAAGTAAGGTGTGTAAGAGAATTTCAAGGGAAGTGGAGCTCTGTGATTCAAAGGCTCTTGGGTGTGAGAGAAAGTATGTGAATAAGTGGAATAAATCAGACGAGCTGATGGAGTTCAAGGGGTTCTGAGTTTGCAGAACCAAGAAAGTGGAAAAGTATGTGTGAGTAAGAGGAGCTCTGATGTTCACAGGTCCGAGAATACCGTAAATAAAGGGAAGATAATCATCTCATGGAGTGGATCAACATATGGGAGGACTAGATCATATGAAGAGAAGCACTTAAGTTATGAGGTTAGAAGACATCAAGGAAGATAAATAAGAAGCATATTTACTTTAGGGTGGTAGGGTGGTGCAAGGGAGGGGATTGGTGTCCCCTGCAGGTTGGTACTTGTAAACATTGTTGAGTTGGTGCTCAACCAAGGGGATTGACATCCCCTCCAGGTTGGTGCTTGCAAACATTTTTGAGTTGGATCTCAACCAAGGAGAATGGTTTCTCCTGTAGGTTGGTGCCAGTAAGTATTTTAACAGTGGGTTGGTGCCTACAAGATCTTATAAAGAATTTTTTATGGTTTTCTCCCATTTGGGTTTCCATGTTAAATATCTATGTACTATGCCTTCATGTTGATATTCGCTGATATGGTTAATTCTCTACATTGCTTATAATTTATTATGTAATGACTAGTTAAAGTGGTAAAGAGAAAAAGTGGTAAAAATCTGTCTAATACCGATTCACCCCCCCTCAGTATTAGTGTATATTCCAACAATATATATATATATATATAATATTGAAAAAAATACTTATTTAAAACATCATTTTAAAATATAAATATGTGTGATTTGTAAATGATTTTGACACAAATATAATAAAAATAGGTTTTTTTCGTTTTGTTTTGGTATAATTTTTCAATTTACCTGATCTTGTCAATGAATCTCACAGCCTTCAATTTATATCCTATGGTGTCTTCCCTTGCTCCTCCTTGTTTTACATATATAACATCTAAAGGTGAAGGTGGAAAATATCCAAAGAATGTTTCAAAAGGGAACTCATTGGTGGAAGTGTGACTGCTATGTTATATGAGTGTTAAACATAAATCAAGTTTTCATCTTAGGTCCTTGGATGCTTTTTATTGTAACCCCTTTAAAGATGAACCAATTTATTGTTCACTACTTATGTTTACCATGGATTGAAAGATATATATCTCTTCAACTTTGTGTCCATCTTCTACCAAAGTCTAGTCCAAAAGGCACTAAGAAATATTGTATCTCTATATGAGATGATGACCCTTGGTATCTCAAAGTGAACCTAGTCCTTTAAAAAAAATGAGATTACTATATCTTTTCCCTTTTTGGTATTTTTACAAGGCATGAGAATACACATCTTGATAAACCTATCAACGAACCTTAAATATATAGTCATGCCCCCACGTATTTCTTGAAAAACCACCCATAAAATCCATGTAGATGCTCTACCATGGGCTAGTAGGTATAGGTAAAGGATTGTATAAACTTTGGTTCCCATTATTATGTTTATTGGTACATCAAAGTATGCACCCTATGATAAACCAAGCTACATATTCTTACATTATGGGCCAATATACATACCTCTATAAGTTTCCCAACACCAAAATGATTTGCAACATTCGAGGCATGAGCCTCTCTAATAAGTTGCAATATTTATCCTTTAGGAACACTGACTTATTTATCTTGGAGAGCAACCAAACTTGGAAATGGTAATCATCCTTGCTATCACCTTCTTTTACATGAACTTGGCCTTATAGTTGTTGAAATACCTCTTCAAATTCCTCATCTTCTCTGCATTCCTCTTCATATGAATAATTAGTAAAATTATCGATACCCATAAAAGTACCTAAAGCTATGATCATGTGTGGGAATTTACTTAAAAATTGTTATGTGCCAAATTCCCAAAATATGATATAAAGGGTAGTATATTTAAAACTAGGTCTCCTTGGCATATATAGGAGACAAAGGATATAATTGCAATTAAAGGGACTAGTAGACCATTAAAGTGCCTATCCAACCAATAAGGAAAACACTAATATGAAAATAAAAATGTAATAACTCAATATCTAGGGCTTGCTTCATGTCCCTCCCCTTCATAAGTGTTTTCATCAACACTTGAATAGTTGTGGATGTTTCTACATGAAGAACTTGTATTCCCTTGTCGCCTCTTCTACTAGTAGATTCGTCCACTTGATGAGGTACTCAACAATTGCTTGATTTCATAGTTTCACGATCCATGTTTCAAGGATTGTTTTTGTTCTAGAATGAGTTCCCTTATTCATTAATCTCTAGTAAAATAGTCTAAAATGGTATCTTGTTTTCGATTGCCTTCTTTAATAAAGAAACATGGAAGACTATATGTACACATGAATATGGAGGCAACTCAAATTTGTAAGCCATGCTTCCAATCCTATACAACACCTTATAGGGACCACAATACTTAGGTGCTAATTTATTTTCCTTATTTTATTTCTTAATGGATATATATTTGTATGGTTGTAGCCTCATAAATATCTAATATGCCACTTCAATTTCCCTTTTTCTATGATGCTAATTTTCTTTTTATTTCATCCTATTTTGTGTTATAGCTAACTTATCCTTAAATAGTTGGACAACCTGTTATTGGTTCTCTATGTGGTCATCCACTTCTTGAACCTTTTATTTCCCTCTCAAGGGTGATGTGATGGATGGAGGATGATAGTCATAAAGCACCATAAATGAGGAAATTTTTGATGAATTATGGAAGACGTGATGTACCACCATTATGCCAAGGGAAATCACTTGAACCATTATGTTTGTTTATCATATCTAAAGAAATTAATATACCCTTCTAGACATTTATTCACTTTATATTAATTTTCCCATTGGATTGAGGATGGTAAGAGGCTATGAACCAATTGAGTACCCAAACAAGAAAATAATTTAGTCCAAAAATTACCAATGAAAATTGGATCTCTATCACTTACGATAATATTGGGGATTCCATGAATCTTTTGAATTGTTTCGATGAACATTGCAGATATTGTACCCTATTCCAAATAACGATAAAGAGAGAAAAATGGGCATACTTTGTGACTCAATCCACCAATACCATGATGCAATTATTTCCTTTAGAATTTGGTATGGATAATGGTTGTATAAGACAATGGGTCTTTATTGTATCTCCCTTATTATATTATTAAACCAAACATTTAGCCACAAAATTTTGAAGATTAGTTTTAATATGTTCCCAAAATAATTTCTTCTTGATTGTATGGTAAGTTTTCAAGAAACATAAATTCCCTCCTAGAAGAGAAGTGTGAAATTCCAAAAGGACCTTATGTTTGAGTTGGGAATTCTTACATAAATATAGGAGATCCTTTTACCACGATGAATCATTCTTCCACACAAATTTATCTAATGCACTTAGGAGATTTTGTACTGTTGAATTATCCTACATACCTTTTGATCTTACTTCCATTCTATCCTTGCTTCTTCCACCCAATCAGATCACATAATGGAAATAACACAAAGCAAGCCCTTTGTGTCTTCTTCTTTCCTTGAAAGTGCATATTCCACCACATTTTGTTTTCCTTTTTTGTAGATAATTTCAAAGTCATAACCTAACATCTTTGTAGCCCATTTTTGTTACTCTTTTGAGGATATTATTGTTCTAAGAAATACTTTAGACTATCATGATCTGTTTTTATTTTCAAGTGTCTTCCTATTAGGTAAGTGTGCCATTTCTTAATTGCATGTAGTATTACCAACATTTCCTTTTCATAAATAGGTTTTAGTAAGTTCTTTCCATTAAGCTGGTTTATTTAAAAGGAAAGGGGTCTTCCTTCTTGCATTAAAATTGAACCAATGTCATACCCTGAGGCATCAGACTTCATAATAAATTTTTTTGTGAAGTCAAGCTTGGCCTAGATAGGAGTTGTACACATAGCCTCCTTAAGTTTTTCAAAATATTTGGTTTCCTTATGAGTCCAAGAAAATGCCTCATTTTTTAATAATAATATTAAAGGTGCTACTATTTGACCATAATTCTTGACAAACTTGTAGTAATATCTCATTAATCCTAAGAATCCTCTAATATTATTCAAGGCTTTGGGAATTGGCCATTCCATCATGGATTTAATTTTGTTACAATCCACTTTGACACCTTCATGAGACTATGACCACAAATATTCCACTTACAAAAATCCAAAGGAACACTTGGAAGCCTTGAGGATTTGCATATAGGTTTTTCTCCTCCAGTAGTTTTAATACCATGTCAACAAGTTTTACATGCCCTTTCAAAGATTTTTTGTGGATTAACATTTCATAAAAAAATATTAACATAAATATTTTAGGAAAGGTTTGAAAATAGAATTCATCAAGTTTTGAATTGTGGTTGGTTCATTAGTAACCCCAAATATGATCACCAAAAATGCATAATGACCTTCATGTGTTCTAAAGGATATTTTGGGGATGTCTTCTTGCTTTATTCATATTTGATGATATCCATAATGGAGATCTAACTTGTTAAATAAAATGGTTCCTTGCAATTCATCAATGATAGGAATAGGAAATTTATCTTTAATGGTCATCTTGTTGAGCTTTCTATAATCTAGACACATACAACATGAACCTTATTTTTCATAAACCATCACCATTGGTGAAGAGAAAGAACTTTGTCTAGGGTGAATGATGTTAGCCTCTAACATTTCTTGAAATAGATGCTCAATCTCACTATTTTGTGCCTATGGGTACATGTAAGGTGATGTCAAGTGGTACACTTCTCAGTTGAAAATGACTAGAATAGTCACGATCTTGACTAGGTGGAAGACCTTTAGGAATCTCTCTAAACACCTTGGGATGATCGTTATTAATGTTTTGGAAATCCACAAGAATACAGGTTCTATATGTTTGAACATATAATGAATACAATTATACAATTACACCATGGGGTCCATTTTCTAAAACAATTGTCATGTTGTTAGATATTATCACTTTACAGGGTTTCCCTTGGATACCTTTGAGTTAAATTTCCTTTCCTTCCAAGGAAAATCTCATGAAAAAGTTCTTGAAAATTAAAAGTGTTTTTTCCCAATTATTGTAACCATTGGGGCCCTAATACAACATAAAATCCACCCATTTGAATTTAAATCATTGGACTGTCCAATAAATACTCCCCCATAGTAATATTAATACTATGGAACTCCCCTAAACAATGTATGGTACCTCCATCTACAATAATTACTTGAAATTTTGGTGTTGGATATATAAGGCAATTGAGAATTTTAGCTAGTTTGAGAATTTTAGCTAGTTTGCAAGTAATGAAGTTATGGGTATTACCATAATCAATCATCACCATTACCTTTTTATTTTCAATATATCCTTCTATATTGGGAGTTTGAGTGTTTATGTAAAACGATGCACGATGAGTCTCTTCTATTTCTAGATCTTGTGACAATTCTGGTTCTTCATCTTTTTCCTCTTCACAATCTATGTATAATAATTTCCTCTCACCACACTTATGCCCCTTACTATACTTGTTGTCACAATTAAAACATAGTTCCCTTTTTTTGTATTTCATACATTTCCTAAGGTTTCAACCATGTAGGTTCAGTGAGGTTAGGAGAGGGAACATGGTTATATATAGTTGTTAGTTGCTACCTTTCTAGTATCCATATTTTTACTTTCAACTTTCCTTACCACATTGAAATAATTCTCTAGGGCTTTAGGTTCCAATAGATAGACCTCATGTTGAATGATCTCCTTTAAAGTTCATATAAATATATCTAACAAATTATGATCTAGAACATTCTTTACTCTAATACTCATCTTTTGAAATTATTGAATGTGCTCTGTAAGTAGACCGTTT
>ML796199.1:206754-220387 GCA_009831015.1 Picea engelmannii
ATCATGGACAAGTTTGATAGGAGGGATCCAGAGATCCATTCCAAGGTTTTATCTTAGTTGAAGTAGTCTGGCATGCCAAAGGAATTCATCATTAAGTTGTAGAGGGTATCCATGGCGGTGACAGATATTTCAAATCTCAGGTTGGTCATGATTTTAACAGAGGGGATCATAGAACCCTTGCGAGGATGGGTAAAGTCCTACATGCCTCACACATTATAGGGTGCCATCCTAAGCAATAGAGATCTAGCAGACTCAGTTCCAAAAACTAAAATTTTCTCCAAAACCTTTGTTCCGCAGAAGGACAGAGACAGGAAGCCATTCCATGGAGAATGGAAAGGCAAGGAGAAGTTGGATGATGAGCCGAGGCGAGATCTTACGAGGAAGAATATCTGCTTCACCTTCAAGTATCCTTGGGTCCCTAGCCACAGGTTCATGGGAAAGGGAGAGATTAATTATATTGAGGTGGAAACATACAGTGTGGATAGTGATGAGAGGGAAGAAGACAGTGGATCCAGTAGCTCAGAGGAGGAGCCATCAAAAGAGGAGGAGAATCCTCCACGAAGACCACCTACACCAGTAGGGTCCCAACCATTGGTAGTACCACAACCTCATGATAAGGATAAAAAAATATCACTAGAAAAGGAAGGAGTCATAGCGGCTCTTTATGGTATTCATGGGTATGACACCCTTCAGATCAGAGGGACTATTTAGTGACAATGAGAAATTTCCCTGATAGATGGTAGGGACACCCACAACTTCATTTATGATTCATTGGTATCGAGGTGAGCACTTCAGTCAGAGGAGTTTGAGGGGTTTGATGTTGCAGTAGTAGATGGTCACACAGTGGAGTGTATAGACAGAGTCATGGACTTGGAGGTGAAGATAGGTAACTACACCGTGAGAGACACATTTTATGTAGTTGACCTATCTGACACATATGTGGTTTTGGGAGTCCAATGGTTGATCACCTTACGAAAGATCATGACCAACTACTAAACTCTTGAGATGGAGTTGAGAGATAATTAGGGGAAGAGGATTGTGCTAAGGGGAATGTCGACATGAGCACCGAGGAAATTTTTAGCCAAGAGGATGGTGAGAATCTTCAGGCATGGGGAGGTAGCTTATGCAACAGAGTGCTTGATCACCAAAGGAAGGGATTCATATGGTTAGAAACAATATCAAACATAGATCAGAACTTTGTTGGGGCAACATCAATAGGTTTTTGGTCTGATTCCACCAAGGATACCACTTGAAACAGGATTTGAGCACACCATTGAGTTGGAGGAGGGTGATAAACCAATGATTACAACACCCTATCGCCATCCTCATAGTTTCAAGGATGAGATAGAGAAAACAATCAAGGAATTTCTAGCAATGGGACACACCAAACCCAATAATATCCCATTCACTTCTTCAATTGTCTTAGTCCTGAAGCAGGATGGTACCATGAGGATGTGTATAGACTACCATGCTTTGAACAAGAAAACCATCAAAAACTGGTATCCTATCCCACACATTGATGAGTTGATGGACGAACTACATGGGGTCGTTTTATTCTCTAAGATTGATCTACGCTCTGGATATCATCACATTTGCATTCTAGAGAAGGATATAGAGAAGATGAAATTTAGGTTCCACTTTGGACATTTTTAGTTTCTGGCTATGCCATTTGTGCTAACCAATGCACTAGCTACATTTCAGTCTTGCATGAACCATATTTTCAGGGATCACTTGAGGAAATCAGTATTGGTATTCTTCGACAACATATTGGTCTACAACAACACATGGTAGGAGCACCTAAGGTAATTGGATGAGGTACTCAACATCATGGAGTCCCAATCACTGTATTCCAAGGAGTCAAAGTGTGAGTTTGGCATGACATAAATTCTTTATTTTGGTCACATTATTAGCGCTCAGAGGGTATAGGTGCACTGGGAGAAGATCATGGCCATTTTGGATTGTCCAACGCCCAAGAACATGACAGATTTGAGGATTTTCTTATGGATATGAAACTATTACATGAGGTTTGTGAGAGGTTTTTCACAGTTGGGGTCATCACTCAGTGATCTCACCAAACATGGGGCCTTCATTTAGACTGACGCACCACAAAAGGAATTTAATCACATGAAGGAAGTCATGGGCACGTACCTAGTTTTAGCATTGTCGTACTTCATGCTACCATTTATATTGGAGTGTGATGCATCAGGAGAGGGGGTAAGACAAGTGTTGATGAAGGGAGGAAACCCTGTTTTGTTTTAGATCAGAAATATCAGTCAACATGAGAGGTTGTACACAATATATGAAAATGAAGTGCTTGCAATCATGCATGCCTTGACCAAATTCATACAACACCGGTTACCGCCCTCAGACTGATGGGAAGATATATATAGTCAACAAGTGTGTTGAGGGTTACTTGAGGAACTACGTGAGCATACAATAAAGAGAAGGGGTGAGGTCGCTACATCTAGGAGAGAACTGTTACAACAAAACCTTCTACATGTCCATCACATGACCCCCTTCCGATAATTATATGGGTATGATTTTCCCACTTTGATTGACTTGGTTTTCGAAGATAGCCAAAATCCCAAAGCCAAAGAATGGATTGTAGAGAGTCAGGATATTCTCAAAGTACTCAAAAAGAATCTGCATATGGCATAGAATAGGTAGAAGGTGAATGCAGATAGACACATGACAAAGAATATCTTTGAGGTTAGGGATATAGTATTCCCTAGGCTACAACCTTACATGCAGTCATCTCTGAAGAAGAGTGGGGAGGAAAATCTCAATCCCAGGTTCTATGGTCCTTATAGGATCATACGTAAGGTAGGATAAGTTTCCTACAGGTTAGATCTTCCAGATGGGAGTCAGATTCACAATATGTTCCATGTTTCTTGTCTGAATAAAGTCATGGGACAATTCCTCAACATTTCAGAGGAGCTTCCACCTTTGGATGAGTAGGGGCAGCTAGAGTTGGTTCCATAGGAGGTACTGGAGTTTTGAGAGAATAGATTGAGTAAAAGGGTCATCGGGGAGTGTTTGATCAAATGGAGAGGGCTTCCAGTGGAGGATTCTACTTGGGAGAGTGAGTAGGTATTGCAACACTTTGGATTGGTATTGGTTGAGGACAAGAAATATCGGGAAGGGAGTATTGTAATGTCCCTTTCTAAGTAGGATCTCTAGAGAGGAGGGATTATTAGTATAAACATCCCTGTTAGACTGTATCTAGGGAGATACAAGGGAAAACAAGGTCACTTGATGTTACTTCACTAGAGAACATTATCATTTGAAAGTGACATTAAGTGAAAAGTGGGTAAAAGTGCCTTTAAGTGATTTTGAGCTAAATATAGAAGGGTGCATAAGTGAGGGGATAAAAATAGAAGTCAACAATGAAATAAGGTTTTGGAGGAGTATATGAGGCTGAAAAGCGACCTAATTTCTCATTATGCATCTTATGATTTGACAGATTGAGCTATGAGAAGATTACACTGTTTCAAGCGAATTAGTGGAGATTGTGGATTCCAGGAGGAAGACACCAGTGGATTGATTTCGGTGTTGAGAGACACACCCTAGTCACTGGGAAGATCACACATATATTTCATCATTTTGCAGTAACAATTTACAAATTCCTACAACTAGTGTGAACTTCATCAGGAGGAGGGCGCAAAAACTAGGAAAATCTAAGGGTTAGCTTGTCTCACGTAGGGATAATTCACACATTTCCTTCTAACCCAGTTGAGAGGAAGGACGGGAACATATTTTGAGCTATTAGATTCCGAAGGAGGGTCCTCTTGGGTGCATCAGTCATCCAGTGAGGGCACAACAATTGGGGGGGATAAATTTAGGGTTCCCGAGAGATCACCAGATCAGATCTAGGGAAACCCTTCCAACCCATTACATAGGATACTAGGGTGCTCAGTTTGATATATATACATCCATATTCCGACAATGTAGTCACTAGGGTGCAACAGTTGGAAGAGGTAGGGACACAACCCCCAAGGGGATCCCATTCAGGGTCAATACAAATCAGTAGAGGGTTGGTCTTCATTCTGACATACACTAGGAATGTGTAGGAGGTTATGTCACATTGTTTGAGATAGATTCTAGGCATATCCGAGGAGTTTAACCACCGGGGAAAGCTTACTTGTATTGCAGGAGTTGTTGTGTGAGTTTCCATAGCATGCAAAAATTCATATTTATCATCCATTGATCCAACATCATTCTTCTGGTTCCAGGTATTATAGTTTTAGTTTCTTTATTGTATTCCAGCTGAGATCCATCTATATTTGATCTAGCTAACAGATTCATTTTATTTCACCGCATGCGGCATTGTATTCGGTCTTATTTAATAATACACAAATTGCAATTGTTCTATGTTATTTATCTATTTCATGCTTGATTATATACTGTTAAACAACTGTTTCACATGCAAAATCACCATGCATGTTAAAACTGAGTTACTAAATGCATCTAGAAATCCAAAGTGTATTTGTTCTGAGAACAAATACTATATAGTTGAGTCACATATTCCGATATATGGAATTAGGGATATTACACTTTCCTTATATTGAACGTGACCTTCCATGTTTCTTCTTATTTTACTCATATCCAATGGTATCCTAATTTGAGATCCATATTGGTGAAGCACTTGGTATGTTGTAGTGGATTTAGCAAATCATTGCTCCTAGGTAGAGAGTATTGATTCTTGAGGTTGATATTAATTAGAGATCTATGGTCAATACACAGTCTCCAATTCCCATTCTTCTTGGGCACTATGATGACATGTGACCCACAAGGTAAGGTACTTGATCAAATTACTCAATGTACCAACAATTTTTGTAATTTTTTCTTCATTTCATTCACTTGCAATATGGATTGTTTGTATAGTCCCATGTTTAGCAATGGGGAGTCAATAAATAATTATATATCATGCTCCACTTTCCTCTTATGTAGTAACCCTTCAAGATCTTGGAACATTTCTCTATACTCCTACAAAATATTCTCCAATCGTTGTTCTTTTATTTAGTACATCCCTTCATATATGCTTTTACATTTACTAATTCTTCTCCTTGTTGATGCCATCTCAATAAGAGAGATACAATCTTCCTAATTGAGATAATAAATTTTTGGATTTGTTATCACTTACTAGATATATCTTGGATTTACCTTTGTGTGCACTAATGATGAAGTACTTCCCATCCTTGATCAAGTGGTATCAGTTTGATCCCCTCATGAATACCACATCCCTCATGTACATGTATGGGCTTCAAAACACTATGCCACACACATCAAGTGGTACTACATATACCTCCACTTCATCGATACAGTTTTCACTTATAAAAAACTTGATCTTACATTACTTGACCTTGAGTTCTGCATCCTTATTTATGCATCCTAATAGGTATGGGAAAGGTTGGTCATGAAATTCCAATCCAAATTTACTTACTAGATCCTATGCTATGAGGTTGGACTACAAATTGGAATCAAATAGAACATCCACCTTTGTCTTCTTGACTTTGATCTTGATATGGAAGATTTTAATCATCAAATTCTCTTCCTTGGGATGGAGGCTACTTAGGTTTATATTGTTGATTAATTGGGTTGGTTTTCATTGATGTCAACACTTGAAGAAAGTCCGATAGCGAATTCTGGTAGCACATGGTTTGGGTAATGGACCCAAGTTTGTTTGATGGATAATGGTATGAATTTTGATATATTTGTAGGTAAGACTATTCTAGATGGATAGTACATGTCATTCCATTTCCAGTGGTATGTGGAATGTCACATAACTCCTCACGGTTAGAGAGTTATGGCCATGTGAAGTTGGAGGACCCTCATGAGTCATCTCGAAGCCCCAAAAAGTCAAAGTGTTTGCAAAAGAAATTATTTAAATAATAAAGTTAATGGAGAACTCCCCCAAAAAAGGAAAGTGGGATGCTACATGAAAGTATAAATAAGAGGCAAGACTCTCTCATTTAATCACACTTGAACATATTGAATATATTTTGTTGTGTAAGGAGTAATGCAAGTACTCATTGATACATTTGAAGTTGCGAAAGTATGAGGTAGTACGAAGGGTTGGCGATGAAAGTTTCGGAATTACAACGAATACTAAAAAACCCTAATTTCTGAGGCATATGCGGGCCGAAAATGTATTAGGGTGCATACATACCGAGGCATACATAGGATGACAATGTATTAGGGTGCATACGTACGCAGGCTGACATTGTATTAGGGTGTGTAAATGTTGGTAAAGCCATGGAAACTTGAGAGATGAAGATGCATAGGTTCTAGATTCCTAGATCAAGCTCCCAGGAAGGTCTACAGTGCTCAGATACATTGGATCTATCCTTTGGTTCAAAAGGTATGTATTATTTCTATGAATAGTTAGATTTTGATGTATGCATGAGAAATGGTTATGGATATTTCAAGATTATCCCCAAAGAGACTAGTGGCTGCATGGGATCTTCTGTATAAGTCAGATCTTCAGAAATAAAGTGCTGGTATATTTATCATTGATACTTCTTATTGAGGAACATCTTGTATTTCTTGGCATACGGCTAAGGGTTTTTTTGGTACATGGTTGAGAGCTTGTATTTGTGAAGTGGTTGATGTATTGAGAGGCTAAATATCATAAAGGGTTTGATGAATAGATCATGTGAGGGTTATTATAATTGTTCATGATTACACACACCTATATGACACATGACTAGAGAGAGATATATATCATTTGGGTAAAGGTTATGTATGAGCATGCATGAAAAATGTACCATTACATTCTAGATATAGTGACAGGTTACATATCTATGTGAAAAAGTTATAGAGGGTCAGAAGTTTTCAAGAGAAAGAAAACCCTAGTTTTCAGAAGGCATACACATGCCACATAACAGTTTGGTCGCGTACATATGCGGGCTGCATAACAGATAGGGCACATACATACATGTGCTATAGCACTACAATTCATGTACATGTTGTATTTTTTTGATACATGTTCAGTTCAGGTACAATTGATTACAGGGAAGTTGTACAGGTTGGCTGCAGGTCAGTGGTATAGGTTGATGCAGTTGTACAATGGTATATCTCATAGTGATAGTGTGACAGTGGTTCCATTATTCTACTTGTACATAAGGGCGGTTGGACATGGCAAGGAAAGGTGGTTGTAGCCACCTTCCAGTTGTAGCCGGAGAACATATGGGGTTGTAGCCAGAGAATTGGGGAATTGGAGCTTCTCTTAGGTTGTAGCCTAAGAAACTAGGGGGTTGGAGCCTCCTTCCAGTTGCAACTAGAAAACAAAGGAAGTTGGTGCTTCCAATGAATTTAATTCTTCAAGACATATAAGAAAAATCATTCTGTGGTTTTCTCCTACTTTGGGTTTCCACATAAAAACACTGGTGTATTGTGTATATGTATGATTGTTCATTTGTTCATTGTTTATTTACTCTGGAAATATTGGATGATAATGCTACATTGATATAACACTTGCATTATATGGTTAAAAAGGATTATATTTCTCTATTACTGATTCACCCCTCCTCTTAGTAATCCAACATACCTCCTTTTTCTTTATAGTGTAGATAATATTTTTTTCTACATTTAAGCTATACACATTTGGGTACAAATTTCGATGTTGGACTGATGTAAGTATTGTAATAAAAATGACATAAATAAGCATATTTTGATGTTTTTCTAATGATGTTGGTATTATGACATCAATTTAGAGGCATCAATTGATTGATACCCAATTAGGCCATGTGGCAGTGTCTTCATGATCTTAATTTTTATTTATTTATGTCATAATTTTGACATCTCACTAACATCCTTAGCATAGGAAGGATGTCGATAAGGTGTCAGTGGATTAACGCCCAATGAAATCCTTTCTATACCAATGATGTCAAGGACATTGGTGTGACTTCGAAATGTCAATGTAAAACGTCATTGGGACATCGTAATATTGATGTTCAAATAATTTTAGTGTGTGTGTGTGTGGAAGGGTGCTATCCATCGATATCTATCATATGACCTAGGGTATTAATTATTATTCTAGATGGAGTAACCTACAAAGTTGTCAAATACTAGCATAGAATAAATTTGAAAGATTCTAAAATAATTCAAGATGAATAAAAGGAAAGGTGTTGCTAAATGACCCCTTACAATGTATTGTTTGTGAAAAACATACAAAGGATTCAAACTTCCTTCTACATGGATATACAATAATAGTGATATAAGAACATTAGATGGTTTGAATTCCATGTGGGTAAAATCATGAATGTGGGTAACACTTTCGTGACAATTGGGTTGGGGGAAATTACTAATGTTCATTTTTTGGCCGAACTTTTAATTTGTTCAGACAAACAAATGACACAAAATTTCATCCAAAACTTAAATGTAATGGTGCCCTCGACTATCATGCACCTAATGTGTTTTCCATATTTGTTTTGTCCGCAAAATACATTTTAGGCCAAAATAGTTTTTAGTTGAAAAAACCTTTCGGACGAAAAAATTATTTGGCCGAAAAAGAGTTTATATATATCGGGTCATGTGATCATTATACAGTTTTGCTCCCTGTCATTGTTTCACTATCTGTGAGCTCCATTTTTCCACCATCCTTGTCCATTGATGCACGATCTGAGAACTGCTAGCATTGTTTCACCATCCCGTAGAGCACAAACACGATCAACCAAGAAGGTGGTTGGAGAAGGAAGAGCACAAGCACCCAATTTAGATATGGGAGGAAGACTATAAACAAACCAACAAGTTGGTAAATGTTTCCTATAGGCTTTCATTTTGAGTAGGAAACTCATCTAAAAAAAATGATTCCTCTTTATTTTATTGTAGGGGCTTTGGTAATCAAAGTACGCCCTCTCTAATGTTTTCTAGCATACTAACGAACCACTGGAAAGATGTTAACAATACCATTTCCATGAAACCCTCAAGTAAATAGATATATGGTTGCATCTGAATCTTGTAAATTTAGTTTGCATCGAATCATGTTTTCGTGAGTTGATTTTTAAACAAGACAAATAAAAAACTTACAGTTTTTTTACCTCTACCAATAATATAAAAGGGAGGTTTGGCCCTTGACTATTCAAATCCTTATTTGAGGAATATTACATTTCTTGCACAATTCGTTGGCATCCTTGGCCATTTTTCTTAATTTTAAGAAAGCATACAAATGAAGTAATTCCTTATAAAGGTATGTGCAAAAATGTTATTCTTATTTTGATGATATATATATATATATATATATATATATATATATATATATATATATATATATATATATATATATATATATATATATATATATATATATATATAAACATGAAACATTAGTGATGGTTAAATTCCTTTTCTTCAAGACAAATTAGATTCCATAGTTCCCTTGAAAACTCATATTTTTCTGAATGTTTTGTAGCAATTAACTTTTAATATGTCATCACAAAGATGGAATTGCCAATATTTAAGTAATCCCAATTCTACCTAGTGCTATTATGATAATTATATTCAAGCATACACATCATATGCAGGGCTTATACAGGGTATTGCAGACTGAAATCTATCTCACCATAATGTCATACCCCTAGGATGCAAAGAGGGATTGGAACTTCCAAAAGGAAACCGATCATTTCAACAACTTGTTGTGTGACCAAATTCTCACAGATAGAGTTTCTATGCATGCAAATATTTTTATAATCATTTTTCTCAAAGAAAATGATGAAATCCAAATAAATTTTAATATTAGCATTATTATGTTGTAGTGAATCTACGATTTAGGAACTCAGTTCCATTGATATCGGTACATTGTTGTAGGGAATCATTTATTATAAAACATCTCTAATTAAATTCTAGCACCTTCATCCGTGTTGAAGTTATGCTTAATCATTAGAGAAAATAGCTATTCAAGTGTGGTCATTTTCTGGGATTAGATTACTGAGAGAAAAATTAGATTTCAATTCCTCATAATCAAGGCATAATGTTCAAAGAGCTTCACTGGGAAATCCTTCCATAATGTTATTATTTATATGATCTATGGTCATCATTGTGGATTTACAAGTATTAATGAGCCTTGAGGGGAAGTGACAAAAGACAAATCTGAATATTTACAAGACAGTCCCTGTCTATAATACAAAAAGCACATGAGATTTTCCAACCTTTCTTGACTTTACTCCCTCTAATATCATGTAAGCTACCCAAATAGAGTTGTTACACTTTGTATTAGAAATGCCTTTATATGGTAAATGCAAACTGTTTTGATGAATTTTTTTATCATTTTGATTTGAGAGAATTGGAGGCCTTCATATTTAGTTGTTTGTTGTGTGATTCATTCCTAGAGTTTTAACGTACTGCTAGATATTTAATAAGGTGGAATATAATAAAATGTATTTTTATTTTTATTTTAATTTGGGTATGTTATAGTCCATTGTTAAATAACAAAAGAGAAATCTCAAGTACACCCCTTTCTTAGATCCTACATTAACTACTATTGGGCTAGATCCTAGAGTACATACCCAAATTTCACCCATTATTATTGAACCATGGGACCACCGGCTACAGACCTACCCTGGATCATTACTTTACAATGTGATTATGAGAAAAAAACACAGAAAGGTGTATCATGGTTTTTTCTCTCATGCTTCTATGGGAACAACTAGAGCAAAGACTACAAATATGGTTACGTGTTCATGTCAACCCAATTATATCCAAGATCAACATACATCAAATGTTACTAAAAAAACCTATTGATGAATGGTTTATCTCCCTGGTCTTTCTTTCACTTCGATAGAAATAACTAGAGGAACCTTTTACTCAAGGAACCCATTAGATCAAGGGGACTCATAGGATGAATGAGACATTTTATTTATGCCATAAGAACTAGAAACTACAAAGGAATTAGAATCCTTATATGTATTTGTATGTATGGGCTATCTTAAGACATCTACTTTATAATATGAACATTGATTTGAAACATGTCATGGAGGACCCATAATACTTATTTCACCACTCACCTTTGAATGTTATTGGCCGAGGAACATTACTCAGGGTTGTTGCACAGACACACATTAATCTTGTTATGAGAGCATGATCAGTCACACCTTCATATTGATTTGACAAGGACCATGAGCACCATGAAGAAGAACCTAATTTACCATTCCTTTATGATTTATCGTTGCTCTATGAAATATTGGGTGGGGTTTCTTTATTCCTTTGACATTGTTACTAATTACTAGTAGCACTAAGAAGAGGACTAGGAGTGTCCATTGTTACAGAACAAGAGAGAAACCTCTAGTACACCCTTGGTTCAAGGCTATGACTCTAGATGTCCAAATTTTTTCCAATACCAATATAATCAAACTAATCATCAATACATCAACTAATAGAATATGACTGTGAAAAAATTTAATACAAAGTACATGACACCATCACCACAATTGATGTTGTGTTAATAACCTCAAAATTCTTCAATGATCTGGTGAAGATCATCTTTTGGGATAATTTTCTAAGCAATTTCCCTTAAACCTTAAGTTCTTTTTCCTATTTAGTCCTTATTGTGATGTTTAGCTGTGGGTTTGTTACCATAATTGAGTGGAATTGAGTTTATTCTTGCAATCTATTTTTCTTAAAAGAACAAAGACAAGTGAAATTGGTCTAAATGGCCTCTGCCACCAATGTTCTTTCATCGAGCATGTGTTTTAGTTTTCTTTAGGAAGCTCATGAAAAATAATCCATGGATTTCATTGTGATCACCGTGCCAATGGATATGCTGATTGTGTTCCTAAATGTAGATGCAAAACAACATTGTAACTAAGATTGAAAACATAAACCAACCCATAGATGAACATTTTGATGAGTATTTTGGTAAATGAATCTCAATACATCTTGGGTTTAAATGAACTTCCCCAACACTAAATAAAAACTTGCATTTCACACATAAGCATACTTTGGAATCTTCTTCTTCTCATGGATGGATATGTTGAAAATAAACTATTGAATAACACTGTGATCCACACTTGAGTATTTTCACAACAGTCCAAAGAAATTGCAATTTTGGTTTCTATCTTCATTTCCTTTCACTACATTGGTCTAAATGGCCTTTGCCACACATTTTATTTCATCGGGCATGTGTTTCACTTTTCTTTAGGGAGCTCATGAAAAAGAAACCATGGATGTCATTATGATCACCTTGCCAATGACTATGTTGCTTATGTTCCTAAATGTAGATTTAAAACAACAATGCAACTAGTACATTGACAACATAAACCAACCCACATATGAACATTTTGATGAGTATTGTGGTAAATGAATTTGGATACATCTTGGGTTTAAATTAACTTCCCAAGCATTGAATAAAATATTGCAGTTCACATAGTTAGGAATACTTTGACATCTTCTTCTTCTTATGGATGACTATGTTGAATATAAAATTGTTGAATAACACTATGATCCACACTTGAGTGTTTTCATAATAGTACAAATAAATTGCAATTGTGGTTTCTATTTCATTTCCTTTCACTGCTAGTACACATGACTTACCTCTAAGGATCATATTGGTATAAATGACATCTGCCACCAATGTTCTTTCATTGGGAATGTGTTTTAGTTTTCTTTAGGAAGCTCATGAAAAAAAAACCATGGATGCCATTGTGATCACCCTATCGATGGATATGTTGCTTATGTTTACACATGTTTATTTTTGTACATGCATTGGGTTTTCCATTTTGAATGACCTCATTTTATCACCTTTTTAGTCATTGTTGGAACCAAGATTAGAATAGTCAAATTGTGGGAACTCAATTGCATTTCAAATCTTTAATACAATGTTTGTGTGTGTTTGTGTGAGAGAGAGCACATCCAACCATGCATAGGTGAAAGTCCAACATGTATATTGTAAGTAGGTGAGAGAAATTGTTAGGAACTAAATATCAATATAGCATAGAAAAACCTCAGAATAAGTACTCAATGCCTTGAAAAAGAGATAATTTCAGATAATAAGCCTCTTCGAGGGGGAAACCTCCTTTTACCCCACATAAATGTTCAAGTACAAGATGCTTCCAAATGAAAATGTCTCCTTGGTATATATAGGAGACTAGGAGGTATACTTACAAGTAATGGAATAAAGCTAACATAAATAAAATAACATTACTAATGTAATATGCCCCGATTAAGGGGTAATGAGCCAATATTAAGGCTTAACATGCCACTCCCCTTGAGACAAGTGTTTTCCGCAATGCTTGAGTAACTCTGAATGCTTTTGTATAAAATACTCATCTTCCCAAGTGGAATCTTCAGCCTGTAGTTTCCTCCATTTAATGAGATACTTTGAAATGGATCTATTCCTCAGCTGGTGAATTCTTGTGTTAGTGATGGCTTCAGGATCCAATATGAGTTTTCCTTCCTCGTCAAGTTCTGGCAATATAGTTTGAACTGGGATCGTGTCGCCTATAACCTTCTTTAAGTATGAAATATGGAAAACTAGGTGTACTCGTGAAGATGCCAGCAACTCCAATTTGTATGCCATAGTACCAATCTTTTGCAACACCTTATAAGGGCCATAGTACTTTGGTGATAATTTATTATCCTTATTGGCTTGCTTGAGGGACATCTATTTGTATGGTTGTAGTCTTAAAAACACCCAATC
>ML796199.1:244096-256666 GCA_009831015.1 Picea engelmannii
GGCACCATTATATCGTTTGAAACCACGAATCATTCAACATAGAATCAAACCCAAAGTTAATACGTGCCCTTGCAATAATTCAAATCATCAAATAAAAACCAAAGTTTACCCGATGTGTGATTTCATAACTTCAAACCTTTTCCCTTCAACATGAAATCGAAACTCATATATTGACCATGTTCTCATAGCATAATATATAAAAACATTATGACAAATGATTTTATAAAATCGACAAGTCAAAAGTTTATGAAAATAAGGATCGTATCACATAAAACTAGATCAACCATGACCCTTATGAAATCAAATATAACCCATAACTCAATATGCTCAAAGTCTTATCAATCAAATTGTGCAATCAAAGTAAAAGTAGGTGACAGGACATAGTTTGAAAGTCATTCCAGCCACTTAATAGCAAACCAAAGTAAGTGCTTTCCAGAATATCAATGAGAAAGTCATGACAGTCCAAATAACGACGGAGGAGTTTTCACGCTTTCAGTCGTGAAAACTAAATAGAAACCAATTTGCAAATGTCGCATGAAATAAAAAGAATGTCTTCTTGCAAAATGCGACAATGACTTGACGTTCATGAGACAAAAGGTGTAGGCAGCTTATATGGCAATTGAGAAAATTGAATTGGCTGCCAACACTACGATGATGATCTTCTTGTTTTTTCATGCGATTATGTGCCATGGTTAGGTTTTCCTTTAAGAGTTGGAGAAATTGTTGCTGATGCTCGATGTGATACTCCACTAATTGAGCCTTATATTTTTATTTTAGAGAAGAAGTGATGCATGATGGGTGATATCCATAAAGCACCATAAATGGTGTAATTTTTTTTGCAGTATGAAAGGAAGTGTTATACCACCATTCTGCCAAGGGTAACCACTTGAACCATTGTGTTAGTTTATCATAGACAAATAAATGAAGGCATCCTTCTAGACATTTTTTCACTATCTCAAATTTTCCATCAGATTGAGTATGATAAGATGAGATATGGGCCAATTGAGTACCCAAAAAAGAAAATAATTTTGTCAAAACATGTCTAGTGAAGATGGGATCTCTTTCACTTACAATAATATTTTGTATTTCATGTATCTTTAAAATGTCTCCATGAATGCGTTAGCAATTGTACTGGCTTTGAAAGGATGAGAGAGTGCACAAACGTGTGCATACTTTGTAAGTCTATCAACAATCACCATGATGACACTCTTTCCTTCAGACTTCAGTAACCCTATAATGAAATCCATGGAAAATTGTTCCCAACGTTGACTTGGAATGAATAATGGTTGTAAAATACCTAGGGTCTTAATTGTTTCCACCTTATTTTGTTGGCAAACCAAAAATTATGCCACAAAACTTTAAACATCATTTTTAATGCCATCCCCAAAAAATTACCTCTTGACCTTGTGATAGGTTTTCAAAAATCCTGAGTGCCCTCCTACCAGAGAGGTGTGCAATTCCAAAAGTACATTTTCTTTGATTTGGGAGTTATTGCATAATTATAAGTGATCTTTGTATCATAATGAATCATTTTTCCATGTAAATGTATCAGATGCAATGGAATCCTACTGCAACCTTTGAATGAAAGTCCACACTTCTTCGTCGTTCTTCCATTCATCCCTTTCTTATGTTATCCAATTAGGTTGGATGATAGAGATAGAATAGAGAAATGCCTCAACATATTCATCCTTTTTTGAGAGTGCATATACCACAACATTTTTCTTCCCTTTTTTGTAGATGATTTCAAAGTCATAACCCAACGTCTTGGTCACCCATTTTTGTTTCTCTTCTAAAGATACTATTTGTTCCAAGAAGTATTTAAGACTATCATGGTCTATTTTGACCTTGAAGTGCCTACCTATTAGGTAAGGGAGCCATTGCTTCAATGCATGTAGTATTGCCATCATTTCCTTATCATAAATGGGTTTGTGTAAGTCCTTTCCCTTGAGTGGATGAATTTGAAAAGAAATGGGCCTTCCTTCTTGCAATAGAACAACACCAATTCCATTTCCAGAGGCATCACATTATGCAATAAAGGTTTTTGTGAAATATGGTGTGGTCAAGACAAGAGCTTTGCACATTTCCTCTTCAAGTTGTTCAAAATCTTGAGTTTCCTCTAGAGTCCATGAAAATGCGTCCTTCTTAGTTAATGCAGTTAAAGGTGTTGCTATTCTTCCATAGTTTCGAACAAACTTGTGGTAGTAACTTGTTAAACCAAAAAATCCTCTAAGATTCTTCAATGTTTGGACCCAAATACTCTAACTTGACACCTTCATGAGATATAATATGACCCAAATATTGTACCTCTTGCACCCCAAAGAAACATTTGGCCGGTTTTGCATATAGATGTTTCTCCTTTAGTAGTTGTATCACCCCGTCAACATGTCAAACATGACCTTCCCGAGACTTTCTATATATTAGTATATCATAAAAAAACACTAACACAAATTTTCGAAGGGAGGGCTTGAAAATGGAATTCATCAACCCTTGGAATGTGGAAGGTGCATTCGTAAGGCCAAAAGGCATGACACAAATTCATAATGGCCTTCATGAGTTCTGAATGTTGTTTTTGGGATATTTTCTTCCTTCATTATAATCTGATGATACCCTGAATGAAGATCCAACTTTATGAAGTAGATTGCTCCATGTAGTTCATCTAACAATTCATCAATGATGGGAATAAAAAACTAATCTTTAATGGCGATCTTCTTGAGCTCTCTATAATATATAAACATACACCATGAGCGCTCTTTCTTGAGTACCATTACCACCGGTACATAGTAAGAAATTTGGCTAGGTCTAATAATGACAACCTCTAACATTTCTTCAACTGTACGCTCAATTTCACTCTTTTGGGCATAAGGTTATCTGTGAGGCCTGATGTTAGGAGGAACACTCCTAGGAATTAAGTAAATAACATGATCATGATCATGAGTGGGTGGAATACCTCTGGGAATACCTTCAAATACTTTTGAATGCTTATCAATTATCCCTTGGAGATCTAGGGGAATAGATGGCTTATATGTTTTAACATCTAGTGAACATAGTTGTACAATTACACCCCGATGCCCCTTTTTCAATAATTTTTTCATGCCATTAGAGATTAACATATTATTGGGTTTCCCTATGATACCCCTTGACTCAAATTCCTTTCCTTCCAATGAAAATTTAATGAAACGTTTTTGAAAATTAAAATCTACTATTCCCAATGATTGTAACCATTGGACCCCTAGTACGACATCATCACCACCCATGGGTATAGAAATCATTGGACTATTCATTACATGTTCACCCATAGTAATATTGATCGTATGTAATTTTATTGAGAAATTGATAATTCCTCCATTTGCAATCATTACTTGAAACTTTGGCGCTGGATATATAAAACAATTGAGAGCTTTGGCTAATTCACAGTGAATCAAATTATGAGTACTACCAGAATCAATTAGCACTATTACCTTTTTCTTTTTGATATATACTTCGATCTTGAGGGTTTGTGGAGTGCTAATTCCAGCCAATGCATGACATGATATGGTGGGAGTCATCTCTTCAGAATAAATCTCTTCTACATCTTCATCTTGAGATGGTTCTTGTTCTTGTTCTTTATCTTCTTCCTCTTCACAATCTATGTAGAATAATTTCTTCTAACCACACTTATGTCCCTTATTGTACTTGTTGTCACAATTAAATCATAAACTTTTTCATTTTCTTTCCTCCAATTGTTGAGGTGTTTTATAATAAGGAACATTATTCTCTCGATAGATTTTAGGGGTGGTCCTTGTAGTAGCCATATGCATATTTTTAATTTCAACATTTCTCTCCACCCTGAACGCATTCTCCAATGATTTGTGTTCCCAAAGGAAAACCTCAGGTTGAATGTTATCCTTTAAAGTTCCTATGAAGACATCAATCAGGTGCTCATCTGGAATATCCGTTACCTTTATATTCAATATTTGGAAGTTCTGAATGTTCTCTGCAACAAAACCCTTTTGCTTGAGATTTATCAATTAGCTGAAGAAGGTATTGCTCCTTGTATCCTCATAGTGTGCTATCATTTCTTTCATGAAAATTGTCCAAGTGACAAGTGATTTGTGAGAACAAAACCATCGATACCACACAAAATAATTAGGTTCTAAATATAAGGATGAAATTCATACCTTTTATGTGTGTGGCACATCATGTAGATAAAATAAATGCTCCATCTAGAGTATCCATGTTATTGGATCATTTCCATCAAACTTCCTCATATCAATCTTAGTAAAGTGGTCGGTCTTCAACCTAAAGCTAGAGTTTCTCTAATCTTGATTCATCTTCGTTGTGTCCTCATCATGAATTTCATAGGATACATTGTCACTTTCAGGTGGCCTCTCTATTAGAAACTTTGTCAACCCTTCCATGATCTTCCCTTTTAAGCCATCCATCTTAGTATCCATCATTGCATCCAACTTAGCTTCAGTTGAATCCATCATCTTTTGTATTTCATATTTTGTTGTTGCCGTCTTTTGTAAATCATCTATCTCCCTGTGCATTTCTTCACCTTCATCAAGAGTCCAAGTAGGATTTTATGAGGGCTTATTTGGTGTAGAAGTTCCCTTTTTTGGTGGCATGATGGCCAAGTATCACTTTTAAAACCATGATTTGGAGACTTTTCTTCTATCTGTTGACGGACGAAATTGATCGTCCGTCAACTGGGAGAGTGGAACCGGTCTGGGGTTGTCTAAATAACCCAATACATTTGGGATGAACCACCCTGACGGTTTTAGCGGCTCCGTTAGCCGATCTAAGTCCTAAGGAAACAAAAGAAAACTACTCTAAATTAACTAATCTAACTAAAACTAACTATTAAAACAAACTAAACAAATCTAACTATTATATATACAATCTGCTATCTAATACTATGCTAACTCTAAGAAATTAAATATCTAACTACTAACAAAAATAAATCTTATTCACAAATGTACAATATTTACAATTTAAAAATTTGAATGTAAACCTGAAAAACTCATTAGTATTCTGTCCTAAGACAACGAGAGCTATTGTTTTTTGATTTTTACGATTTTATGAAAAAGAAATAAAACAAAAACTATCTAAACTAAACAACTAAAATACTAACTCTAACTACAAATCTAAACTACACATATATCTAACTAAACTACTTAAATTATACTAACAAATTAACTATCAAATAAATAACAAACTGACCTGAAGAAATGCTCCAGGTTTGTCCTGTATGTAATGATTGTCTTAGCTGATCGGAGGGAGGAAACCCGCATCGAATTATCCACAAGCTTCTCGTAAACTAGAAGCAACTGTGCTCTTCAAATATAATTACAGGACAAACAAGACATAAAAATTTCACAGCGATCTTATGATTTATAAATCTTCACAGTTAGAGAAATCTGTATGCAAAGATCTATACAAAATGATTCAATTAACGAAGAAGAGAAATCTGTGATTCATTAACTGAAACAAAGTAATTGCTGTATTTTTAAATAATAATGAAAGAGATCAGATATGGATAACACATTAATCAAATCATATCATCCTGCAATAGATTATGATAGCTAAAGTAGTCTATAATCAACAACAAACTGATATGCATAAAACTTGAAACAAAAGTTTGATATATTGAAAGCGAAAGCTGTTACAAGACATCAACTCTCGTCTCAGTTTGTATCATAAATCCATAGCTTGGTTCTCCCACAAGTGAGGATGATTCTTATTACAAAAATAATAAGTATTTAAAGACCTCCCACAGGGTAAAACATCCCTGTGGAAGTTATCAAAACTATTTACACAAATCTGGGAAAATATCTCAAGTTTCTATCTCTAACTCAAACTAACAACTTAAAAATAAAACTATATCACACAAATATCTCCTAGACTGCCACAGCATGCCCAATGCAATTCGAATGTACCTGAAAGAGGACAAAAATGGACAAGTTAAGAGGATATTTTGTTGATAAAATTGATAAAAATCTAACTTCTAAGACTAGATACAGAATCTTGCGATTCTGTAGCTGGTCTAAATCAAACACAAAATCGTATTAAAATCAATTAGAATTTTAAAGAATTAAATTCAAACTATTAAACAAGTATCTAATTGTTATTTGAAAGACAAACGAATCATTCAAATCAAAATTGTTATACTAATTTGAGATCAAACAAGACTAAGATCAATCGAATGATTACAGGCATGCATGTACTCTGTTCCATTAGTTATCACCAATTCAGGTATACATAATCATATTGGATAACTGAAAACAATGAAATCGATTCATGGACCAATTGAAATCAACACAAAAAGTTGCTTCAGCTATCCACAAGATCACTTCGTATCCAAACAAAACCAATAGGATCATTTTCAAATTGACATCACTACATTAAACATAAACAAACGATCCATGCTATTAGCGAATCAAATCAAAACTGGTGTGTAAATTATCACAAACGAAATCGTAAAGGAATTAATCGGTTGATAACAGGATCTGTGGGGCTCGTCCAATGTTTGTTATTACCAATTGGGGGTAGACAAAATTGATTGAAATTCAACGAAATCATTACTTGAATTCATTTCAAAACGAACTATTAACTGAATTTTCTCATACGAATTCAACAAAGATAACATATGTTGATATGAGTTTAACAAACTCGTTTTGAAAATTAAATTCAACAGAGCAGCATCAAGTCTATTTTCGATACGAATCCAACTCATAAAAACAATCGTGCTAACTCAAGATACGCAACAATCCAATCAAAACAAGAATGAATCGAACAGTTTGAGTTTGACATAGTCATTATGAATCAACACAGTTCCATGATTTCAGCGAAGAGATCTTTTGCACAGGTCAGATATAATCCAAATCCAAACGAAAATGTTGACAAAACAAAGTTGTTTTTCCAATTTAATAGACTACATCGTATTTATCAAGCCAATTCAATCCTATGAAATCGTTTCAACAATCAAACCATAAAAACTAAATCAGAGTCGATACGATCCAACCACAACAAACTCATACCAAATCAAAACATAGTCGTGCTCTAATTTTAGCATAAAAATCTCCTGTATAGGTCAGATGCAAACAAAATCCAAGCGAAAGCAAACTTCGTTGATCACATTACTTCAAACTAACAGAAATGTTCTAAAGCGAATTACACCAAGTCAAAACCAATCAATTGCTAAGCTGGGCGTGACCAAATCGTATAACCGAATCATAACTTCATTTAATTTTAGCAAAACGAAAACAATGTACAGGATCCACAACATAACCGTTTTTGATAATCAAGCTATGACAGAGTCATTTTGAATAATGGACAGAGCTAATTGAAAACCAAAACTCGATTCATTATATTAATCCTAGCAATTCATAGAACCGAATTGATATCGAAACTCATACGAAGGCTGTCGCCGATTCGACATTCCTAAATACGATCAAACCAGTGGTTTTCTGCTTCTTGTCATTAGCTTGAAGCTTGTCCCTTTCTCTTGTCAACATTGTAACTTGGTTTTCCAACGATTTGATTTTCGACTGTAATAAGGGAATGTCGGTATAGTAGCGCTCCAACCACACATCACATTGGCTACATAACGACTGTTCAGGATTCAAAGTGACAGTCGAGGGTTTGTTCATATCACCAAGGGTTTCATTAGGTAGCTTGATCCCTGGGTAGCTAGGATTGTTCTTTAGGCAAGGGGGTAAATTAGAAACGAAGTCATAGGGTGGCTCGGAGCACAGACCTTGGGAATAAGGGTACTCACTGTCTAGGAAGCGCTCGATATTAGAGTCGGAATCTTCGCTGAGGATTATGGGATTTTGATCAACACTAGGTTTAGGTTTATTCCTAGCAAGTCTCGATATGAATCGAGCATTCTTTTTACCTTTTCCGTCGAAAGTAGGGTTACCTTTAACCTTTTTCTTCACAGGATTTTTAACAGCCTCAACCTTGTCTGTTATAATGTCGGGTAGGTTGATATCAGGGGAGACCGAGGGTTTGGGTGAGGGTAGAAGGGCATGAAAAGGCACGGGTGGCCCGACCTTAGTCTTACTAACCACATACTTATCGATTTTGACAGACTCTGAATCAACAAAGCCATTTCGAGAGAGAAAAGCTTGCCAATTATCGCCTTGGAGGTTTAAATGATGAACGACAATGAGTCTGATCAGGCCATGGTGAAAAAAGCTGCTATCGGCCTTCTATCGTTTAGACCTCTTAGCCATTTTATAAAGACTACGCTGGAAATAAAATGGCATGTTCAATGGATAACCCATGAAATTCATTAACAGTCGAAGGTGATAAAGAAAAACCAATCCATACCGACCCTCACAGGTCACGAATTTTTTAACCACTATCAAAATATCATGCCACCTTGGTTTAAGCGTGGAAATATGCATACCTCTGTCACAGGATGTGACCTTTCATGAGACAAATAGTAATGGCCATGGCACCTCATCAAATTTAGAGTTTTTAAACCATCGCTGGCCCGTGGCTGATAATCCTGTGGCAGAGCTAATGAACTCTTCACTGATTTCAAGCTAAATGTCACCTACTTTGGCCCTACATCCATCAAAGGTAAGGGCGAATTATTGTGCAACAAACAAATTGAAACCGTCGAACCTTTGTACGAACGTGAGCCAACCATTATCTTGAAAATCTTTCTGGGCTTTATCGAATAGTAGCAGGGCTTGACTACTGTTCGGCTCTATTCGCACCACCGGTGCCATAGAGAGGAGCACACGGTAAGTGATGCGAATGAGCCAGGGTTTGAATCACAGCATACACAGGGGAAGAACGCTCAAAGGATTACCCGATTCTAGCAGAGGTGAAACAGGGATATGGGTAAGCATTAATGACATTGTGCGAAGGTGGTGGAGCTATTTCTGCTCATGCAGAATAGTCATTACCATGGTACAACCACCGACGCTTGCAACTATTCAATTCACAACGCATATGTGCTACAACCATGCCACTTCAATCAATAAATCGAAACCTTTGGTAAGTGGATTAATCATTCGCACGAGCAATAGTTATAGTTTCAAAACCAAACAAATGAATCAGAACCAATACCAAGAGTTTAGCCAATGTGACATGCGTTGTAAATAACGATTCATACCAAGAGTTTACCAATGTGCCAATGCTTTTTTATGTAATCAATGATCAAGTAGATCAATCAAAGAACATGTAAATCCAAACACCAATGCATCACAAACTCAATAACTCATGAAATGAAACTGTTAATCAATCAAAGAATGTCAAATGAGTACAGATCAAGAGGTCTTGCCAACTGTATAATGATAAGTAAAATGTAAACGTAATGGGCATATCAACAAGAATGATAACAACAATTCAGTGACGATTTTAATGCGACTTCGAAAACTAAGTTTTCACGCTTACGGTCGTGAAAACAAGAACGAAGGTAAGTGTGTAAATAGCGCAAAAATAACAGTGTCGGTTTATTTGAAAATTGCGACGAAAAATTTAGGTTTGAAAAACACTGGTGTAGGCAGCTTATAAGTACAGAAAATTAGAATTGGCTGCCAACAATGGAGACACACTGGTAGAAGCATTTATCTCTGCCAAAAGAACAAATTCATATTAGGACAGCAAATATAATTCCAACTCAAAAACAACAACCATAAAATCATATAAACATCATCATTAACCAACTATTCCAACAGTGTTTTAAAAGATGAAAACTGATAACAGTCTTAAGACCAGCGAGTCACGATATTGAAGATAAAATCTCCAATACTGTTGACAGAGCCACTGCTGCTAGCAGGCGTCCATAGCCTCGACAGGGTTACCATTTAACCCACTCTGACATCTGTATCCTGCCAAGAAGTTCTAGATCAGAATAAAGGACATTAAGAGGTTTCTTATTTGCAAATTTTCATATACCCGACATTGCTTCGCTGCCAGCAGGCCTGTTCAGTACCCCGACGAAGTTGTCTTGGCGTGATGCATGCATTTACCCGCTGCCAATAGACCTGTTCAGCATGCCAGCGAGTTTACAAGCACTTCCCACAACTCTATTAATGATTTATTTTGTTTTGTTTTTCAAAGATCTATAGTTGAGTGGGGTGACGCTGAAAATCATGATATTTTAACACATTTTTTTCAGACCTCATCAGATTAATTTTTTTTTTTTAGAACTGTCCTTTATTAAGATCCAAAGATGTTTTATTTACAAAAACAACTTCCTAAGGCAGGGAGACATCTTCTGAGTCATTCCCTTAAGGAAAAGGGACAGCTTAAAAAGATAATAGATGGTCATGACAGGCTTTACTCAGAGATCGAAATCAGTTAACTTCTTTCAAACAACAGTCTTTGCCAACACAGATGTAAATTTCAGAAGTATATTGATGTTTAGACAATTTTCCAGCAGTCATTTCAGAGAAAGAATTTTCTGTTTTCTTTGTCTGACCAATTCAAAAAATTAAGGTATGTATATTTCAACAGCAAAAACTAGTAAGCATAAGGGAGAAATCAAAACACACCAGCGAATAAAAATTGGAAAGCAAAGAAATCCAAACAACAAAAACAAAAAACAAATATGCATAGAAGGTGCATCTGAAAACCTCATGCGACAAATCCCTTGGGAAACTGAAAGAAAGTATGAAAATCTTGATTGATGGGAAATCAGTCTTACTCGTGGTACCTTGGGTCAGGGTTGATTCAGATTTATTTATCTCTCTACCTTCCATTTAGGATTTTCATAACGATACTGCGTTTTTGAAAATAAACGTTCAACTAGAAGTAAAGAGAAAAAAGATCAAGAGGACTTCCCTGACAACAGTCGTATTATGGTTTTCATGGTGCTCCCACTTGCGTTCATGACTGCATTATTACAAAGAGAAATAGTGAGAAATAGAACTACAAGAAAACCTATTCCTAAACCTACCCTAACTATTAAGTAAACCAAAATACTACGTGAAGTCATGTTTCCAATGTAGCCATCGGAGTAACTCTAATCCTGCAATGGAAACAAGATCAATCATTACTAATAAGAATGGTAATATATCAACAGATGATAGAAACATATCACACTTACCTTCATAATCATCATCTAAAAACAAAGTAATCATGATCTTACCATTTCCTTGGATATTCTTGTTGTACGAATCCTCCAGCCATTGCGCAATCTTGTCGTGATAAGGGTCATAATGGCATGGGTGAGTGTAAGTAGTTTTGAAAAACTCGTCAGGATTACGAGGAAATGGAATAACCATCAGCCAAGGCTGAAATGCCCCATCCTCCTGACAGTTCTCTAAGTACTCATTAATTTCTCCACATGGAGGATCTAAAAGAAATATGTCACGCTTACTTCCAAGATTCTTAGGTATAAATAAAGCAAGCGCAACTTTATCTTCATTATGAAATTTCTTCATATATGAATATTCAAGCCATCCTAAGATCCTGTCATAAAAATGAGGATGCAAACCATGACTTTGATGAAATGAATATATCAATGGGAATCTCATCATGGGAGGATTCGTGCAATCAATTAGATCATTGGTTTGAATGTTTTCTTCAATGAGATTGATCATTTCAAAATGTGAAGCATCAACATTAAGATTCGAGCTAAGCAAAGAATGAATATGCGACTTAGAATGTTTGATCTCCATAAAATATAGTGCATTGTCTTTTTCAACCATAAACTGTGTAAAATCATCTCGCAGCATGTCCTCTTCCCATGTGAGTGATGAAAGTGAACAAGCATCAAATCCAAGTTTATCAATGTTAGGTTTGGAATTGATTTCACCAAAATTTAGCATATCGAAAGGATATGATTGTGGTGGAAAAGAGTAGGATGTTGTAGGTAAGATGTCAAGTCCACCAGAATCTAGGAATAGATCAGGATATAAAGAATAAAAGGAATCATAAATAAGAAGATAAAAATAATCTCTTGAACTATGATAATCAACAATGGTATTCTCAAGACAATTCTCTTCACTTTCTTTAAAACTCTTACTCTGTTTTGGTGACGAATTCTTCAACATAATATGATCATCTGGATTTGCCTTTTGTGTGATAGATAATTCAAAATTTATGTGACCAACATCTAGTCTTTCCTGTGAACAAAGTGCATTTTGAGGATCAAGGTTTAAATTTTCTTCTTCTAGTTGCGTAACTTCTTCTCTAATCAATTTCATAGGAGTACTAGAACATTCAAGAAGATTTTTGTTGCTTAAGTGTTCTTCAATCACTGATTTTAAATGTTGATTAGAGCATGAGTTACAAGAATGAGGGTATTCACCTTGAGCCGGAAACGAATCATCTTCCATACTAGTCTTAGAATAAAAATACAATGATTCAAAGGAAAAACCGATTTAGTTGTCAATAAGAGCCTGATCAATAGATTCTACCTCCCTGGCTTGTTCAACATTATCGGAAGATTTTTTCTCTTCTTGCGAAGAAAATTGTTCTTGCAGTTGAGTGATAGGATTTGCAATTGGTTCTTCATTCGTGATTGAACATGACTGGATGGAAGGGATGGAAGCATCATAGAAGAGATTTAATGCCAATGACTTGTCATCGAGATTAAATTTACAGAGGATATGATAGACTCTT
>ML796199.1:262509-294781 GCA_009831015.1 Picea engelmannii
TTATGGAAAGTGGTTAAACCCTAAAAAAAGGAAAATAGGTTAAGTGACCTAGAAATGGGTTAAGTGACCTAAGAAATGGGTTAAGTGACCTATAGGATGAAAGTATAAATGATATATTAATGGTCTCTTGCAATCCATCCCTTGTTTGGATCAATGGAGAGCTTCTTGTGAGAATATCTTTTGGAGTATTGATGGAGAGCTTCTTGTGAGAGCATTTTGGTGTGGATCTCTTGAGCATGATTGAAGATCTATTCTGAGAGAGAGACGATTGGGAGGATCTCATGGATGCATTGAAGTTTTGGCAAGTCTGAGACCATGACGACAAAATTCTCAAAATCATAGAAAAACCCTATTCTCTGGTGTGTACACGGCCTATCTGTGTATAGGGTGCGTATACACAAGTTGTCTTTGTACGAGGTGCATATAGTACATGGGATATTAGTGTATAGGGAGCGTACAATGGATAAACTCATGGATATTTGTGGTTGAGATGATGAAAAGATGATGAAGACTGAGGCAGGTTCCAGATCTGCATTCTATAGGCTCAGATATGTCACTGAGACAATGGTATGGTTATACTATTGTCTTGATGGATAGTATAGTTTGTTGTGTTTTGAATGCTTAGGGAATTCTTGGTATGGCTTCTGTGATGTGGTCTATGTTGGTTGATGGAATGAGCAGTACTCTTGTGATTTAATGGTGAGATGATTGCTATGGTATACTAGTTGTTTATACATGATTGAGATAACATTCATATTGATTGGTTGTGGAGCATGAGTAGACTATTGGAGAGATTTAATGTGTTGTGACTGGCTATGGGTCAGTTTGGACAGTGAAAGACATAAGAGAATATGATTGCAGGTTGCAGAGTATCTAAGCATGTGATGAAAATGATAAACCCTAATAGCTCAGAAGGTATACACAGGCTGTAGTGCTTCTTGTGCGTGTATACACACGAGCTGTAATACTGGTAGGGAACGTACATACACGTGCTGCACTAATGACATGTTGTGTACGTATTGCAGATTGATATATCTTGAGTATGTTTGTCTCATATCAGTTGATGCTGAGTGTGTAAGCTAAGTCTTTCATGATAGAGATGATGCTCTTGTAGAGTTTTACTCTATCCAGTTGTTGCTGAAAAACCCCAAGGATTGTAGTCCGTAATAAAAACAAAATTGTACATACATCCTGTGTTCTTTGTGTTCCTTGTGGTGATGAATTTTGATGATATACGTTGATGATATGTGTTCACATCTAATTGGTTATAAATGACAACAATGAGTAATAAGTAAATGTTGAATCCTAACTAATGATTTTTTTGAAAGAGGGAAGTTTTGGGAAAAATATCCCCACACTCATTCACTCCCCCCCCTCTAAGTGTGGTAGGTGTGTCCAACAATTGGTATCAGAGAGAGCCTTCACTACAAGCCTTAACAAGCTTGAAGGACTTCCATAGACACACAAATGGATGATGAAGTTCAAATCCTTGATGAGGAAAACTATTCTACTTGGAGAATAGAGATGAGATTACATTTGAAGACAATGGGAGAAGCAATTTGGAAGGCAACCATTGGTGGATCAGTTCCTTTGAAGAACAAGTCAAATTTTGCAGCTCAAAGAGAAGGAAAGAAGAATGATGCATTGGCTCTCAAGACCATTCTTAGTGGACTCTCAAGCCCTATCAAAGAGAGCATGGGACAATGCACTTCCACCAAGTATCTATGGCTAAAGATAGAGGAGACATATCAAAGAAAGAAGGATAAGGAAGATATTGAAGATCACTCCATCAAAATCATTAAAGGTAAAGAATCTCCAAAAACCCTTGATTGTATTATTTCTAAATGTGATCTTGAAAACATTTCAAGTGAAGATAAAGAATCAAGTGATGATAGCACAAAGGAAGATCTTGAAGACATTTCAAATGAAGGCAAATAATTATGTGTTGATGTTGGCAAAAAGGAAGATCATGAAGATATTTCAAATAAAGTAAAGAACCCCCAAAACCCTTGATTGCAATGATGATGATGAATTTTTCTCTACAAGTGAAGAAGAAGATCTAGAAATAGTTTGTGTAAAATTGATGGTAATTATCCCATGAAAAGAATAGAAGAAAATCTATTAAAACTTCAAAAGGAAGTTGAAGAGGGTTTATATAGATATAGAAGTGATCATTATTATATAGACTATAACTATATTTCAGATAACACTAATAATTTTCTTAGGAGGAGACTAAAGCACATCTTGAAATTAAAGGAAATGCTCAAAGAACAAGAAGCGAGCAATAAGACTCAATTAGAAGAAAAGGAATAAGAGATCACAAGACTAAAGAATGGAAAAGAAGATATGAATGTAGATGATGAGATTAGAAAAAGTTTTGAAACCATTGTCCATCTCAAGACCCAAATTGAAGAAGCCGAAAGAATAGAGGAACTATTGAATAATCAAATAAATGAAAAGGAAGAGTCATGTTGTAAGTTAGAAGCTGAAATTGTTGACCTTAGAAAGAAGGTAGAAAAGCCAAACAAATTCTTGAATAGCTCACGAATCTTGGATGAGATCTTGGAAAGTCAAATATCACAATGTGATAAATCAAGACTTGGATACAAATAAGAAGCTACACATGCTGAAGCAATCACCTCAAAGAAGCATGAGGTAAGTCCATCAAAGAAGGAAGACAATGTTGCAAAGAAACCATCTACATAAGGAAAGGAAAATTTCAAAAGAACAAAGCATGGAAGACATCAAGAAGCTATTCTTGGGACACCAAAGCAAAGGTATGAAAGTATTTTTCATGGGCATTTTTATTAATGTAATGAATATGGTCACAAATCTTTTGAATGTAGATCTTATGAAAGGAGATATAATGGAATATTTTATAACACCATAAGGTGTTGGAGACGTGATCAAGTATGACACATTTATGTTCACTATAACACTATGAGATGCTACAGTTGTAGTGGATTTGTCTACAAATCCTAGGAGTGACAGAACACAAGAAGAAATTCCATGATGAGGACTTCACATAGCATGCCTAGAAGAAGGAGTGAAGTAAGGAAATGAGACATCTTTGAAAATATGGATGCTCAGAGGTCAAGTTCTGAGGAGCAGGGACATCTATAGAAGTGGGTGAAGAAGACAGAGCAACCAAAATAGAATGAAAGACTGAAGGGAAGTTCAAAAGTGTCATCTACTGAGGCATACGTCGCTGACAGTGGTATCAATCACATACATACACAGGATGACCTTGAATAGGTCGCGTACATACATGATCTGTATGTGCAACATGCCATGTATATATGGTGAAGCCTAGGGAAAAGGGCTATGCACATGGATTAGAGTTTGATGTGATGGTATAACTCTATGTTGTAGGTTCTGAAACTGTTTGTTGTAGGTTTTCATGATTCTATATTGGATTATGTAAGGTGATGATTGATGTAGGAGCATTGCTCCAATCCAGCAATGCGCCAACTAGGCTGCACATTCAACGCGCATTCAATAAAGGCGAGAGGCGCTAACCCTCTCATTTTCAAATTTTTAATAACTATTGTAAGGCCGAAGAGCTGCACATATGCTTTTTTTCATGTAGTAGATAGGGTCGCCTTTAATGGCTGACAGGTTGATGGGGATATAGATCCGATTTGGATTAGATGGCCCATTGAATGTAATTCATTGTAATTTATGAGAATAGGTGAGATGGAGGGAAGAGCTCGAGGAGCCCCTTTTTGTAAAATATCTTAGCATATTGAATTTAGAAAGCATGTAGAAAAGAGAGGAAGAGAGGAGAGTCGAGACTTTGTTGCATTCCGAGCTCATACCCATTGTAAACAGATATTCTAAGATAATACAAAGACATTTTTCCTGCATATTTGTTTCTATGTGTTTATGTGTCTTTCATGAATTCTATGTATGTGTTCATTATATTCTTTAGATGTATGTTAGTTTACATTTGCAGGGATAGACAAAGTTTACTGTCTATTGAGTTTCTTTGATTTTAGTCTGGATTCTTTGTGGCTTCATGCAAGAGGTTGCATGACAGAGTGTTGAGGACTCTGTAAGGCTATGCCAAAGTGCACATCTGGATTTTGCAGAATTCAGACAAATAAATGCCAAGAGGGCACACCGGTTGAATCATTAACTTAAGGGAGAAGCCTCAGGGTTGTTGAATACCTTGGAGGTAAGACTGTGTAGAGGAGGGCACAGAGAGAAGACAAAATCACCGTGAATTTTGTGAAGCTTTGCCAGGAGGGCATCGAGCGAGTGCAAGGAGTGCATGAGGAGAACTTTATTTCGAGTTTTGTGAAAAGGAGAGTGTCGGAGGAGAAGACACTTATAGAATTTCTGATAATTTTGTAGAGCTCTTCCAGGAGGGCGTTGAGCGAGTGCACGAGTGAACCCAAGAGAACTCTCTGTCGAGTTCAAGGAGAGGAGTATCAAAGGAAGATACTCGCAGAACTGTCGAATTCTCTGTAGCTCAACAAGGAGTGCTTGAGCATGAGATTTCCAAGAGGCCATCGAATTCCCCTTTGAATGGAAATACAAGGGTCGTATTCCTTAGAGAGTCGAGAAGGAAAATCTCAGGACGGATAGCATAGTCATGTGTAGGAATCCTGCAAGGAGTACAGAGGTAGAGAAACCTTTTCGAGGTTTCAGAGTGAGTGAAGCTCAGGAGGAACAATGCCTTTGCACATAGAGAAATAGCAGAAAGGAGCCGAAGGCCAAGAAGCCTTCAAGGTTTCTGAGTTGAAAAAGCTTAGGAGGGGAAGCGTTTCCATAATGGAGATGAGACCCAAAGGAACCGAGATCGAAAGAGAAGCATCGAAGGACGAGACCTTCAACTATCATAAATATTCCAAGGGAAGGGAAGAAGTGTAAGCTCAGGAGGAGGAACAACAACTTCCATTGGATTGGCAGAAGTGGAGAATATGGACCGTCCAAATCTATGTCCAAACACTCAGACATATTGTGAAGGAGAAGAGATTGGAACGGATGATGGAGAGCCTTCAAGAAGAAGTGTCGAATAACCATAGGCCATTGGATCAAATAGAGTTTCATGAGAGATAACAACAGGACCACTCAAGTTCTCAAATCATAGGAGAATATATTTGGACCATCAGATCTAGCGCCAAGGGCTGATAGCAATCGGATCCAGGAGAAGGTGCAAGGGGTTTAAAATCTCATGGAAGCAGAGGAGAGAAGACTCGTCAAAGTCCTGAAAACATCGGGACCGTCCATGTCAGAGGACGCATGTCAAGAGATCCACATTTCATGGATTTGTTCACCGGGAGTTCGAGAGTGAAGACTCCCCCAATTTCCCGAGAAGGGAAGTCCAGAAAGAATTAGGATCATCCATTTGTGGAGGGAACGTGGTGGAGATATAGAATCCATCAGGGTTTTGGAACTAGGCGCACAAGAGCTGCGAATGAACGGTGGAGCACTTCCAAGAGAGAGTGTCGAAATCACGAGAGCCATCAGATCGTGATAAGTTGGGAGGAGGATAAGGTGAAGGCTCCAGTCGTCGAATCTAGAATGATGTGTGGCAGATATCTGAAAGCCATCGGGGATTTGGTTATCGGGAATTTGGAGGTGAATACCCCGCCAAAATCCTAAAAAACAAAAGGCCGAGTGAAGAACACGTTGGATCGAAATCAAGAAAATAACAGGTCAAATCGTCTTTGTCGCAGTCCAGGGACAAAGAATTATCAAGGACAGAGGTGGGTGGTTCGAATTCTCCGTGGAGAACTTACAAGATCACGAGGACCATAGGATCAATGGGAGTTGCAAGGTGGTTAGAGGCAGGTTAACCTCATCACCTAAGAGCGAGGGTCAATATGAGCCATTGATCTCATTTCATCCCACGCCGTTGGATCATTTCACGGATTTGAGGTTCATGAGTTTGGAGGGAAGACCAAATTCTTAGTTTCTCCAAGTCCCGAGTCACGAGGAGCAGGGAAGGAGATCTATACCATTGGATTCTAGCCACGAGAGAACCGTTGGATCAGAACCTACACGTGGTATCACGTATCAGGTGTTCAAAGGTTGGAAGGATTTCTTTTCGACTGCAGAAGTCACAAAGTGCCGAGTGTTAAGGGATCGTGTGAACACATTGCACATCCATTAGGTGGGGACCACATGGTTGACAGGTGGTGCAAGCATACAACGCACAAAAAAGTTGGAAGTAGGCGATAGGTGGCATACACACATCACCTTGGAAGAAGTCAACCCATCGTTGGCTTATCGTGCTTCAGGGTTTCACAAAGGAGGAGCACGAGGGCTCAACACTCCAACTCGTGAAGTCATGAGTTGCGAGAGGTGCTAGAGTTAAGCTCTAGCCAGTGGTCATTTGTAAAGGTGCTAGCGAGGAGGAGCCATACCCGTATTGCATTTCGGTTATCGGAGATTTGGAGAAAGAGGAGTAGAAAGTCTTTGACTCTCCAACTCGCGAGATCGTGAGTCATTAAAGGAGATTATGCTAAGGCCTTGGTCATGGTCACTTTTCCAAGGGGTTGAAGAGAGGGGGCTTATCCCTTACACCCATTCGAAGCTTCGCATCTCGACTGTTGTAGAGAGCAGTGGCATTGTGTTGAAAGCGCCAAACTCAAGAGACCTGAAAATCCTTCGCGGTCTTAATCAAGGGTTTTTCTTAACTCTTATGGAGGTCTAGAGAAGATCCTATGTGGATATCGTCCCAAGGGTCGGGGGTCAATATTAGTTGTGGTATCAAAGCATGATACTTCGTTTGTATATTTCAAGCGGAAGGGATTGAAGAAAATACTCTGATGCACACTATCCGTTGTGGTATCAGAGCCACTTTATGTCTGTAGATTTTAGGCAGAGGGAGGCAGAGTAAACAAGAGAGAGTTCGATACCACCAGGTGGTATCAGGAGCTGAAGGAAGAAAAAGTATTGATGATTTCTATGAAAATATTGTTGCAGGACGTAGCAACAAATGGTACAGTTAGGTGGACTGTAGGAGATGATGGAAGTGCTCTCAGTCACAGAGTGACAACAACGGAATTTCCAGGAGGGCAGGTAGGAGGATGAATATGGCTACTGAAATCCATAGGAATGGTCAAGGCAAGGACCACCAGCAGAAGGGAAAATAAAAAATGGACAAAGAACTCATTGAGGTGAGGGAGAGATTGGAACAACTTGCATTGAAGATGCAACAGGATGCAAGAACATGTTGGGTATACGAATGGCCCATCAGGAGGAAGGTGAAATGGTCGATTCAAATATTGTTGGCCAGAGGAAAGTGAAATATGTTGAGAAGGTGGCTAAGATATGTTTAAATCCCCAGAGACACAGAGGAAGTGGTTCATGTCTGTGAGCCAGAAGCTAGGAGAAATCTCAGTGATGATGAGGAGAAGAGATCACTGGAAGATATCAGAGACTGCTAGATGAGCAGTGAGGAAATTTCAAGTTGCTAGGTGGGCAATGAGATGGGATCACTAGGACATATCATAGACTTCCAGGTGGGAAGAGATAGAAATCCCATATTTCCAAGTGGGAAAGGGAGAGAAGATGAGCTCATAGGTGAGTTCATATCAACAATGAGAGTTGATGGAGAAGGATCAGGCACACTTTCTGATCATTGGAGGGATAGAGGTATTCCTTCCATACAACTCAGTTGAGGACGAATCCTCTGTTATAGATGCAACAAAAATAGAAGGACAACCAGCTGTGACTGTCAAAGAGAAAGAAGAAATGGAGCAGACATCAAAATTTTCCCCATCAAAAGAGGAGCACGCAGATGAGTTTCTCACCCTGTGGGAGATGGAATTGAGGATGTTGGAGGATTGGTTAGACCATCCAGAACCAAAACACAGCTAGAAGGAGACAGTCATGATGTTAACAGAGGAGCATTCAGAGGAATTTATTAGAAAATTTAGCTAGGGAGCTAAAAAATGATGAGTGTAGTGCTGAGGTCTACAGCAGAAGGTGAAGCAGAATTCCAGTCTGGGGAGTAGCTGGAGGAGGCTGGAGTTGAACCAGCTCAAGGAGAAATGGCAGAGACAAAAATGTCAAAGGAAGAAGCTGAGCAACAACTCAATGGTGAGACTGTGAAACTGAATTTTGCAGCAAAGTGGAAAGTTAAGGCCACAAAAGGTGGAGAAAATCACAAGAGGGATCGAGTAAATCTACCCACTAATGAGGAAGAAGTGCAGCCGAGGAGACCGCATAAAGAGCACCAGCCATTGGAGCAGTTGGACGAGGTAATTGAGGGAATCAAAAGGCTGATGTTGAGGTCAGCAGTAGAATCTTCCAGCAAGGAGAAGCTAAGTGGAAGGAAGCATGACATAGCAGCAGGGAAGCAACAACAACATCAGCAAGGTGATGGAGCAGATGAATAGCTCCAGAGAAATGTTTGGGATCTAGGTGGATTTCAACAACAGAGCTAGGAAGCTCATGAGCATGAGCTCATGAATTTTCCGCAGCAGTGGAGTATGATGAAGGAGCATCGTTCCAATCCAACAACGCGCCAGCTACGCGACACATTCAACGTGCATTCAATAGAGGCGAGAGGCACCAACCCTCTCATTTTCAAATTTGTAATAACTGTTGTAAGGCCGAAGAGCCGCACATATTCCTTTTTTCATGTAGTATATAGTGTCGCCTTTAATGGCTGACAGGTTTATGGGGGTCTAGATCCGATTTGGATTAGATGTCCCATTGAATGTAATTCATTGTAATTTATGAGAGTAGGTGATATGGAGGGAAGAGCTCGAGGAGCCCCTTTTTGTAAAATATATTAGCATCTTGAATTTAGAGAGCATGTATAAAAGAGAGGAAGAGAGGAGAGCCAAGACTCTATTGCAGTCTGAGCTCATACCCATTGTAAACATATATTCTGAGATAATACAAAGAAGTTTTTCCTGCATATTTGTTTCTATGTGTTTATGTGTCTTTCATGAATGTTATGTATGTGTTCATTATATGATGTAGATGTATGTTAGTTTACATTTGCAGGGATAGAAAAAGTTTAATGTCTGTTGAGTTTCTTTGATTTTAGTCTGGATTCTTTGTGGCTTCATGCAAGAGGTTGCATGATAGAGTGATGAGGACTCTGTAAGGCTGTGTCAGAGTGCACATCTGGATTCTGTGGAACTCAGACAAAGAAATTCCAAGAGGGCACACCAGTTGAATCATTAACTCAAGGGAGAAGCCTCAGGGTTGTTGAACCTTAGAGGTAAGACTGTGCAGAGGAGGGCACAGAGAGAAGACAAAATTGCTGTGAATTATGTGAAGCTCTCCCAGGAGGGCATCGAGCGAGTGCAAGGAGTGCACGAGGAGAACTCTATTTCAAGTTCTATGAAAAGGAGAGTGTCGGAGGAGAAGACACTTATAGAATTTCTGAGAATTCTGTAGAGCTCTGCCAGGAGGGCGTCAAGCGAGTGCACGAGTGCACCCAAGAGAACTCTCTGTCATGTTCGAGGAGAGGAGTATCAAAGGAAGATACTCGCAGAACTTTTGAACACTCTGTAGCTCAGCAAGGAGTGCTTGAGCACGAGATTTCCAGGAGGGCATCAAATTCCCCTTTGAAGGGAAATACAAGGGCCAAATTCCTTGGAGATTCGAGTAGGAAAAGCTCAAGATGGATAACACAGTTGTGTGTAGGAATCCTACAAGGAGTGTAGAGGTAGAGAAACCTTTTCGAGGTTTCAGAGTGAGTGAAGCTTAGTAGGAACAATGCCTTTGCACATAGAGAAATAGAAGAAAGGAGTAGAAGGCCAAAAATCCTTCGAGGTTTCTGAGTTGACAAAGATCAGGAGGTGAAGCGTTTCCATAACACAGATGAGATCCAAAGGAACCAGGCTTACAAGAGAAGCATCGAAGGCTGAGACCTTCAAGTGTCGAAAATATTCCAAGGAAAGGGAAGAAGTGCAAGATCAGGAGGAGCAGCAACAACTGCCATCGGATTGGCATAAGTGGAGAATCTGGAACGTCCAAATCTACGTCTAGATACTCAGACATATTGTGAAGGAGAAGAGATTGGAATGGATGGTGGAGAGCCTTCAGGAGGAAATGTCGAATAGCTGCAGGTCATTGGATCAAACTTAGTCGCATGGGAGATAACAACGGGACCACTCAAGGTCTCAAATCACAGGAGAATATCTTGACCGTCAGATCTAGCGTCGAGGTCTGATAGCCATCGAATCTAGGAGAAGGTGCAAGGGGTTTAAAATATCATGGAAGTAGAGGAGAGAGGGCTCATCAAAGTCCTGAAAACATTGGGACCGTCTGTCTCAGAGGACGCATGTCAAGAGATCCACATTTCGAGGATTTGTTCATCGGGAGTTCGAGAGTGAAGATTCCCCCAATTTCCCGAGAAGGGATGTCTCGAAAGAATCAGGACCATCCATTTGTGGAGGGCACATGGCAGAGATACAAAATCCATCAGGGTTTTGGAACTAGGTGCACAAGAGCTGCAAATGAACGGTGGAGCACTTCCAAGAGAGAGTGCCAAAATCACTAGAGCCATCGGATCATGATAAGTTACGAGAAGGATACGGTGAAGGTTCCAGTTGTCAGATCTAGAATGACGCGTGGCATAGATATGAAAGCCACTGGGGATTTGGAGGTGAAGACCCCGCCAAAATCCTGAAAGACATAAGGCCAATGAAGAACAACTTGGATCGAAATCAAGAAAAGAACAGGTCAAATCGCCTTTGCTGTAGTTTAGGGACAAAGAATTATCAAGGATAGAGGCAGACGGTCTGAATTCTCCATGCAGAAATCGCGATATCGTGAGGAACATAGGATCGATGAGAGTTTCAAGGTGGTTAGAGGTTGGTTAACCTCATCACCCAGGAGTGAGGGTCAATATGAGCCGTTGATCTCGTTTTACCCCACGCCGTTGGGTCATTTTATGAATTCAGGTTTTGTGAGTTTGGAGGGTAGACCAAATTATTGGTCACTCCAAGTTCTGAGTCGCGAGGAGTAGGGAAGGAGATCCAGACCATTGGATCCTAGCCACGAGAGAACCATAGGATCAGAACCTCCACGTGGTATCACGTATCGGGGGTTGAAAGGTTGGAAGCATTTCTTTTTTACTGCAGAAGTCGCGAAGTGTCGAGCACTGAGGGCTCCTACGAACACATGGAACATCCATTAGGTGGGGACCACGTGGTTGACAGGTGGTGCAAACATACAATGAACATAAAAGGATAAAGTAGGTGACAGGTGGCATACATGCATCACCTTGGAAGGAGTCAACCCATCGCTGACTTATCGTGTTTCGGGGTTTCGCAAAGGAGGAGAAAAAGGGCTCAACACTCCAACTTGTGAAGTTGTGAGTTGCGAGAGGTACTAGAGTTAAGCTCTAGTCGGTGGTCATTTGTAAAGGCTCTAGCGAGGAGGATCCATACCTGTATCGCATTTTAGGTATCGAAGATTTGGAGCAAGAGGAGTCAAGAGTCTTCGACTCTCCAACTCACGAGATCGCGAGTCACGAAAGGAGCTTGCATTAAGGCCTTGGTTGTGGTCACTTTTCCAAGGAGCTGAAGAGAGGGGGCTTATCCCTTGTGCCCATTCGGAGCTTCGCATCTTGGCTGTTGCAGAGAGCGATGGCATTGTATTGAAAGCGCCGAACTCGCGAGACTCGAAAATCCTTCGCGGTCTTAATCAAGGGTTTTGGTTAACTCTTGTGGAGGTTTAGAGAAGATCCTACGTAGATCTCGGCCCGAGGGTTGTGGGTATGCATCAATGATGTAAAATAAAATATTGGGTACATGGCACTAACCCATGAGTATGGATTGATGCATTTTCTGTTGAATAACAATGCTGGTTATGACAGTGAAGTTATGACACCTTGGTGATGTGATATATCTTGATGATGTATTGGAAGCTTACTTGTTGGAAAGCTTGATGCATGAATTTAGCATATGGATGGGCTACACATTGGGACATGTGGTTGGTGAGTTAATGAGGTGATCATATTGTACATCATTGTTGATCTATAGTTTATGCATGATTGGTACTTTTCTAGTACATTGGTAGAGGCACCTACTAGCATTTTGATTGGCACATGCTTTATGGAAGATTTGGCATACATATATGGGATTCATCATTTTGTGGTATTGGTGCATGGTAATGTACATGTTTGGTACACTCATAGATTTCATATGCTTGATGATACTACACCATTGGTACTACTTGATTAGCACAACAATTGGCATTTGTTTGAGATACATGATTGTGGCACTTGGTTCACGATGGAGACATATCATGAGTGATATGATACATTGTTTGGCATGTTGGTAGATGCACATGGTTGGCATATTGGTATATGCACATGGTTGGAATATTGGTGGATGCACATTGTTGGCATATTGGTAGACGCACATGTTAGCATGTTGATAGAGGCATATGATTGATACATTCCATGGATGATATCTTTTGGCACATTGCATGATGTTGATGTACATAGGTGTTGTGCATGATGAGAACACATTTTGTACAGGATGCACTTGGTTGATATTTTTCTCATGATTCTTTATTTCATTTTTGACATATATTTTTCTTCATGATGCTTGGTATGGCACGAGTTTGATGCATGAACATGTCCAAGGATCGTGATATGGTAGCACATTGTTCATCTTGTAGAGAATATAGGGGAGACATACCCATAGGGGGAGTCATTCTTCTTCCCATGATTCTAGGAGGATATATTTATCAGATGCATACCTAGAAAAGAGCCCTATATTTGAAGAAAGATCACATAAGCATAATTCCAGGGGGAGCAATGGTCATAGGTGGAGTATGTTCAATGCATATTCAACATTACATCAGAGTGATATCCCTTGTTCAAAAGTGGAGAGATTATTTAGAGGAAGATAAAAGGCACTCGGACAGGGGGAGCAGCCTCAAGGAAAGTTCAAGTAGGGGGAGTAGACCCAAGAGGAGAATGACCCTTTTCCATTGATGTCAAAGGGGGAGAGATAATGACATTGATGTGATTGATGATTATTAATTGGAAGAGATAGTCACAATTGGGAGAGATAGTCACATTGACTATTGATGTAAAGCATGCCTTATCTACATGTTGACATCAATAATTGGTAAATTGGTATGGACATCAATGTTGGTATTGCCATCAATGCCAAAAGGGGATATTGTTGGATCATGTTGTCATTGATGAAAAATGTTGATTGATTGATGTCAAGTGATTGATTGATGCAAATCCAAAGGTGTGATTGATTGATGTCAAGTGATTGATTTCAAATGATTGATTGTTTGATTGATGCCAAAGGATGATTGAATGATGTCAAAGGTCAAAGGTTTGATCTTAGTATATGAAGAAGATGGATCAATGAGTTGTCATTGATACATGATGCATAGTTGATGTATATGATGCAGTGGTGGATTGATGCAAAGATGAATCATTATAGTCTTATCATGGTTGATAAGGTGCACAAATGGATGAACTGCAAAGTGGTCCCCTTATGGTGAAAGCCCTCATAGGAAGATGCTTTGTGGATTGAGTTATCCTAGAAGAATGGTTGGAGGACCCATGCTTGTATATGGAATAATGAGATGAAGATCAAGGAAATTGTTGGTGAAACTATCCTAGATGGATAGTGCTTGTCATGCCATTTCCATTGGTATGTGAAATGTCTCATAACTCCTCATGATTTGAGAGTTATGGCCTTACGAAGATGAAGGACCCCCACATGAAGGATTGAAGCCCCCAAGGTCAAAGAAGTCAAAGTGACCTAAAAGAAGAAATAATTATTCAAATGATAAAGTAAAGTGACAAAGTCAAGGTGGATTATTTAAATAATAAAGAGAAGTGACAAAATCAAGAAATGATAAAGTAAGGTACAAAATCAAGAATGAATATTTAAATGATAAAGTATTGGAGAAATTTCTATTTATGGAAAGTGGTTAAACCCTAAAAAAAAAGGAAAATAGGTTAAGTGACATAGAAATGGGTTAAGTGACCCAAGAAATGGGTTAAGTGACCTAGAGGATGAAAGTATAAATAAGATAACAGTGGTCTCTTGCAATCCATCCCTTGTGTGGATCAATGGAGAGCTTCTTGTGAGAATATCTTTTGGAGTATTGATGGAGAGCTTCTTGTGAGAGCATTTTGGTGTGGATCTCTTGAGCATGATTGAAGATATATTCTGAGAGAGAGGAGATCGGGAGGATCTCATGGACGCATTGCAGTTTCGTCAAGTTTGAGACCATGACGAATAAATTCTTGGAATCATAGAAAAACCCTATTTTCTAGTGCGTACGCGGCTTGTCTGTGTATAGGGTGCGTATACAGAAGTTGCTTGTGTACAGGGTGCATACAGTACGCGGGATGTTAGTGTATAGGGAGCGTACAGTGGATAAACTCATGGATATTTTTGGTTGAGATGAGGACAAGCTGTTGAAGACTTAAGTAGGTTCCAGATCTGCATTCTATGGGTTCAGATATGTCACTAACTCATTGGTATGGTTACATTATTGTCTTGATGGATAGTATAGCTTGTTGTGTTGTGAATGCTTAGGGAATTCTTGGTATGGCTGCTGTGATGTGGTTTATGTTGGTTGATGGAATGAGCAGTACTCTTGTGATTCAGCAGTGACATGATTTCTATGGTATACTAGTTATTTATGCATGATTGAGATAGCATTCATATTGATTGGTTGTGGAGCATGAGTAGACTATTGGAAAGCTTGGATGTGTTGTGACTGGATATGGGTTAGTTTGGAAAGTGAAATATATAAGAGAATATGATTGTAGGTTGCAGAGGATTTGAGCATGTGATGAAAATGATAAACCCTAATATCTCATAAGGTATACACAGGGTGTATTACTGCTTGGGTGCATATACATGCAGGCTGTACTACTGGTAGGGCACATACATACGTGTGTTGCACTACCGACAGGTCGCGTACCTGTTGCATATTGATATATGTTGAGGATTTCCACCTCATCTCAGTTGGTGCTGAGTGTGTAAGATGAGTCTTGCATGATAGAGCCAATGGTCTTGTAGAGTTGTACTCTATTCAGTTGTTGCTGAAAACCCCCAAGGATCGTAGTTCATAATAAAAAGAAAATTGTACATACATCTTGTGTTCTTTTTGGTGATGACTTTTGATGATATATTGTTGATATATGTTGCTGATATGTTCTCACATCTAACTGGTTATAAATGACAACAATGAGTAATGAGTAAATGTTGAATGCTAACTAATGAGTTTTGTGAAAGAGGGAAGTTTTGGGAAAAACATCCCCACACTCATTCACCCCCCCCCTCTAAGTGTGGTAGGTTTGTGCAATAGATTGGATTCTCCAAGATAATTTTATGATAACTTTCCCAAGGTGTGTTTATTTTTTCCCTTTCAGGAGAGAGAATTTATACAGCCTGCCACTTGTCAATGTATTTACTTCCGAACTTGAAATTTACACCAGTAAAATTTTGTTCTGTACCCTAACCAATGTAATAGTTTTCACTCAATTTGGAGGTCTGTAGCTATAGATATAACAATTATCCCAAGAAAGCATGTTTTAGAATGAAATCTGGACCAACCAAAAGCCCTAATTTCCTTCGAGAATAACTTTCAGAGTACAGTGAATAAGGGGATGAAATTTTAAAAAATGATATTTCACTATTCCTCCTTCATACGGTAAAAATTTCAAAACCTGAAACCAATTTGAAAATAATTGGGAATGAAAATTCCAAGAAGACTTGTTTCAGACTAATTTTAGGACTAGTCAAAAACCCTAACTTGAACATAATGTATCTCCAAAAATATAAAAAAAAAAGATCTGAAATTAGGACCCAAGTTATCTATATATGTCTCCTCTACACCATATAAATTATAGATCACAAAACCTTCCATAAAAAAAAAAAGTTGTAACAAAAATTCCAAGAAGACTTGTTTTGAAGAAGCCAGTCCCGAGGATTGTCTAGCTTTGATACCAAATGTTAAGAACCAAATATCAAAATAGCATAAAAAACCTTAGAATAAGTACTCCACACATTGACAAAGAGATAAATTCAGATAATAATCCTCTTCAATAGGAATGATTTTAAGGATGGAAATTTATATTAAAATGTAGAAAATCTTACTAGTCCTTAATATGCAAAATGTAAAATGTTTGGCGATAGTTTTGTAAAAATATTAAAATTTCTAAGGATTTTATATAGTTTCTATAAAAGTTTGGCAATTTTTAAGGTAAAATAATTTTATTCTATCGAATTTGGGAGAATCAATTTTTGAAAAAATGAAAATTAGTGAATCGTTTTTTGGGAAAACCATGGAAAATTATCCCATTTGTGAAATTTAGCCCCTAAAATCATCTATGCGAGTCTTTGAGGGGGAAACCTCCTTATACATTACATGAATTCACAAATACCATATGATTCAAAATGAAAAGGTCTCCTTGTTATATATAGGAGACTAGGAGGTACAATTTACAACTAATGGACCCAAGCATACATAAATAAAATAACAATACTAATGTAATATTCCCCAATTAAGGGGTAATGTGCCACGATTTAAGGTTTAACACAAGAACCACTTGGGAGGATTTTGTTGATTTCCTCAAGGAACAATATCACCATGTTAGAAGTTATAATGACCAATACATGAGATGGACCACAATTCACCAAGAGAGGGACCGAACGGTGTTGAAGTTCACAAATAATTTCCATACCTTGCGCACCAAGATAGATATCAAATTCTCTAAGCGGAATATGGTCCTAAAATACCATGGGGATCTTCACTGGTACATCCAAACCGAAATGGAGTTTCTAGACATCTCGTCATTAGGAGTCTCTTATCGATATGTTGTCAAAATCGAGCAGAAATTCAAGCAACAAAACAAGAAAGAGTTCGAATATGCAAATCCACAATATCTAAAATATGGTAAGGGTGGCCCTAACTCCCAGTCCAAAGTAAAAATAAAGGATTTCCAAACCCAGTACAACCAACCCAAGCCACCAACAAAGAAGGGTAATGGGAAGTTGAAGATTGACACTAGAAAATGGTGCGAGTTCCAAAAAATCCCTTGGCAAAATACTAATGAATGTCTCTCCACATAGTTGTTGTTGGATGATACAAAATCCCTGAGGTCAGATGCTAACTCAGACTTTGATTTCGAGACAAACAGGGTAAGACAAGTGATTTATGCAGAACCTAGTGTCACCACTGCTACCAAAAAATTCCAACCAGAGGAACCAGAGGAGCCTGAAGAAGGGGAGCATATTTTCCACTCATAGATGTGGGTGAAGGGAACCTCACTCCATTTAATTATTGACAACAATATCTAGAAGAAACTTATCTTAGTAGAGGGTTTCAAGAGGTTGAACTTGAAAATGACACAACATCCTCAACCATACTTCGGTTGGCTCATCTAGGGACGTGACATCCACATTAGCCAACAGTGTTTCCTGCACTATGGAATCAAACCCTTCAAAGAAAAGGTATTGTGTGATATTTCCCCAATTGAAGTTTGTGATTTTTTTCTAAGACAACAGTATATGTGGAAATGTCATGTTGTTTATGTATATAGGATCTGTAGTGTCATTATTACTTTGGGAGATCAACTCTATAGGGTACCTGAGGTAGTCCCAAATACTGCAGTCTCTTTGATCTATGCGAAGTAGTGTAGAATGGTGGTTTCTCAGACTGAGAGATTTTTCCTTTGTATGGTTCGATAGGAAGGTGACCAAAATTTCACTGCAAACCCCAAAACCTCTACAAAAGGTCTCTCTGCCCAACACCAATAGGTGAATAGAATAGTCGAGGAGTACAAAGACATATTTGCCTCACCTACTGGGGTGCCTGTGCACTATCAGGTAAAGCATCCAATTGATTTGAAACCCGATGATCCTCTTCTTAATGGACCTGTATACATTCGTTATTTTATGGAGAATGAAGAAATCAAATTCCAGATCCAAGAGCTAATTCTAAAGGGCCACATCAGAACTAACTCCTCACCTTGCAGGAGCCCAGTTGTTCTAGTACAAAAGAAGGACACAGCATGGAAAATTTGTATTGATTATGAAGCCCTGAACAAGATCATAGTCAAGAATCGGTACTCAATTCCCAAGATTGATGATCTTCTTTATTAGTGCAAGGGAGCCAAGTTTTTCTATAAAATTTATTTGAAGTTAGGTTACCTCCAGGTGCTGATTGAGCAAACTATTGTGTGGAAGACATCCTTCAAGTCCAAAGAAGGCCTCTTTGACTGGTTGGTCATGCCTTTCGGATTGAATAATGCCTCGAACACATTCATTTAGATGATGGATGATATATTATGACCATTCAAAAACTCCTTTATGGTTGTATATTTGGATGACATCCTCATCTTCAACAAAACTTGGGAGGAACATTTGGAGCATATTCAACAGTTATTGGGCACCATGAAACAACACAAGTTATATTCCAACTTGGATAAGTGTTCCTTCGGCATGCATAGAATTCAATATTTTGGAAACATTGTGGATGCACATGGTGTACATGTCGATCCAACCAATATCCAAGTCATCCACAATTGGTCGGCCTAAAAAATAATGATCGAGCTCCATAGCTTCTTGAACCTTGCTAAATTCTATCGAAATTTTTTGTTGGGGTTATCTCATATCACTTGGGCCCTAAGCCAAGTGACCAATGGTGGCATGAAGGTCAATTTTGTGTGGTTCGTGCCCCAACATAAATAATTCAAGGATCTGCAATACTTTCTCTTCTCAACACCAATCCACATTCTGCAAGACCTACAATGACCATTTGAGATTGAGATAGATTCTTCAGATTATGCTATTGGTGTATTCCTCACTCAACATGGGAATCTAGTAGCTTATCATAGTGAAAATCTATCTAATGTTTTTCTAATATACCCCACCTATGAAAAATATATGTACTCCATTGTCTAGGCATGTCGACAGTGGAAGAATTACATTCTGGGAAAGGAAACAATAATCCACACTAATCACAGGCCTCTACATTCATGCAAACACAAGGAAATTTAAAAAATGACCGCCATAAGAAGTGGTCCATGTACCTGTATCAATTCCACTTAAATATAAATTACAAGAAGGGTTGCACCAACGATGTCACAGATTTCCTCAGTTGACCCCCAGTGGAAGCGCTCACAACAATTATCAACTCTTATGGACATGAGACATCTGGATGGCCACACTTATACAATAATGGTTCTGACTTTTCTACTACCTATCAGACATTGAGCGCAGGAAAAATGATTCCCAACTTTCATCTCCAGGATGGGTTATTATGCCATTCGATCCACCTTTTTTTCCCTTTAAGCGAGTGTGAAAATTTGATATGGGAAGCTCATTGCAATAAGAAAGTAGGACATTTTGGTGTAGAAAAGTCAATGGAAGTACTATAGAAGAATTTTTGTTGGTTGAATCTTCGACAAGATGTTCGCAAGTACCTTAGATCCTGCAGTTCCTGTGCCATTTCCAATCCCTCCATCAAGAAACAAGGGCTATACACCCCTCTACCTACTCTGGATATGCCTTGGGAGTCCATCTCCATGGACTACATGTCCGATATGCATTCAACCAAGCATGGGAATGACTGTGTCTTTGTGATCGTCGATCGATTCTCTAACAGACTCTAAGATGGAAATTTTGGCACCTTGCAAGAAGAGCATCACAATCGAGGCCACAACCAAGCTCTTCTTCACATATGTTTGGGTTCATTTTGGGCTAAAAAAAACTATTGTCTCTGATCAAGATATTAGGTTCCTGAGAACCTTTTGGTCCATCCTGTGGTCGATGATGGACACCAAGCTAACCAAATTGACTTCCTTCCAACCATAGACTTATGGAAAAACATATCTAGTCAACATGATGATTATGCATATCCCGTGAATGTATAATTCCACAAATCCATGCACATGGCATTAAATCCTTCCTTATGTTCAACATAGCAGCTACAATAGAGACATCCACAACTCTATTGGCCACAACCATTTTTCCGGTGTGCTTGGGATTTCAACCGTTTCCCCCCATTGATGTAGTTATGCCCATTGCATCCGCATAGGAAGATTCCTCCCATGATCAGACAGAGACTGATTGGGAAGAAAAATTTGTTGAGCACATATATCACATCCAACAACAAGTTCATGGTAATTTGTAGAAATCCGATTCCAAGTACAAGCAAATCCACGATCAACATCGAGTACCACACACATTTCAGGTGGAAGATAAAGTCTGGTTGCATTTTGCAGAAAGAGAACTTCACAAGACCCCATCATAAATTGCACCTACTTTGATACGGGCCTTACACCATCACCATGGATGTGGGTGAGAATTATTTTGAATTCAGTATTCCTCCTTTCCTTGGATTGCACCCAGTATTTAATGTGGAACTACTACGACTATATTTTCCACCTCTCCTGGACACTTCGGATGCGGCCAAGAAGTTCGCCCCTACATAACTCAATCCTTCCTACATCAAATAAGAAATAGTTGACCAGATCATGGATTCCAAGACAAACGACACCCGCTAGGAGACTATCAAACTGTATTAGGTTGTCAAAGCATGGCAGTTTCTTCATCAAGGCAAGTGGCTCACTAGGAGTTAAGTTCAATAGAAGTTTCCTCATTTGATGTCGACACTTGACGCAATGGATACCATTTATTCCTAAGGGGGGATGACTTATCTATGTTGATATTAGTGGGCACCCACCTATTCCACTAGATCAAATCCCAATTTCCATTTCAACAATTTTTTTCTCACTTTTTGGGTTCTAGACTTCTGGGGCCGTTTTGAGGGCCTAAATAACGTTTTTTGGGCCCGCCATAATCAAACTATAAAAAAAGCTAGATTGTGATGGAAACATGTGTGTTCTTTAGATAGACCTTTCCAATGGGATATCGTGCGCCTAAAATGAATATCATATGAAAACGTTACGACCTCGAGAAGTTGATGTACCAACGTGCCCCATCAAGGCCCACATGACATTTGGCGCTTCATCTCCTAAGGTTAGGTTTTTGGATTTTTAGGGTTTTCTAATTTATGATTTGTGTTAAAAATGCCTTTGGATCCTCATTGCAATGATCTTCTTGCGAATGAGCATATTCGACACATATCTTCTTAGAGATAAACTACACCATTATAGCTATCTTGTGTGCTTTTTCATTTTAGAGTCTTTTGTATTTCAAACCGTTATTAATAGAATATGATCTTTATTGTATTACTATGTTCCTTTCCATAGCTCTGTGTAATTCTTTTTTACATCTCTGTTATATCTCTTCCTTCATATCGTTCCTAAAATAATCTGGATCATTTATCTATGCATAGTTTTTTGAGAATATGCACCCAAATTATATCGACCTACCATCCAAATATTATGGTGTTGGTAAAGGTCGAATGTATAGTCAAAGAGGTGCATTTCGAGATCCATCATTTCCTATACCTCCACCACCCTTGGTATCTCATCCACCAAGGGTGGTTTCTCTATGTTCAAATATGGAGGCCACTTCACAAGTTGGTTGGGATGCGAGGGATGCAATAGACAATAATCTAAATTTACCTTTGGTTGGTATTGATGTTGGTTTGAACCGACAAAGAGCACGATCCAATGCTCATGATATTTTTTTATATAAGACAGATGATGATATAGACTGCATGGGCCTTGAAGAGGTACGAGCTTATGCAAAGTTTTGTCACAATGGTTGGAAAAAATTAATTGGGCATGATGAAGAGGGCATTGGATTGGTATGTGTTACAATTGGTACATCTTTCATGAATTCAATGATAATTCTTTTATTAGATCCACCTCATCACAACTTTTGAACTAACACAAAATGTGTTCCTTAATTGGAGTTCACTCGAATGTTAAATAATTTATCATTAAATTTGGGACTTTCAATACTAGGCATGGGAAATTTTCTAGAGGTTGGGACTTCACAAGCATAATTGCATGTTTGAAACTTTTTTAGTTATGAAAATTGCATGTTTCAAAGTTTAAAACTATGATTTCAAGTGTCAATCGTTTAATTTTAATTCATTAAATTGTTTAAAAATGTTCTACATATGTACTTATATGTATATGTATATGTAGGGGAACCATGAGGAGACCTTGGGTATGACGCAACCTTCTTCATCCATCTTGGAAGATGTTCCAATTGGTGATTCATAGGTATCAATCATGGTTGAAATTTTGTAACTTTGATTGGATGCATCATAATTTAATAGTAATTATTAGTCTTTTTTCAATATAAGTACTTATGATTATGTCTATAATATACATTTCAAATGTGTTATAGGCCAACTTGGAGGAGAGAGTGGCAGAGCAGAACGTGGCCATATATGATAATTCATAGATCATATATGTTGCATTTGTAATTTTTACTTTGTTTTTATGAGAACTTTATCAAATTTGATTACTTAATATTTTGTGTACTTAATGTATACACAATTTTTCAAACTTTATTTATTTTTTTACTTTATGTATGTACAATTTTTGGAACTTTGTGGGTTACATCATAGACATACACATGTTGCATTTGTATATGGAACTTTTTTTAATGAATATTGTAAAGTTTGTATTCAATGAAAGTCATAATATGTCTTCATAAATTCTAAAAAGGGTTCAAAGAATACTTTTCCATAGGGGAAGGACACCAATAGTGATGCACCCTCGTTTACAAAGTCTAATTTCCCACATGGATGAGTTGACATGGCATACTACAACATCCACATGGAAAGAGGGTTGTGTTGGGGTGGTATTGAATTCACACTTTATTGGATTGTTCCTCCCACCCATCCAACACATTTGACTAAGCATATCCCTATCCTTTGTAATTATTTTCATGCATGGTAGTGAAGTAGTATCTTAACCCTAAAATAGAGATACCTTGCCTTTGCTAGTAATTGTTTGTTTGGTATGGATAATTGTTTGGGTAAATTGTTTGTAATTACTAGTAATTTTTATGAGTTTGATTGTGTGTTGGTAATTGTTGTGGGTTTCCTTGCCTTTGTATATTATGGATAAATACCCATTATATTGGAGTATTTATTTGTTTATTAAATATGCTATTTTATTTGTAATTGAAACATTTAGGAACTATATTGTAAAATCGTATAGAACTATTGTCTCACAATTTTATAAAATGTTTTTTTACCTTAAGGGGGCTATGAAGTAGGAACAACCCACTATATTTATGGACAGGAAGGTTGACTACTGTTCATTACATACTTACATATATAAAGAAATAATATTGTGTTTGAATGGAACTATTCTCTCTCATATTCCTACCATGCTCATATCCCCATCATGTTATTATGCATATCATTGTATGTAGTTCCTCTACTACCAGTCCCTAACTGCTATCTTTCATTTTGAATGTATCACCCCTCGCTCTCTCTACTACACTTGGAACTATCCTATGTTCTTTCATAATAGTCTTATGCCCATGCTTGATTAACAATGAGGCTTGCACTTATCTTTCTAATTGAAGTTGAGTGACTAAATTATATATATATATATATATATATATATATATATATATATATATATATATAAAACAATGTGATAGAAACCCCCACCTCATCCATCCTTCTAATGGGGTAATGTGTATTGAAATTTCATTTTTCTTGTGAGGTTTTCTTTTGAGATGCAAATCATTAGGGAAATATCGCTAAAAATAGACCGTGATTTCCCATTTTTCATTACAAGTTGAATTTTCATTGGGTTATAACCTCATAGACTTGATGGAAACCCTTTTGAATAGCCTACTTGGGGAAATAATCCATCAAGAGAATCTCTATATGCCTCGATTTCCCAAGAGTCTCACTCTTGTAAGTCATGATCAATTTTTGTGTTGATTAAATCATTGTTTGCCCTAATTTTTCCCTAGGTTTTGGGAAAATGAGACCAATCATTTTTCTCAACATATGTCAGTGTGACCTAAATATAGTGGCATCAATTTTATGCAATCCATAGTTTCAATTCTTCATGGCATACCAATCAATATTTGTGTCAAATTTAGAATCGACAAGAATTACACTGGTAAATGATTCAATAAAATATCCCCAAAACTTTCGAACTACAACTCTTGTGGTAATCCAACCAAAGTAGTAATCCGATTCCCTAGGAATTTTAATCATTAATAACATCTAGAAAATGATGGCTCCTTATATGATGCATATGGGACATATTCCACTAAAACAATGCGAACATGAAAAGAAAATTCCAATAATGATTCCAAATAAGGAACACTCACATTAGAGACAAATTTTGTATCATGCTTCCTTGTAGAGGAGAAATCCTAGGGAATGTGAATGTCCATGCAAAGCCACTTCAAAAAACCAAGAGATACAATTTCACCACCAGTTTAAGAATAGATACCAATTAACACTTCCATGATATTTGCAACATTTGTAGTATTCATCATTCTATATCCATTAATGTGCATGTTCTTCATGATATGGAATGTCTTGGAGATCCCCATAGTACATAACTAGATGTTTCCAAGGTATGATTAAGTGTAAAGCATCAAAGCATTCATTACTTATATAACCTGGTATTTGTTGATCACAACTAGTCTTGTATAGTGCAATTTGATATAATTTGTATCTTCTTGTAAGTCAAATTCCCTTCATATTATTGACTATATGTTGTGAATACATGTCGAATAGAAATATACTTTAACAAATCATCACCAAGTGTACCTAGGATTTTTAGTGACATAAAAACTTGGCATGTTTTGATTGTCAACAAAAAACCTTAATAGTTGGGACACAAATTGTATGGCCATTGATTTGAAAATATCTTCCAAACTGTGCTACACTAAGCATGTTTTTAATTCGATGCATTATGGAAGGTAGAAATGAAAACAAATAACCTTGCAAATATCTAGTGGATTTTCTACCATGAACAATCTCTTGCAATTTCTTTGTTCTTTCCTTAAAATACATCTTTTCCAGAGTTCACCTCATCAAAATTTTGATTAAGGGTTGCACACTTATCAACTCTATTGATCCCAAGTACCATGATTGTAAAAGTGAAATCAAGGCCATCTTTCCCAACTGATTCTCACCTTTTTGCAATTGCAATATCTATGTAAAAGGTTAGGGTTACAATTGCTATAACTTCTACTTCCTCTTAGTTTCTCTAGAAAAGAAATCTGATACAGGAGTTGTGCAATGAAAACAATGTGTGGAATCTAAAAATATGTTTCTCCATATCTTAAACAATCTTTGTTGCATAAAAGGAAACACTTGAGCCTAAGACCTAATGATTTAGGTGGATTCAAAAGGGAAGATTATGTAGTTTTATGAAACAAGTGATAAATTTATGAGTTTCAAACTTTGAGCAGTACAGTAATATGTCTACAATGAAAAAATATTGTCTCATTGTGTATACCAACATTGACACAGGTTACACAGACAAATTTCTTGTGAATTCACTTAGACTGGCATGAGTAATTCAAAGAAAATCTTATTTGCTTTGTTAGATTATCTACAACCTTATCCACTACATTATTAATAAAAGGCTTGGAAGTTGATTTTTTTTCCATCTTTGTGAAGTTCTTTTGGAAAGGATTCAAACTAGATTCCTTGCACCATGCAAATTTCTGGTCATCAAAATAGGCCACCTATACAATCCTTATTACAATGTATTTTCGCAAATTTCAATGTGATTGAAGGATATCAAAGTTGACCAAGGAAACATGAGTGGTACAATACTTTACCCAATACTAAATTCCAAAAAAAAAATTGATGCTTGTTGAGCTTGCAATCATAAGAACCTACTAGCTCTACATGAATAATTGTCATAGAATGATTTTCATCACCAAAAATGTTATTTTTTGTAACTTAGTTCAAAATTGATTGTGTATTTCCATTTATACATGCACAAATGGATTCTTTGGAGTGTTAACTCCTTCCTAAAGCTTGGCAGGGCTATCTTTTGGAGAACATGTTTCTCATAGGTCCACTCAAACATTCATTGGTTTAACACTAAATTTAGAAACAAATATTCACCACTCTTCTTGAAGTAATTTTGTGTTCTTATTTATTGTTGTCATTGTTTGAGTCATTGAAGGGAATCTATAGTTTTCCACCATTCTTGGTCTCATGGTCATATAATTCTTTTGTTTTGTTTTTTTTTATCTAGAATCTTATTTTCATTACAATTGTAATGTTTTCTTTCTTGCTTTCATTTACCTCTAGCCCATTCTCCATATGAAAATGATTTTGTCTTCACTATTGTATCTTGTACCACCTTTACCTTCTCTTTTTGGATTGATTTTTAGGCTATGATTGTATTCCATAATGTGTTACACAATTGCATAATTGATGAAACATTGAAAGAAATAGTTAATTTTAGGTTTGAATGTTATGTTGTAGTTGGCAATGCACTTATAGATATGTTTTCCAAATGTGGGAATATTAACATTGTTTGTTGAAACATGGAAAGAAGGATTGAACAAGATGACGTGTCATGGAGTGCAATTATATTTGCAGTAGATTATAATATGATGTAGGAATACATTTGAATCTGATGTTATGGTTGGAAGTGATTAATAAAGTGTTGTGTTATGGAATGCAATATTTTCTTCATATTCCTAGCATGGCCACATCCATGAATCCTTGGAATTTTTAAAGAAATGCAAGTCCAGGTATAAAACCCAACTCAATGACCATATTTGTTGTTCTACCTGCTTGTACCTATTTATTGGCTATGTAACAAGATTAGTAGATTAGTAAGAAGTAGATTTGATTCTATTTAATGCTAGAATGGTCACTCTTGTGAATCATTGTAATTATTAATCTACAATATTCCCGTAGACATAGATTTGATGCTTACATTTTAAAGTTCGTATTATTCAATTCTGGTGGTTGTTCTTTTTGAAATTTTTTATTGGAAATGTTTTCAAAGATATTAATATCAAACCCTTACAAAAGAAATTAGGAGAGAAGTTGCATTATGATTTTTTCATTAATTGATTAGGAGAGAAGTTATCTTAAGAGAAGGTTATTGATTCTAATATTTTGTTATAGATTTCCATCTTATAGTTTCCCTTACACTTCTTTCGCACCTAAGTGCTTATATTTTTTGACGACTCCATTTCTATTCTTATTTTCTATTGATTTTTGTGTTCATTTCATGTTGATTTATAGTTTACTATTGTTGTTATTAGTTATAATTTTATTTTTTTTTATGAAAAAATCTTCTTTACTGTAGCCAAGATTGGGTTCTCAAGGGATTCTTTAGTCTATCATTTTTCTTATTAGCCCAAATCTTTTTCTGTCTTAGTTGTCTTAGATACTAATAGGTTTGAAGCAATGCCATTTCTAATGTTTACTTATGACACGTTGTTGGTGCCCAACTATTTTTCCTTTTTGATGTACATGGGGAACCAAATTTCAGGCTTTTGGCCAATCTTCCTCTTTTTGGATTCTTGACCTTTATAGGTCTCCCTCATGAGTTCCCATGGAAACATTTGGAGAATTTTGATTGTATTACATCAACTAAGGAATATTTTATACCTCTATCTCCTTTTTTCATATTTCCATTTACCCTCAAAGACACTATCTCGATGGTATGAGTCATTACTACATCATTCCATGTTGAGTTGGTGATGCTTCTTCCACCTATTCAGAATCATTTTTTCTCATGTGAAAAATAACACGAAAAACTTGATTTTTTTAGGGCTAGTCTTGTATTGGGAAATTAGTTTGATTTTGTTGATAAGTCTCCCCCCTCAAGCAACCTATGAGCCAAGATATTTAGGTTTTTCCTCATTGGTGACTAGTGAATCCATTTTTTGTGTGCAATGAGGATTCATAAATAGAGGAGTTCTTTTTGATGAGAAAAGTCCCAATAATCATATTTTAAGTGAGACTGGACCCATCCTTCAACAATGTTATTTATTTTATGGATCTGATGACCAATGGAATTGTATCTTATTTTTGGAAGCCAAGAAACAATATCATGCAAACCCTAATTCATTTATTGCAAGAAGAACAAATAACTATCCATGATATGATCCATCCTTAGAGCTAAAAGTTCATGCCCAAATACTATTTTATTTGAGGACAATTGCAAGATAGGTGAAGAGTTTTCCTTTGACAAGATAAGATCCTTCCTTAGAGATAAAGGTTCATGCTCAACTACTCTTTGATTTAAGGACAATTTCAATATAGGTGAAGAGTTTCCCTTTCACAAGACTCTCTTTGAAGGTAGTTCCAAACTTATTTATGTAATGTATGTAGGGAGGATAATATGGGTTACTACAATTTATGTGGTTCGAATTCCTTGAGAGGACACTTTTATTTTAGAGTACCCACCACATGATAATTAAACCAAGTTCATTGATATTCCTATATGCTTTACTACCTCCTCCTTTCAATCATTGTAGGTTTTCAACAACAAGGTTGAGTTCGAGAGTGATTTGAAGGTTCTACATTCCTCATGAGGATACGAGTAAAACCAATATCCATGAGGAAGCATAAGCAAATTTCAATTACAAGTTTAAGTTTGATAATACCCTTGCATCGATTTTCTTGGACCTATTTATCACAAGAACAATTTCATTCATCCATTCCTCCCTAACTTGCATATTGGGGTCACTCATCCTTGCCATTGTGAGTCCCCCTCTCATTATTTTCTTGATGAAACTCTATTTTCAAGTGGTATTGACAAGGGGAGGAACCCAAATCCAAAACATGATGCTACCTCAAACATCCCTCTCTTTGATCACTATTCTGAAGAATAAACCTTTCATGATAAGGAAGAGAGGATAGAGAGTGATGTGAGAGTGATATGATTTTTTTCGACTTACATTTTAGCACTACTAAATACGACCAAATTTTCCACGCTTTTTCATTGCTATTGTGACACTTATTCATTTCAGTTGCCACAAAATCAGATTTTATTTTTTGTGGATATTTTTTCGTTGCTATATCGACAAAGAATAACTCATCGTGGAAATATCGACAAAAAATGGCTGCCACATGTCATTCGCTTGTGTTCCTGAATATATATATATACATTTTACAAGCATCCATTTATATAGTAACAAACATTTGTCTATATAGTGACATAACTATGTGGAAAAACACAAATGATAAGAATTTGTTGTAGTAATTGTTTTTTTTAATTTTTTTACAAACATTTGTCTATATAGCGACAAAAATCCATCTATATAGAGACAAACATCCGTGGAAAAAAATATGATAACTTTTTGTTGCAATGAGAATGTTATAGTTGCCATGCATTTTCGTCACTATAGCGATGAGGACTGTAGGTTTAAAAAAACAATTTGCATGTCGACCACCAACCTCAACCCAATTCACTTCAATTTTAATCTTCTCAAGGAATCCCTTCAAAGTGAGGTCCTAAACAAGGCATATTCAAGATTTCTAGGTGAGTGGAGTTCCCTTATTTGAATACCATGTTGTAATGAATACCACTCCTTTGTAAAGATTAAGATACCTCCTCCCCTAGAATCCTTAAGGTTTCCTCAAAATGAGCAATGTATTTCATCTATTTTTATTCTAATATGGGTGCCACTTACACATTTGAGATGAGAGCCTCATTCATGGTTATGATCTCTTCTAGTTTGGGGGATTCTACCTTGAACCAAAGAGGGATATTTATCTCTTCTTCACTATATTTATTCAATTCAACTTCTCTCAAATCCTCATGTTGAATCCAATACGATAGTGCCCCAAGTTGGAAATCCCCTACATATGGGTTTGGGTTCTATTTGTAGAGATGTGGGAGGGAAATTTTGTGTAGATAAAATTCACACACCATATCCCTCATTTCTTCATCATTATCTTGACATACACCCACAAATTATTTTGGGGTCTCTATATTAAATGCAACCTATTGCACTAGACTCTACATTTGAAATTTATACCACTGCTCTATGAGAAAAAGGTTGTGAACTTTGGTCATTTTCCTATATCTCATCACATATTTTTCAAGCTAGGCCATTTTGGTTACGGATACCTTCATTATCGTTTCCTGGTAAATTTGAGTTGTCAAATCCTTCTTATTTATTTTCAATTTTTCCTTCAAATTCTTGTTTTTCATTTCTAGTTTCTTATGACTGTTAACTCCTTGCATTCTCATGATTTGAAACTTTTAATGTAGGTGGCGGAATTGTTTCTCCACTCCCTTTGTGATTCCTTATACCTTGTTTCCCTTGTCCATATTATCTTTTTCTATGTTTTTACATTTGAGGGCCTTATCCCTGGCTAATTCTAATTCTCTTAGAGTGAGTTGCAAGGTGGGTTCTATAGGTTCCATTTTATTTTCCTCCTTAGGTTCCTCTAATGTGATTCATTTAGGAAAGGGATTCCTCCACATTTACTATGGAAGAGGAGATTGGGATGATTAGTTTAGGATTTTCTTGGGATATAGTCTTAGCTCTCCTATAGAACTTCCCACTTTCCCTTTGAATTGTGGTTTTCTCCCTAATATTTAATGGGTTGCTTGGAGATGTCCTTAATTTAACTAGGGTAGAATCCACTTCCTTGTCTATGGATTGTACCTTGAATTTATTTTGAGATTGTTTTTTCATGGAGGTACCTAGCCTGCCTTGTTTATTATTCCTCCTGATATCCCTCTCAAGGCTTAGCTCTTGAGAAGACTGTTGAGATTCAATAAAGGCCTATATCTCCATATCCACAAATTATTCCCATGATACCCTAAGACTCTATACTTATAAGGAATCACAAACTACTAGCTTGATGAGGCCATGATGTTCTATTTCCTCATTCTTACTTCTCTTTACCTTTGTCCTCATCTCTCTCAGGGACTGCAAAAGAAAAAATGGGATACTTAAATTTTGTTTAGGATTTTGGTGAAATAAATGTCTTAGATGGTGTAAAAATATGAAGTTATATGCATAGACCAAACTTAGTCTTCCATCACAAGTAATATATCTGAAAAAATGGTATGCCACTTTAGGTCATGGATCTAGTGAGAATTCCCTCTTCACCCCATTCTTTTACACTACAAGATACTCACATATGATAAAGGAGATGAAGTCTTAGTTGATAAGAGATTAATCTCCTACATGATCCTTTATCAACTATCGACTACGACTTCATCTCCTTTATTTACATTTCTATGTGATTGATTTTCTTATATGTGAGAAATTGGATTAATATTGAAATCCTTTTAAGGCGATAATTGATCCAGATGGATATCGGTGACCACCCACCTTTTCCAACTGGCTCAAAACAATTTTTTGGCAATTTTTGCAATTTACTATTTTTAGCAATTTTCACTTCCGGGGCCATTTTGAGGGCTTAAATGAAGGTTTTTAGGGATCGAGATTCTCAATGATATCCTTCAGCATGATTGAGGCCCCAAAATGAATATCCTCTATGATACCTTTCCAATGGGATATCATATGCCTAAAACAAAGATCATATGCAAAAGTTACAACCCCGAGAAGTTAATGTACTAACTTACCCAAATGGGGCCCAGATGACTTTTGGTGCTTCATCTCCTAGGGTTAGGTTTTTGGATGTCTAGGGTTTTTGGAATTCCTGTTTATTACAAAATGTCTTTATAGCCTCATTGTAATTATCTTCTTGCGAATGAGCGCAACCATCGGATCTCTTCTCAAAGATAAGCCGCCACCATTCCAACAAGCTTGTTTCCGCTGCATTTTATAGTTTCATCTTATTTCATTATCGAATAGAAAACTAGTTTTACTGTATCTCTGTTATTTTTTGTTAAGAATATGTTAATAATATGTATTCATTTCATTCTTCTCATAAAATCCGGATTAGTGGTATCAAAGCGGTCTTCTCCTTGTCGTCTTAATGCATGTCTCCAACGAGGTCAGAGTACAAAGAGTTGGGTCTTTAGTGTTGGAAATGTGTAACAGTTAGCATATGCTTGTCATTGATGGCAAGTAAAACAGTGAAGATGATAGGCAAACATAAGACAAAGGAAATTAAGCTCAGGAGGAATAGCAGTCTTATATGCGCAAGAAGCATAGGAAAGAGACCGAGAACCGTCGGATCTCACTCGGAAATCCCGACAGCTGTTGGATCGGGAGAAGCTGCGTAGATGTTAAGCGCAGGAGTTAAGTGTAGAAAAGAAGTGATCTAAGCTGTCAGATTGGAAGCAAACCCCGACAGCTGTCAAATATGCAGAAGCTGCGAGGGAGATAAGCCATCGGAGAATCGGGGATCGCGATTTCAAAATGAAAAGAACTCATGACAACGGAAACTCCGATTTCACGATGTGTGAGTTCGCGATTTGATCGCAGCCGTTAAAACACGCATGAGATATGAACCATCGATCCAACACACGTCA
>ML796200.1:5557-19195 GCA_009831015.1 Picea engelmannii
ATAGTGTAGTGATGTATTCATAGATCCACAAGGAGTACCATTGCATTGTGTGGTACACCATTAGATTTATTTGGCAGTATGATCACCACTATAAAATGGGCCATTTTATCACAAATATATATGGAAGAATGATGTGATACACAATATTTGATATCTCAGTATTTGATATATCTCAATATTTGATATATGGAAAAACTCATTGTATTTGATATCTCAGTAGGAAATAAAAATACACATAAGCTAGCCTTTTGGCTCGGTTCATCTTCCCTGATACTAACCTAGACATATACATTTCATCTTCCAAAAGAGATCCATATATGATTCGTATATAGCCATACAAAATCAATCTAGACAAAACCTAACATAACTAGAATCGTCTTTAACCTCCAAGAAAACATAATTCTATATCTACCCCAAGACCTATCAACCAAACATCAAAACATAGAAAATTGAGTAGCTTCTAGTAAAGCATTGTCATTGTATTCACATTCCCACAAGGAGGCTTGTAGCATTATGGCTTATTTTGACAACATATCCTATTTTTTATTAAAATCCAAGTAGATATTTTTTATTAAAATCAAAGTTGAATGTGTGAAATCCCAAAGTGTTGGGTGCATCGTCATGAGACAGAAATGAATATGATGTATTAGCCTCCTTTGAGCAAAGAGTTGATGAGAAACTCCAAATGACTCTCCTGTGTAATGTAGTGGGAAAGAAGATCTGTTGAGTGGACATGCTTGTGGACGAGCACTGGTGAACGTGATCCTAGTGGTTGAGCCCTAGTGAAGAAGTGGTTCTTCTATGTAATGAAATGAGCTAGAGATATGGACATCACTGTGGATGTGCCCCTAATGGCTGAGCACTAGTGGGTGTATGAGATCCCTTTCTATATTGTTCAAGAGTCTGACCTGCCTGTAACCCTAGTTGTAATCTAAAGGGTACAAGTCAGCCCCACCTTAATGTGATTGATAACTAATGTAAAAGATAATTAATATGGTTAATATTAATTATATTATGAGATAGATAGGTTGGCCATGTTGTGCCAATAGACACTTCTGTTGATAGGTCAAGTCTAATATAAGTAAAGGTAAATTCCCCATTGAGGAATGATATCTTTTGTGTGAGTTTGGAAATTTCAGCAAGTACATATACTTGGGAAAAGTGCACACCTCTCTTGGATGCTATTCTTGTAGGGTTTGCAAGCACCCTCTTGTGTGCTAGGTTTTCTTGGTGGTGAAGGTATTTCTCTTGAAGAATACATCAAAGGATTTGGCTGGGTTTTCTTCCCTTGTTGAGAAGGGTTTCCCAGGATACTTCTTGTGTTCTTGTGCATGGTGTTTCTTTTTGTGATCTTGGTTGCTGCAACATTATTGGTTATGGTTAAGTTAAATTATAGAATGAAATGAACTTCATGCTTAACCTTGTCTATTGAAAAATCAACAATTGGATAACAGAAGCAAGGGATGAATGGAAGAATGACGAAGAAGTGTGGACTCTCATTCAAAGGTTGCAATAAGATTCTAGTGCATTCGATACATTTACATGGAAAAATGATTCATTATGGTACAAAGATCGCTTATATTTATGTAAGAAATCCCAACTCAAACAAAAGGTACTTTTGGAATTGCACATCTCTCTTATAGGAGGGCACTCATGATTTTTGAAAACCTATCACAGGGTCAAGAGGGAATTTTTTTGGGATGGCCTTAAAATTGATATTCAAAGGTTTGTGGCAGAATGTTTGGTTTTCCAACAAAATAAGGTGGAAACAATTAAGACACGAGGTCTTTTAGAACCATTAGCCATTCCAAGTCAGTGACAAGAGGAGGTTTCCATGGATTTCATCATAGGGTTACCGAAGTCTGAAGGAAAGAGTGTCATCATGGTGATTGTTGATAGACTTACCAAGTACACACACTTTTGTGAACTCTCTCATCCTTTCAAAGCCAACACAATAGTTATCGCATTAATGGAGACAATTCAAAAGCTACATGGAAGCCCAAAGATTATTGTAAGTGACAGAGATCCCATCTTCACTGGACATTTTTGAACAAAATTGTTTTCTTGTTTGGGTACTCAATTGGCTCATAGTTCATCTTATCATCCTCAATCTGATGGAAAAAATGATAAAGTGAACAAATGTATGGAAGGATACCTTCACTGTTTTTTCTCTGATAAACAAACACAATGGTTCAAGTGGTTACCCTTGGCATAATGGTGGTATAACACTTCCTTTCATACTGCAACAAAAATGACACCATTTATGGCGCTTTATGGATATCACCCACCGTCCATCACTTCTTCTCTAAAAGAAAAATCTAAGGTTTAAGCAGTGAAAGATCACATCGAGCATCAAAAAAAAGTTCTCCAACTCTTAAAGGTCAACCTGACCATGGCACAAAATCGCATGAAACAACAAGCAAATCAACGTCAGAGTGAAAGAATTTTTGAAGTAGGGGATTGGGTATTTCTAAGACTACAACCATACAAACAGATCTCCCTCAAGCAAGCTAAGAAGGATAATGAATTATCACCGAAGTACCATGGCCCTTATAAGGTGTTGCAAAATATTAGTACTATGGCATACAAATTGGAGTTGCATGCAACTTCGCGAGTACACCCAGTTTTCCATGTTTCATGCTTAAATAAGGTTATAGGTGACAAGATCCCAGTTCAAACTATATTGCTATAATTTTACGAGGAAGGAAAAATCATATTGGAACCTGAAGCTATCATTGACACAAGAATTCGCCAACTGAGGAATAGATCAATCTCAGAGTATCTCATTAAGTAAAAGAAACTACCTGCTGAAGATTCCACGTGGGAAGATGGGTCTTTTATACAAAAGCATCCAGAACTACTCAAGCATTGAGGACAACACTTGTCTGAAGGAGAGGGGCATGTTAATCCCTAAATCATGGCACATTACCCCTTAATTAGGGCATATTACATTAGTATTGTTATTTTATTTATATCGGCTTGGATCCATTAGTTGTAATTGCACCTCCTAGTCTCCTATATATACCAAGCAGACCTTTTCATTTGGAATCATCTTGTATTTGTGGATTCATGTAATGTATAAGGAGGTTTCCCCCTCGAAGAGGCTTATTATCTGAATTTCTCTTTGTCAAAGTGTGGAGTAATTATTTTGAGGTTTTTATGCTATTTTGATATTTGGTTCTTCACATACAAAACTCGGGAATAATAGACAAAATTTCTTGGAATGGAATTCTTGAAAATCAGGGTAAAAGCATCACGAATAAGTTGTTCCCATGGACATTCTTTGGTTGTTTTCAAGGAATTATAACTTGAACGTTAACTCCCTAGAGCATGGTGAAACAAAAGGCGAGATACGTGTGTACACCTTATCAGTCTCTATGTCAACCAAGTACACATCATCAATCTCTATGTCAATCAAGTACTTGACCAACACCAATCCACACATGATCTATCGGTTAATGTGCAAATTAGACATGAAATTGAGCACCATGGAAGCACGTTCTCCCCAAAATAGAATTCAAACAAAATATTTCACAAAAATTAATGGAAAATCCATCACTTTAAAAGCTTTTTGTTTACAAACAAACAAAATATAAAACAAATTCATTTTTCACCACAATACTAGTAATACTAATACCCACTAGATTACAGTAATTGCAAAACCGTAAAATTGTTAAAGCATATTAAAAAATCGCATCATCATTTGCATAAATTATCTATAAAAGGGTTTAAAAACATTGTCGTGGAGCTTCAAACAACTAAATAATCCAGAGATAAAATGATTAATACAGAGAATGAATTTAAATTCCACAAGGGAAATAGCTATAGAAAACTTGCTTAATGTAGCCATAGTTGGAATTCAAAGCATTGCGTTTCTTTCTACATAAGGAGAAGGCTTGAGGAATCCATAAAGGCCTATGATCATGAGCATAGACCCTTGAGAGGTGCCAAGACAAAGACTATTTTCGCTATCCTACATGACAACCATAGTAGCAACCAAAGCAACATGGTGGACTTGTGGTTGAGTTTGAAGAACACCTTGTTGTTTTGTTGATCTAGCACCCCTTAATGTATAGTACACCACACCATGAAGACTCTATGCCCACAATTTGATCCTTCTTCCCTGCTTTGTCTCTCCCAACGATATTTTTTACATTTTCAAGGGATAGGTCCCTCCTCTTCTTCCTTGGTGCTATCAATGCATTTATAATACAAACATTAACATCACTTTTGTTGCATCACATATCGATATCAAGGCCATCGAAATCATAGTCTCTTCATATGTAATACTAGTACCATTTGCATCTTGCAATAATTAATAAAGATGAATGTGGATAATTCACAACCTTTTTGGGAGGAGATCATTATGCACATTTGATCCTTGTCCTTGGAAATATGAGATCCTTGACAAGTATTCATAGATTTGGACATCAGGGGTGTTGGAAAGTTTATAGGAAGAGTGTGCTTGTCATTGATGCAAGATCATAGTGTGCATCGATGGAAAAATAGGAACAGAGATCAAAGCTCAGTGAAGAAGCAAACAATATGCAGAGATCAAAGCTCAGGAGAGATAGCGTTCTGAGATGCGCATACAAGATCCCATACATCACGGCTTGCAGAAGGATTAGAGGTCGTGGACTTTGACACTTTGAGAATTGAGAAATCCAAAGCTCAGGAGAAGGAGCAAAAATGGCCGTTGGATCACCAATCCTGAATACCCGACGTTCGTTAGATCATGGTCCAGTGACCAGAGGATGCGCAGAGAAGAAGTATAGATCTGATGTGTTGGATTCGAGCGCTGAGGACCAACAACTGTCAGATCCAGTATAACTGCGGAGAGGATAATGGATGAGATCCATCCTCCAACTTCGCGAAACGCAAAATCCTGATAAGATCTGGACCGTTGGATCACAAATGGTTCTGGGTCGTTGACCTGGAGCAAGTTTCAGAAAATCGGGAGTCGGGAGAAGGGAGGTGAGTAGTCCTCCAGCTTCGCAAAATGCAAAGTACCGATAGTATTTGGACCATTGGATCACAAAGGGCTGTGGGCTGTTGATCTAGAGTATTTAGGATATCAGGAGTTGGAAGAGTCAGGGTTGGCTCATGTTCAAACACCAGACATGCGAAGTCGCAATTTGATCACAACTGTCGATCAAAGGGAGAAAAAGGACCGTTGATTCGAGAAGGACACATGGCAGACTACATCAGCAAGGACACATGGTGAAATCAAACAATGACAAGTGTCAAGTTGATTCGACATTTTAGGTACGTGGAAATCATAAATACGAGTGACATGTAGCAGTTGATCGGCTCATGACACGTCATTGAGTGACGCAAGAGTTATGTCACTCCGAGAGTTTTGCTTTAGGATTTTTACCACCAGTACTCTCCCAAAGACCCGAAGTCCCAGAGCGTAGGATAACCGTTGGATTTAAGAGGACACGCGTTAGTAGATTGTCAACTCTGGGAAAAGGCAAAGGAAGGATGAACGAGAGATTGAGAATTGAAATCTCCGAAGTCCGGAGACATGAAGGATATCTCGATTGTTGATCTGAGAGGGACACACGTCATTGGATCGTGGACTCCAGGAGAAAATCAGAATTTAAGTTTTGAAACTCCCAGAGCCCGGATCGCGAAATCAATCTCGTCTGTTGGTTTGGAGGGACACGTGTCATTTGATCGTTGAGACCAAGGATTGCGCGTGGACAAAGGAAAGAAGGCAGAGCCACGGACTTGCGAGGATATATTTGAACCATCTGTTCAAGAGCATCATCAAGATCATGAGATCGATGGTCATGCTCCATTACGGGGCCAGAACATGTTCGGGCCTTAATTTTTCATGAGTGGGCCGCAATTGAAACCATGGTTTTGGAGAAAGGACGCGTGGAGGCTCGTGGTAAATTGCAGGGCAAAAAATAGTTTGGTCTAAACCACCTTTGGACGTGTCTGCAATCGTGTGGTCACATGAAGCTCATAGCCCAAGGTCATATCATGAAATGGAGCCAGTGCTCACTAGACAAAAATCAGGAAGCACCTTTTTGAATAAGTGCTTGATCACCATTGATGGTCACGTGAAGGAAGGGGCTTAGGAGCCAAAGGAGCCCAAACCGGCTGACTGTAATTGCCAGAGAGGACGAAGAATTGTGACTGACAGAGAAACAAAGGATTCTCAGGATAACTGGTAGAGAAGCCAAAGAACCCAAAGAACCTTGGATAATGGCCAAAGAAGATGAAGAGTTCGTATGGTGATCAAGTAGATGAATCGACATGAGAAATACATGCAGAACATAGAAGTGAACATATCTAGTTGGGTAGCCATGCAGTCGAGAGTATGAGATGAAGTGAACGACCTATAGGGAGAACTGTGATGCAATGAAGAGGCGCGGCATGAAGTATGCAGAAGGTGCATAGAGAGAATAAAAATGCAGAACAAAGAAGAGATGGGGCGGCTGTGGAGTGTGATTGATGCGGGTAGAAGCATGCAGTGTGCAGGAGCTGAAGCGCAGAAGAAGCAAGGAACATAAATGCATATCTGAGAGAAGAACAAAAAGCGCAACAGACACGTGGGGACAGACACTGATGTAGGCAGAGCAAAGCAGTGTAGTAGAACAATGATGAGACTGGTAAGCCATAGATAAATGTTGTATCACTATGATAAAGTTGTAAAAAGAAAATATTTATTTTTCAGGGTGGTAGGGAGGTGCTTGGGAGGATTGGTGTCCTAAGAGTTTCAAGTGGGTGCTTGAACATAGGGACTTGTAGCTTCCATTTGGTTGCAGCTAGAAAAAACCAGGGTGGAAGGGTGGTGCAAGGGAGAACTATTGTTCTCTGTTATACAGGTTGGTGCCTGTGTGACTGGAAGTTGGTGCTTCCATCTATTTGGTGCCGGAACACTTGGGGAGTTGGTGCTTCCATCCATTTGGTGCTGGAACACTTGGGGAGTTGGTGCTTCCATCCATTTGGTGCTGGAACACTTGGGGAGTTGGTGCTTCCTTCTAGTGCGTGCTAGAGAAACCAGAGAGTTGGTTCTCTCATCAAGTTGTTGCTTGTAAAACAGAGGTTGTATCCTCAAGAGGAGTTGGAGATCATAAGAATGATAATGTAAAGAAAATAAAGATTACTTATCATATCAAGAAGAAAATATTTTTCCCTTTATGGGTTTCCTTAGGAAATTTCTGTCTCTGTATATTTCATGTGTGTGATTGATGTTTAATATTCTATTGCTTACTTCCCTGCATCATTGTGATCGTCATTAAGTGTTATGTAAAGAGTTTACAATGGGCATAATGGTTTAATCACATTAACAACCGATTCACCCCCCCCTCTCAGTTGTCCAACAATTGGTATCAGAGCTGGTTCCTTTTATTTAAAGGTAGATCAATAAGCTTAAACATGTCAATCCACGAAGGAAATTCAACCAATAAGGCCCCTTTGTTCAATGGAACAAACTTTGCCTTATGGAAAGTTAGGATGAGAACCTACATAATGGCTTTAGGTGCAGATGTCTGGGATGTGGTAGAGACTGGTTATGTAAAGCCAATTGTACTAGCTAATAAGGATGACAAGCTAGAATTCAACTTCAACACTAAGGTTATGAATGCTATTCTGAGTGGGCTGGCAAAAGCAGAATTTGTAAAAGTTATGCACTTAGAAACTGCCAAAGAAATGTGGGACAAACTCATTAGCAGTGATGAAGGTAATGAGAAGGTAAAGGATGCCAAGCTTCAAACCTACAGATTACAGTTTGAACAACTAAATATGAAAGAGGAAGAAACTATTGGGAAATACTTTCTGAGAGTTGAAGAACTAGTGAATTCCATGAAGAGTCTTGGTGAGAAGTTTGAAGATGTAGTTTTAGTCCAGAAGTTTTTAAGATCTTTGCCAGATAGGTTCAACCCAAAGGTCTTTACTATATAATAACTTAATGATGTAAAAACTCTGCCTTTTGATCAACTTCTAGGAATGTTGACCACATATGAAATGATGATAGGTAAAGATAAATCCACTTCTAGAGAAGCATCATTTAAAGCTGATAAGAATGAGGATTCTGAGCCTGGTGAAATTGAAGCAAAATTTATGAGAAGACTAAAGAAAGGATCAGGAAAGTACCAAGATAAATTTCCCTTCAAATGTTTTAACTGTGGAAAGATAGGTCACTTTGCATCTAAGTGTCCACACAAGAAGAAGGATCAAAATTCTGAAGGAGAAAAGAAGTTCAATCCCAAGAGATTTTATAAAAAGAAAAGTTTATGTGTAAATAATGATGACTCTTCAGAAGACATAGATAGTGACTCCTCATGTGAAGATAAGGTTAATGACTCTATGATTATGGCCCAAGAGGATTATGATAATAAAATCACAATAAGTAATGTTGATGATGAAGAAGTTGTGGTTGACTTAGAAGGAGAATTGATCATTGCTCTAGAAGAAATTGCTAGACTCGGATCTAAGAAGAAAAAGCAAAAACAATTGTTGATACAGTTTGAGAAAGACAATAAAGAACCTAATGAAGACTTTTCCCTACTAAAAGTGGAATTAGAAGAGGCAAAGAAAATAGAGGACATTCTGGAAAAACAATTATCATAAAAGAAGGCAAGATGTGAAGCCTTGGAAGAAGAGGCAGTAAAAACCAGAAAAGAGATGGAGAGGTTTAAAACATTGTAGCTTCAAAACCTTCCAAGCATTAAAGCCACAACATAACTAAACGACATTATGAGCAAACAAAATATTCGTTGTTGAAGATTGGTTTAGGTTATGTAAATGGTTAAAGCAACAAACAACCAGAAAGCAAAGAGCCAGTAAAGATGATCAAGGTTCAATTCAACAGACAATCAGACCATGAGAGTACTCTGTCACCTAAAGCTAATAAAGACAAGATGATCCCTGATAAAAAACAAAGAGATCAAAAGATGGAGCAACAAATGCCAAGAAGAAGGCCATCCTTTAGGTACCAAAATTTCCTTCATGGCTATTGTTTTTATTTTTCTAATTTTGGTCATAAGATTGTAAACTGTCAAATTAAGTTTAGAGACAGGCAACTGAGGAGGTCAAGAAATAGACAATCTTTACAACATAGAACTAAGCAGCCAATGAATATACAACGTAGCACCAATCACTTTGACCTACTGAACAATGAGCTCGAATGTTATAACTGTCATAACTTCGGCCACAAAGCTGCAAACTACCATTTGAAGAAGTATAATGCATAACCAAGGATATATCCTTTATCTAGAAATGCCAGCACATGGAAAAATAAAGACAATGAAAAATGTGGTCTAGTACTTTCAGCTCAAAAACAAAAAGACCCCTGGTATATAGACAGTGGATGTTCCAAGCACATGACTGGAGACACGGATAAGTTTATGTCTATAAGTAAAAGCAAAAGAGGAAATGTAACCTTTGGAAATGATGAACCATGTAAAATCCAGGGTAAACGGATGGTGAGTTTGAGTAATGGTAATGGAAAAGCCCAGGATGTTCTGCTTGTAGATGGGTTGAAACATAATTTTCTCAGTATAAGTCAAATGTGTGACAGAGGATGTGAAGTGGTGTTCACTTCAAAGTGTTGTAAGATAAAGTCTGTAAACTCAGGACAAGTGGTGGCTAAAGGCACAAGGCCATAAAATAATGTATATGTGTTGAAATAAGATAAAGAAAAGTGTCATCTAAGCAAACATGATGAAAGCTGGTTATGGCATAAGAGACTTGGACATCTAAACTTTGACCACTTAATCAAAATAAAAAATCTTGAGGCAATAAAAGATCTTCCAAGAATATCAAAGGCACAAGAATCTATGTGTAAACCCTGCCAAGTAGGAAAGCTAACCAGGACACAGTTTAAATCCAAGAGCTTTACTTCAACAGAGAAACCACTCCAATTAGTTCATATGGATTTATGTGGACCATCAAGACAGGAAGGCACATTGAAGGAAAACTACTTTATGCTGATAATTGATGATTACTCCAGACTTGGGCTGCTTTTCTCAAAGAAAAAGATGAAGCATTTGAGAAATTTAAAATATTTAAGGCTTTAACTGAGAATCAAACATGCAAGAGGTTAAAGGCAGTAAAATCAGACATAGGAGGAGAATTTATGTGAAGTGAGTTCAAGGAATTTTTTGATAAACAAGGGATCAAGAGAGAATACACAATCCCAGGAACTCCACAACAAAATGGAGTAGTTGAGACACAAAACATAACAATTCAACAAATGGCCAGGTCAATGATGAATGAGAAGAACATTGGTCAAACTTACCGGGTATAAGCAATACACACAACAATCCATATTCTTAACAAAGCCCACCTCAGACCACATAGTGACAAGACACCTTATGAACTATGGTATGGAAGACCTGCTTCAATCAAACACTTCAAAGTCTCTGGGAGTAAGTGCTACATAAAAAATAATAATGAAAACCTTGGCAAGTATGATGACATGGTTGATGAAGGCATCTTCTTATGATATGCTACCAATAGTAAAGGATATAGATGCTTTAATAAAAGATTGCATAAATTAGTTGATTGCATTGATTTAAAGGTTGACGAAGGAGTCCCAGAAAGAGAGGTGAGCAATATTGAGCCTACTACAGAGGACATAGCTGAAATGAAAGATGAATAGGTCCAAGAATCAGATAGATAAGAGACACCTAGACAAGAAGAGTCAGGACAACAATCAACATCAAATCCTTCCTCCATAATTACTCAAAAGAATCATCCTGAAAGTCAGATAATTGGTGAGAAAGACAAAGGTGTACAAACCAGGAGAAGGATAATCAAAGACACCAAGCAATCACATATGGCCTTCGTATCCATGGTGGAACCCAAGAACTTCAATGAAGCCAGTGAAGATGTAAATTGGTTAAAATCAATGAATGAGGAACTGGACCAGATTGAAAAGAATGACACTTGGGAACTCGTTCCTAGGCCAACAAATCAAAATGTAATAGGATCCAAATGGGTCTACAAAAATAAGGTGAATGAGCAAAGAAATATTGTAAGAAATAAGGCTAGATTGGTATGCAAAGGATATGCTCAAATAGAAGGACTGGATTTTGATGAAACATTTGCGCCTGTAGCAAGATTAGAAGCTATTATAATGTTTCTTGTCTATGCTTGTCATAAAAAATTTGAAGTCTATGAAATGGATGCCAAGTCAACTTTTTTAAATGGAGATCTAAAAGAAGAAGTCTATATGGAACAACCAGAGGGTTTCCAACTGTCAGATAACCCTGACTTTGTCTGCAAGCTGAAGAAATCCTTATATGGGCTAAAACAAGCTCCTCGTGCCCGATATCATAGACTGGATACGTATCTACAAAACAGAGGGTTCAAGAGAGGAACAATTGACAACAATCTATATATCAAAACAAAGGGTAATGATATTCTCATTATGTTGGTCTATGTAGATGACATCATCTTCAATAGTAATAATGCTTCATTGGTAAAATGGTTTGCTTATGCCATGCAATCTGAATTTGAAATGTCTATGATAGGGGAACTGTCATTTTTTCTTAGCCTACAAATTACTCAGAGGTCTGAAGGATTATTTCTTTCTCAGGAGAAATATCTAAGAGAAATGTTGAAAAGGTTTCAAATGGAAGATTCCACACCTATGGTCACTGGATGCAAGTTAAGAAAGGATGATGACTCACCTAATGTTGATCAGAGTTCATATAGGTCCATGATAGGCAACCTATTGTACATCACAACATCCTGTCCAGACATAATGCATGTTGTTGGAATGGTAGGAAGGTATCAGGCTGCACCTAAACAAAGCCATTTGTTAGCTATCAAAAGAATATTCAGATACTTGAAAGGAACAATGGACTATGGCCTATGGTATTCTAGGAATCTGAATTTTCAACTATCAGTCTATTCATATGTTGATTGGGCTAACTGCGTGGATGAAAGGAAAAGCACGAGTGGAGGTGCATTCTTCTTAGGAGATTCAAAGGGTTCAGGAGAGGAACAATTGACAACAATCTATATATCAAAACAGAGGGTAATGATCTTCTCATTGTGTTGGTCTATGTAGATGACATCATCTTCAATAGTAATAATGCTTCATTGGTAAAATGGTTTGCTTCTGCCATGCAATCTGAATTTTAAATGTCTATGATAGGGGAACAACAATTTTTCTTGGCCTACAAATTACTCAGAGGTCTGAAGGATTATTTATTTCTCAGGAGAAATATCTAAGAGAAATGTTGAAAAGGTTTCAAATGGAAGATTCCACACCTATGGTCACTGGATGCAAGTTAAGAAAGGATGATGACTCACCTGATGTTGATCAGAGTTCATATAGGTCTATGATAAACAACCTATTGTACATCACAACATCCTGTCCATACATAATGCATGTTGTTAGAATGGTAGGAAGGCATCAGGTTGCACCTAAACAGAGCCATTTGTTAGTTTTCAAATGAATATTCAGATACTTGAAAGGAACAATGGACTATGGCCTATGGTATCCTAGGAATTATAATTTTCAACTATCAATCTATTCAGATGTTGATTGGGCTAACTGCGTGGATGAAAGGAAAAGCACGAGTGGAAGTGAATTCTTCTTAGGAGATTCCCTTTTATCATGGCTGAGCAAGAAGCAAGGTTCCATTTCCTTATCTACTACAGAAGCTGAGTACATTGCAACTGCCACTTGTTGTACCCAAGTATTATGGATGATTCAGACACTTGCAGACTTGGAGGTAATGTTGGATTACTGAGAGGGGGGGTGAATCAGTAATAACGTAATTATAATCCTTTTTATTCAAATGTTATATCAATGTAGAATTATTATCCAATAATGAGCAGTAATAAATAAAAAATCACACACATGCACAATACACCTCATGTATGTGTCAACTCATCAACTACTGTCTCAACCATGTACTCAACATGCACCTCAACCAAAAGTCCTCATCAAGTTCATCATCAAAATTTGATTTATAGCTCTGTAATAGAACTGGTGTATCTGATCACATTCCTTCAAACCTTCCTTAACTTTAACAGCAAGAGACTAACATTTTCATCAAACTTTTCTTTAGTCTCACATGCCTAGTTTTGGATTAGTCAACAACCATAACTTGAAGTAATCATAACTTTGAACCTGTAATGTATAAAGATATGAAACTGATAAAAAATGTTCTTCAGTGTGTTTTATGCAATTCCTCCAAGTGGAACTACTTGGAACCTCTCAGAAAAGGAGTTATAGCAAAAATGACAAACCTTACTGAATTCTGTCTTATTCTAGAGGGCGACCTTGTAGAGTGTGCACCGCACAAAATATTTGATGAAATGATATGAAACTATTACAAAACATACTATAGACTGTAACCTAACCAACAAATTTTGTCTCACTGAATTTGGATCTGTTATGAAGAAGTTATGACGTTTTTACCCGAAACACCTGATTTTGACTAGTTTCAGGACTGGCCACAAACCCTATTTTCCACAGAGTGTAACTCCCAAAATACAATGACACACAAGCTGCATTTTTAACCATAGATACTTGGATATGTTTTCTCACTTTCATAGAAATTTCAAGATCTGAATCATTATAGAAAAAAAGTTATAGCGAAAATGGTGAGATGACCTGAAAATAACATACCTTAGAAAGCACCATCAAAAGAATTTATCCTT
>ML796200.1:26186-64320 GCA_009831015.1 Picea engelmannii
TGTACTATCCATATAGAATAGTATTATCTGAAAATATATCATAACTCATACCGTTACCCATTAAACAAACTTGGGTCCATTACCCAAACCTGGGGTCTCCAACTTCTCATGGCCATAACTCTCTAATCGTGAGGAATTATGTGGAATTCCACATACCACCAGAAATGACATGACAAGAACTATCAATCTAGGATATTTTCCTTGACAAATTCACTTTCCTTCATCTCATTATTCCACAATTAAGCATGGGTTCTCTTACTCCACAAAGCGTCTTCTCGTGAGGGCTTTCACCATAAGGGGACCACTTTGGAGTTCATCCATATTTACTTCTTATCAACCATGAAAAAAAAATAATGAATCATATTTACATCAAACACTATTGGGTCCATTACCCAAACCTTTTTTCTATGGGTCTTTCTTCAAGGGTTGACATCAATGACAACCAACCTTAATCAACAGGTAAAATATACTACACCAATCTCAATTCATTGTGATAATACTAGTGCAATCAATGTGTCAAAGAATCCTGTATTTCACTCCAAGACCAAGCATATACCCATCAAGTATCACTTCTTGAGGGAACAGGTAACCAACACTGTAGTGTCTTTGCATTATATTCCATCGAAAGATCAGATTGCTGATATCTTCACTAAACCGCTTGCAAAAGCTCAGTTTGAGTATATACGCCATAAGTTGGGCGTGACCCCATTATCAACCTAAGGGAGTCCATCTTGTCAGGGGGAGTATGTATTGGTTGAATATATGATACCTCTGCACAATACTGCAATAGCTCAGGGGGAACATGTTTTCTTTGACATTGATGCCAAAGGGGGAGAAAAGGAGTGGTCCGGATGCTACAGTTGGAGGTCTAAGTAGAACAGAGCAGCCTTTCAGAGTTGCCATCAATGCCAAAGGGGGAGATTGTTGGCAAGTTTACAGGAAGAGTGTGCTTGTCATTGATGGAAATATCAGAGTGTGCATTGATGACAAAATAGGAACAGAGATTAAAGCTTAGTGAAGAAGCAAACAATATGCAGAGATCAAATCTCAAGAGAGATAGTGTTCTGAGATGCACAGACGAGATCCCATACATCAAGGCTTGCAGAAGGATCAGAGGTCGTGGCCTTTGACACTTAGAGATTTGAGAAATCTAAATCTTAGGAGAAGGAGCGACAATGGCCGTTGGATAACCAATCCCGAATACCCGATGTTTGTTAGATAAGAGTCCAGTGACCAGAGGAAGCACATAGGAGAAGTACAGATCTTATCTGTTGGATCTGAGCGCTGAGGACCAACAACCGTCGGATCCAGTATAACTGCGAAGAGGATATTGGACGAGAGCCATCCTCCAACTTCGCAAAATGCGAAATCCTGATAAGATCTGGATTGTTGGATCATAGAAGGCTGTGGGTCGTTGATCTGGAGCAAGTTTCAGAAAATTGGGAGTCAGGAGAAGGGAGGTGAGTAGTCCTCCAACTTCGGGAAATGCAAAGTCCCGATAAGATTTGGACCATTGGATCACAGAGGGTTGTGGGCCATTGATCTAGAGTATTTCAGATATCAAGAGTTGGAAGAGTCAGTGTTGGCTCATGTTCAAACACCCAAAACACAAAGTCATGATTTGATCACAGTAGTCGATCAAAGGGAGAACGAGGACTGTTGATTCGAGAAGGACACGTGGCAAATTACGTCAACAAGGAAACATGGCGCAATCAGACAATGAAAAGTGTCAAGTTGATTCGGCATTTCAGGTACGTGGAGATCACAAATCCAAGTGACACGTGGACGCTGCTTGGCTCATGAAACATCATCTAGTGACGCAAGAGTTACATCACTCCTGGAGTTTTGCTTCAGGAGTTCTACCACCAGTACTTGCCCAAAGACCCGAAGTCCTGGAGTGGAGGATAGACCTTAGATTTAAGAGGACACGCGTCAGTGGATTGTCAACTTTGGGAAAAAGCAAAGGAAGGATGAACGAAAGTTTGAGAATTGAAATCTCCAAAGTCCGGAGACATGAAGGATATCTCGATAGTTGATCTGAGAGGGGCATGCGTCGTTGGATCGTGGACTCTGGGTGAAATGCTCAGGGAGAAAACGATAATTTGAGTTTTGAAACTCCTGGAGCCCGGATCACGAAATCGATCTCGTCCATTGGTTTGGATGGACACGTGTCATCTAATCGTTGAGACCAAGGATTGCATGTGGACAAAGGAAAGAAGGCAGAGCCACTGAATTGAGAGGACAGATCTAAACCGTCTATTCAAGAGCACCGTCAATATCGTGAGATCGATAGTCATGCTCCATTGCGGGGCCAGAACATGCTCGGGCCTTAATTTTTCATGAGTGGGCCCCAATTGAAACCATGGTTTTGGAGAAAGGACGCGTGGAGGCTCGTGGTAAATTGTAGGGAAAAAAACAATTTGGTCTAAACCACCTTTGGATGCACCCGCAATTGCATGGTCACATGAAGCTCATAGCCCAAGGTCATATCATGAAATGGAGCCAACGCTCACTAGATAGAAATTGAGAAGTGCCTTTTTGAATAACCGCTTGATCACCACCGGTGGTCACGCGAAGGAAGGGGATTAGAAGCCAAAGGAACCCAAACCAGCTTACTATAACTGCTAGAGAGGACGAAGAATTGCGACTGACAAAGAAACAAAGGATTCTCAGGATAACTGGTAGAGAAGCCAAAGAACCTTGGATAACGAATAGAGAAGATGAAGAGTTCGTATGATGATCAAGTAGATGACTCAACATGATAAATACATGCAGAACAAAGAAGTGAATGTATCTAGTTGGGTAGCCATGCAATTGAGAGTATGAGATGAAGTGAATGACCTGTAGGGAGAAATGTGACGTAGTGAAGAGGTGCAACATGATGTATGCAAAAGGTGCACAGAGAGTATAAAAACACAGAACAAAGAAGAGATGGGGTGACTGTGGAGTGTGATGTATGTGGGTAGAATCATGTGGTGTGCAGGAGCTGAAGCATAGAACAAGCAAGGAACATAAACACATATCTGAGAGAAGAAAACAAAGCGCAACAGATGTGAGGAGAGAGACACTGATGCAGGCAGAGCAGAGCAGTGTAGCAGAACAATGATGAGACTGGTAAGCCATGGATAAATGTTGTATCACTATGATAAAGTTGTAAAAAACAAAGATTTATATTTCAGGGTGGTAGGGAGGTTCTTGGGAGGATTGGTGTCCTCAGAGTTTCAAGTGGGTGCTTGAACACAGGGAGTTGTAGCTTCCATTTGGTTGCAGCCAGAAAAAAGTAGGGTGGCAGGGTGGTGCAAGGGAGAACTATTGTTCTCTGTTATACAGGTTGTTGCCTGTGTGACTGGAAGTTGGTGCTTCCATCCAGTTGGTGTTGGAACACTCAAGGAGTTGGTGCTTCCTTCTAGTGGGTGCTAGAGAAACCAGAGAGTTGGTGCTCTCTGCAAGTTGTTGCTTTTAAAACAGAGGTTGTAGCTTCAAGAGGAGTTCAAGCTCATAAGAATGATAATGTAAAGAAAATAAAGATTACTTATCATATCAAGAAGAAGAGGTTTTTCCCTGTATGGGTTTCCTTAGGAAATATTTGTCTCTGTATATTTCATGTGTGTGATTGCTGTTTAAATCATAGTTGTAACCAATACTCAAAGCGACTAGAAGGAAATGTCAAAGGAACTCATGTTTCATACTATTCAAAGTATATTCAAGTTAGGAAAGTAAGAGCATAATGATTAAGGTTCAAACTTCACACTTTGGAATCACCAAATTATGCTCCCACCTTTTTATATGCACAACTCCCATGTCACCATAATCATCTTCGTATTCGATGAGTATGGAGAACCAATGCTCCATCAAGATTTTATTCACATGGAATGTTAAGTGCTTCCATGAGCGTTCTCACAATGCCCTATAATACCATCACAACATACATCAACCCATGAATATTAGAACTAAATATGATTGGTGTATGCTATGTTTTCGTGTGTTACATTGTTTATAAACCACTGGAAGCTCTCCAAAGTTGAGAAGAGGTGGGGTTTTTCCATCAATGTCCATACAACAATCATAACAACAAAAAAAAGTTGCAGTTACATATGTAATGCTGGGCACTTACAACCTCCATTCTCACCACATTGCACATCTTGACTTCCATGCACTCTTTGGCATGTAACTTCCATGTGTCTTTTGGCATGACCACTAATCAACTCGACCACAATAGTGGCATCACAGTTAACTTGCCCCTTACATCATCAAAAATTTGGAGGATTTGTGTATTGTGTGATAATTATGGAGATGTAAGCATATTTCATCTAAAGTAGCTTGTTTTGAATTTATTAGTGTGCACATGGTAGAGTTGTGCCCTTTGGCCACAAAAGACGACATGATGTTGCATTGTGGTAGGGAATGAATAGGATTTCTAGAAGGTCATGTTGTAAATATGCATGATAACAATGTATCTATGTCATATGAAGTATGATGCACCACCAACTAATTCTCCCATTACATAAACAAAGTGTTGTTTATAAAATATATTTGTATGTATTTTCTATCAATGTGTCAAAGGAACATAGTTCTCTAAAAGTGATAAAATTCTCAGTATAACCATTCTGTTTGTTTGAGAAAGGATAATGCAATGTGTAATTTAATATACTCAAATAGAGTTGGCAATAAAATAATATTATATCATTAAGAGTTCAACATGTTACTTGGGGAATTGAACGTGGGTAGTAAGGATAACAATCATTCCTCCTAACCAATTGAGATAAACCCAATTGATTCTTAATTATAGCAACTTGAAAAGAAAGAAATATGGATTTCTTAAATCTATGTAGTTTCAAATTTGAATCGATTCAAGGTTTTAATATCCACGGATTTGCACTTTCCAATGTTTATTCAATGAGTTTTGACAGCGATTTTGAAAATCCTCTCAGAAGCTAAAAACTTGTAGTGAAAGAATGCAAGCATTGATGTATGGATATTGCAAAGGTTGTGCATTGGATTATGGCCTTTACATGATAAATGATAAAGAATTGGGATTGCAGGGATCATTAGAATTGAAGGTGAGTACAAGATCTTTTGAAGGTCAAAGTTTACTTCCTGTTGCATTTCGCCGCACTACAAATGCAAGATTTGTTATCTCAGGCCTCAAGAATGACCTTGCAAATAAATTAGAACTTGTGCATGGCAGGTTTGTTTATTTGTCCACGGGGTTGCCATTATTGAAGAAGACAAAATTGAGGGATTGTATCAAGAGAACGCTGGAAAAAATCAATCTAGGAAAATTCGACAATTGTACAAATATGAAGATATCGAACAATCCAAAACCATGGATTGGTAGAGTAGGATGCATTGTGTAGCACCAACTTCTAGGAAGGTCGAAGAAGTAGGTAATGGAGGCCGACTTCAAGTGAAGCCAATATCCCTGTTACATGAAGACACCTTGCAATAGCTGACAAGAGATGTCAGTGGTATAGTGCCTCTCAGAGCAATGTTTTTTATCATGAATTCAAAACCCACCAGATTTTGAGAAAGAAAGAGTTTCTTTTGAAAATTGCTATCTTTGTGTGAGATCTATGTATATTGTGGACTCCTATGACGACCTCTACTTTCTCGTATTATGTATAACAACAAGAGTTTTCGAACGCCCTTGAGGGTTTGGCTGAACAATAGTTGTTCCATACTGTAAGGTGTCTAGCTAAGCAATATAGGGGCAACTCGACCCAGGTTCAAATTCCTCCCTTAACCGAGGGTTGTGCTTACGAGGTGTGCAATTTCTCCAGTGGTTATAGTGGCAACAAGCAGGTTCAATCTCGGGTGATTTCTAGATAAGGCTTGCCAAGTTACAGATTCCACTCATATAAAAGAAAAAACAAAAAAAAAACAAAAAAAAAACAAGAGTTATCGAAGGTAAAGAGGAACGATGATGGATTGGGTATTGTAGGAAGATGATATTGAGAAGTAGATCTCATAATGCACATGTTTTTTGCTTTGGGATATGTTGCTTTTGTGATTGCTATGTTTAACAAATTGAACATATGTTTATTATGCAATGTGATGAAATTGTTAGTTGTGTACGATTACAATTTTCAACACTTATTTCAACATTCAACCCAATCCTATTGTAGATGGATATGAATCTTTAACCAAAAAGGTTGAGAACAATAGACAAAGGGGAATAAATTAAAATGGATGAACACAGATGCACTTCTTGGATTATTATCACCCCAACTTCACTCACCTACGACATTAAAGTGATTTGAACCAAAAACATCACAAAGTGGCATTAACACAATTTAATATACTTGAAAGCATGGTTTATTTCCCAATTACATGCCAATCACCCTAGTCAAAGATGCAACTAACCAAATCAAGGTTCATGTGATCTTTGTCATTAAACTAGCATGAAGGCACAATATATCCTTTGATACCCATACGATTCCTTTAAATCCATGAAATAGGGAATTATATGGCCCATAAATGCTTAAGGAGGCCTAAAAATGGTTGGTTGTTGAGCACACGTCTAGTTTAGATTCCCATCTCATCAATATTTGGGCATTTAACCCTCCTTTTGGTTAATTCAGGAACATGGGAGCCTATGCCTAAAGCTTGGGCATTCCCACTTGAACTAGTTCTCATACAAGTTCAGTTTCAGTATATAAATAAGAAGCCATGACCATGCATTTCACAAAAACTCTGAATGTAAGGTTGTGTTGGAGGAATTAAGCCAAAGAGTGAGAAGAGCATTTATTTTTCTCACTTAATCTAGTGTTTTCTTACTTCCATGCCACTCATTTTTCCCTCCAAAGTGTCCAGATGCGAGGGGAAGTGTTACCTTTTCATTGTCAAAGATTGACAAAACCCATTGAAGGTTTAAAGGACCTTCCCGTGGAGAAAATTGAATCCCACATGTTACAAGCTTCTTCTCAAGTAATACATTTCATATTATTTTATAATTTTATTGGATAATAAAGAACTTGTTTTCTTTCCCTCCAAAATTGATGTTTAAATGTTGTTTAAATCATTAAAAAACACTATTTTGATGCTCTAGTAGTTACTATACATGCTAAGGGATAGATAGGTTGTTTACGTTGTTATTCATTTATCCCATTTCTATGCTTCTAGTTCTAACAATAAAGGATAGTTTTTTGTTACCCACATACACACAACCCCATATGCAAAATTGCAACTCCATCTGCAAAATATCAACTCCAATGGGGAGATTGATCCATTAAATATTACTTGTGATTTTTGCTAGGGCTATTTTATAACCTTTTCTGGTTTGCAAGACCACCTTGGTTGCCATCTTAACCCCAACACCAGCCAAATGGTCCTTGTTCTTAAAAAAAAAGAATTTCCTTGGAACTGACACCTTTGTTCCCCTCGAACCTGCACTATCTTTTGTTCCCCTCAAACCTACACTAGAGTACAGGTTTACTTTGGAAATCCATGTGATTAAGTTGCATGGAGAACACATTATTGTTCTACACAATCATGCCTCTGTCTTATTTTCTACCCACGTGATTCTTGAAATGGCACAGCTCCCAAAATTATGACCTATGAGACCCCCTTTTAAATTCAACGTTTCTTTCAAATCTAACCTTTTTGTGAAGTTTTGTGGGTAGTGTAAGTTTTTCCATAAATTATTTATTGTCCTAAGTATGTTGCTTATTAAGTACATTGTTTAGTAAGTACAAGAACTTTGTAGATAAAGATAGAAATCCTTTGATTCTTATGTTTATCACTTCGTAAGTTCTTTATTTCTCGCATTTCTATTTTCAACACTCTGCTTTATGCATTGTCATTTTTCATTTATCAACAGACTTTTGCACACATGAAGGACCTAAATCCTATGCCTGATCGGAATATGTTAATCACTTTATGCCATTAAAAACAATTTCGGCGATTTAGAAAGGTCAGTTCGTAAGTTCTTTTTTTCTCACATTTCTATTTTCAACACTCTACTTTATGCATTGTCATTTTTCATTTATAAACACACTTTTGCACACATGAAGGACCTAAATCCTATCCCAAATCGGAATATGTTCATCACTTTATGCCATTAAAAGCAATTTCAGTGATTTAGAAAGGTCACTTCGTAAGTTCTTTATTTCTCACATTTCTATTTTAACACTTTACTTTATGCATTGTCATTTTCATTTATCAACACACTTTTGCACACATGAAGGACCTAAATCCTATCCCAGATCAGAATATGTTCATCACTTTATGCCATTAAAAGCAATTTCAGTGGTTTAGAAAGGTAAGGATAGTGAAATACCTATGTTGACACTACTCAACCATAAATAAGTTTGGTTCATGTTTCCAAACAAAGAGTTTTAAATAGTAAAACAACTTTTATCTAACCTACGAAATCCTCCTCCTTCAAGGACAAAATAAATTATAGTTTAGGGTAATACCGTAGAGATAGGTATCCAAATAATGTTCCACATTTTTTTTTCATTGAAACATAGTTGTTTTTCTAGGGTATTTGATTTTTTTTTATAGCATATGTGTTTGCCAACACAAGGGACAAACTCTCTTTTGAGTGTTAATGCTTACGTTGGGATTGGTAGTTTGACGAAGCCACCCATCTCTTTCGAGTTGTGTGTCACCCCTTGATTGTTTTACATAGACAACCCCTTTTCCATGATACGTGAAGAGATATCCTAGTTACCAATCGTATGTTTACTAGTGGTTGGCTTTTGTGGGATTGCAAAGGAACCCAATATAAATAGTTATTTCCCCCTTGGATCTCACTCCCAAAGTTGTTTCACTATAACTAGATCCGTGACACCTTCACTAGTTCCATTTGGTGGAATTCATCACCATTCATTGAGACACTTGGATGACATAGTTATGATTAACGGATTGTGTGAGTATTGTTAGTCTTAGGACTGTATTGCTACTTTCCATCATTGAAAAAACACTCTTCGTCGAAAACCATACATTTTTGTTAATTTAAACACACTTACAACCCACTTATTGCACCGCCTACACATACATCAATGGGATATATTACTTTGGCAATTTTTTGTGTTTAACATGTTAATGTTATCCATCACCTCGAAGATTAGAAAGATTTAAAAGTTAGACATTATAGAGAAACCTCAATCTCCTAGGCATTCTCTCCGGTTTTGCAGCCTACCTTCTTTGATAGGAGGGCTCCCCGATCCTTATATCTCTCCTTCGAGGTGCATTGCAAACTCTCCAAACCCAAATCTGAGTGTCATCACTTCAAGCATGTCTATGTTGAGCTCATCCTTCATGAGTTCTTCCACTTCAAGATTTTCATCTACTAGTTCATTGACTACTAGTTCGTCCACTATGGTTGGAGTAAAACAAAACATGCCATATATGGCTAGTTTGAATCTTATAAATTTGATGAAATGTATTGGCAATCTTATCATCCATGATTTGACTTGACCATCCATGCCTACCAAGATGCCATCTAATATCCCAAAATTTAAGGATTAGCATGGTGAAGCCCCATAAAACCATATGATGACCTTTCATCTCTAGTGGTCATCCAACAATATTACATAAGATTCTTTTTGAATTTGGTTGTTTCAACACACCCTCATGAGGGAATCCACCAAATGGTACATTGAGAAACCTCCATGGACTCACACCAGATGTGAGTCTTTAGCCAAGGTTTTTCTAACATTTTCCAATTACCAATCTACCATGACATTGGGGTTGAAATCCTCACTACATATTGATAACCATGACCACCCGTATTCATGTGTGATGTCCATGATGCAGTTTGTGTAAAATAGATATAAAGGACCCTCTCCTCTTGGCATGGTTTTTCAAATATCTCCTCCCTGTCATTACCAAAGACATGGCCACCACCATGCCCCAAAAAAAGGAGAGGTGATTCTCAAAGCACAACAAGTTAACCTTATATGTGCACTATCGGGGTATTTATACTCTATCACCCCATATGACCCTTGGCACTATTCTCATGACACATCAAAATTGGGGCCATCTCATGTTGTTGATGACATTATCAAGTCACTTTCTCATGCTACCAACCAATTTGGTTAGATTTCCTTTTCCTTGTTCACTAGTTAGCATGGCAATCACTATGGGAGAATGAGTACCTCGTATGAGCATTATAGCATACCCTATGTCAACCCCAATATTACTTAAAATGAATCCTACCCTCCCTACCTGGGCCTAAGCATGCCTTACCCTACAACTAACCTCCCTGACACCCTTTAGTAGTTATCCCAACACCTCTTATGGTGGCTCACCCCCCCCCAATTCATACTTCCCTTTCCCTATTCCTCTAGAACCATTGACCCCACAACCCCCATTGCCGCCATCTAACATCAATCTCATCCAACCCTCTCCTTCCCATCAAGATCATGCTTTTTCTTAGCAAAATCCTCCCAAACCCAATAATCAACAAAAGAAAGGGAAAAAGAAAAAGGGAAACAAGAACGGGAACCTAAATTAGAACCAGGAACAAGGGGGTAACCAACATAGTCAAACTACTAACAATGGGTGTAAACATAACACTACACACCACTATCCAAACCACAAAAATCCACTCAAGTAGGGAAAAACAACCAACTTAGAGCCAATTTTTTCGCTGCACTATGTGGTAAATAAGGGCATTACACCCACTACTATTTGGAAATAATAGATTTTCAATAATTGTGAGTGTTACCTGGCAACTTAAGTATTAATCCCAATGTGGGGAATAATAACTCTCCATAAAGGAACTCTAACCCTTCACAGGAAACAATACTATTTAACCCATTCTCTCAATCAATCATAGTCACCCACTAACATCAAACCCCCACCTCTTCCCATACCTCTCATTCTTCACAATCAAGAGACCCTTCTTTCTAGAACAATTAAATGAACTACATGACATTCACCTTTGATGCAGGAGCATCGTCAACAAGCACACGTGGAGAGACAACTCAGGACCTTAGCGTGCCTTTGAATCATTCATAATCTTAACCGCTGGTGTTTCCTGCAAATCTTTTTGAAATGATCGAAAACTGAAGAAGATCAAATGCTTGGGACCTGAATGATCATGAGTGATCTGGGAGTTTCACTCGTAGTATTGAATGTAACAAAACTCAGGTAGCAGTTAGGTTTTTTTCGAGAAGACGAGTAATCGGAGGGAACCGTAAGAACCCTCTGAGATAAATAGAGGTGTTGTATGCCCGAAAGGGGCCGCTGCAAGTTAGCAGGAGTTTTTTGTGATTTAGTTGTTGTTGAGTTTTTAGTTGTTGTTTTATCATAGCTGTAGCCATTTATTTTTAAATGAATATAACAAAGGAAAAATGATCCAATGCATGGTGTTGCTACTGTTTACAATTCCTTGTTATTTTGTTTTCATGAATGAATGTATTATGTTGTTGAGTATATGAAACTGTGAAGTGATTATATAAGTTTCGATTGTTCTCTTCATTGAGTTCATGCAAGGTCTGCATACAGTCCACAAGGAGTGCGTTGACAGAGTCTGTTTCGACTCAGAATATCAGAAGAGATAGCGTGAAACTTTCCCTTTGCAAGGAGTGCAAATTGATTGCTACAAGGTGTGCACATTCGTTCGCAAGAACTCAAGTCTTGCATGAAAATCTGCTGCAAGGAGTGACATAGTCTATTTCGACTCATAAGATCAGAAGAGATAGCGTAAAATTTCCATTTTGCAAGGAGTGCAAAGGGACTACTGCAAGGCATGCACAATCACCTGCAATAAGCTAATTCTTGCGTAAGAATCTGTTGCAAGGAGTGCACAGATCCAAAATTCGACTGTGTGTCAAAATAACCCTCTAAGGAGTCAAATGGGTCGAGATAGAAAGCTCAAGAGAGACAGTGGAGAAATCTTCAAGGGGAACGGGGTTTTGGAGGTTTCACAAATCATCGACTAAGATCCGTTCAAAAGGGAGAAGGATCATTCTGGATTGTCGGATATAGGCAAAGTACGCAAGCTTTAAGTCTCTATGTCACACAGGAGAAATGATTCGTCGAAGGGCGAAGTAGATCCTGGTCGTCGGTCGCCAGGGGGTTATGTGTCAACAGATCTAAGACTGCGGGGGAAAGTCACTTCGAGGATTTCAGTTGAGAGTTGAAAATCCCGAAGCCCGAAGAGGTGAAGTGAACCAAAACCGTTGATCTGCGAAGGACACGCGCTGATAGATCATCGTCTTCGGATGAAAGTTCTCCAGGAGAAAGCGAAGACTGAGAATTGAAACTCCTGAAGTCCTAAGAGTTGAAGTGAACCACAACCGTTGATCTATGAGGGACACACGTCGAAAAATCATCAACTTTGGGTGGAAGTCCTACGGAGGAAGCAAGAGTTGAGAGTTGAAACTCTCGAAGCGCAAACCCGAAGTGAATCCTAGCCATCTGATTCAAAAGGACATGCGGAAGGAATCTGTGGACTCTGGGTAAAGACCCGAAGTAAATCGTAGCCATCAGATTCAGAAGGCCATGCGATAGAAATCCATGGACTTCGGGTGAAGGCTCGAAGTGAATCATAGCCGTCGATCTGTGGGAGACACACGTCAATAGATCGTGAACTCCAGATGAAATCATTCTAGGAGAAAGTGAAGGTAGAGAGTTGAAAACTTCGAAGCCGAGATTGCCAAAGAAAATCACGACCGTTGATTTGAAAGGGACACACGTCGATAGATCGTAAGAATCTAAGAACGTGTTCTTTGGAGAGAAGGAAGGAAAGGAGAGATATCTCAATCATTGGTCAAGAGGTGTCGCTCGAGATGACAAGATCAATGACCATGTTGAATTGCGGGGACAAAAAGTGCTCGGGTTTTGAAAATCTTTGAGCAGATATTTTTAAAACTACGGTATTGCCAAAAGGACGTGTGGGAGCTGCTGGTGAATTGCGAGGAGAAAAGAGGTGTCATTTCAAACCACTCTAGGCTGCCTCGCAACTGCGTGTTTACGTGAGGACATAGCCTGAGGTCACATATTGGAAAGGGATACCGAAAGAGGAGCTAGCACCTGAACTTTAATAGTTCAGCAACGCGAAGGGAGAGGTTGTGGGTGTGATAGAAACTGCACCAAAAGACTGTAAAGGGCCTGTGTTTAATTCCAAGGGAGAACATTAAGGTTTCAAAGAGAAAATTTGGCTCTGAGAATTGAAGATCCTTGACCGGGAGGATTGCAACCTCGAGGGAGAATAAGGGGGTCTGCATCAAGTGGTATCAGAACATGAATTTGTTTTCAAGAAGCGAAAAAGAGCTCAAAGGTGTACTCAGTGTGTGAGAGACAGTCAACATAATGCCACCAAGGATACGTGTGGAGCCACCTTTAGCCAATTGCGCTGTACAAAGAGAAATGATAGAACTTCATGCAAGATTAGAGGTTGTGGAGGTAGCGCAGAGGAGGGAACCTGATGCTGGGGACATCGGTGATGCAGAAATTGAAGAAATCGGAGTTGAATAAGCTGCAGGGGAAAATGTTGCCAAGGAACGCTTGCTGAGAGCAGTTGTTAAACTGGGAGCTGGAGAAAATATAGAGATCCCGATGTATGAAGGAAACCTGGATGTTGAAGACTTGTTGGATTGGATAAGATCCATCGAAAAATATTTTGACTATGAAGATGTCGATGAGGAGAAAAGGTGAGACATGCTTTTACTAGACTGAAAGGACATGCAACACTGTGGTGGGATGAACTACAGGCTGAGAGGAGAAGCAAAGGTAAACAAAAGATAAAGAATTGGGATAGAATGGTAGCCAAGTTGAAGGCTAAATTCATGCCCAAATATTATCAAATAAATCTGTTCAGGAAGTTGCAGAACTTGAGATAGAAGGGTATGACAATGAAAGAGTACACAGAGGAGTTCTACAAACTGAATATCAGGATTGGACAATGAGAGATGGATGAGGAAAAAATTGCCAGGTACATAAATGACTTGAGGTATGAAATCTAGGATGAGATCAAAATGATGTCAGTAAGGACAATAGAGGATGATTATCGGATTGCTCTGAAGGCAGAGGAGAAGTTGGCTAGGAAACAGATTCAATGAAACAGAGGCAGAAGCCCAAGCAAAGGAAAGGGAGTTTCCCATGATAAGACACAAAAATCCAAAGATGGGACCGAGAAACCACATAGTCACTCAGAAAGAGGAGGAAGTTCTCGAGGAAGACAAGGTGGTGGAAGAATTTCTTCTAGAGGAAGAGGAAGAAGCAGAGGAGGAGAAGTAAGGTGTTATGCCCGTGGAAAGACACGACACATGTCTTGGGAATGTCCCAAGAAAAAGAAAGAAGGAGGAGGTGAAGATCACATTTCGTAAGCACATAAAAGGTATGTTGAAGTAGAAGGTGTAGAGGATGGAACATCCCTGATGTTGAGAAGGGTTCTCTTAAAACCAGAGTCAAAAATTGAAAAGCATGTGTAGAGGAACCGTCTATTTAGGACAACTTGCAAGACTAAAGACATAGTATGAAAGGTGATAATTGATAGTGGGAGCACTAATAACTTAGTATCCATAGAGATGGTGGAGAAATTGGAGCTGGAGACAACTACACAGTATGAAAGGTGATAATTGATAGTGGGAGCACTAATAACTTAGTATCCATAGAGATGGTGGAGAAATTGGAGCTGGAGACAACTACACATATGAAGCCATATAAAGTCTCATGGTTGTAGAAAGGACACCAGGTAATGGTCACTAAACAATGCCTCGTTGAATTTAAGATAGGAGGATATAGAGATGAAATTCTATGTGATGTGATTCCCATGGATGTATGTCATGTTTTGTTGGGAAGACGATGGCATTTTGACAGAAATGTCATTCACAATGGGAGAAAAAATACATACACCTTGGATCAGAATGGTAGGACACACATGTTGCTGCCAATAGAGGAGAAGAAAGTAAAAGAATAAGCCAACATGAGCATACTTCTCATGAGTGGGAAGGAACTCCTAAGAGAAGTCAAGAAGGAATAGGAGATGTAGTTTGTTGTGGCGAGGAAACCCAAAGTTGTCCTTACAAGTTCTTCGATGGATGATTTTCTTGAAGAAGTTCATGAGTTGTTGGATAATTTTGCTGACATAGTAGTGGATGAGTTGCCTAATTCATTGCCACCCATCAAAAGTATCAACCATCATATTGATTTGGTACTAGGAGCAAGTCTTCCAAACAAAGAAACATACAGATTGGCACCTCAAGAGAATGAGGAGGTAAGGAAACAAGTCCAGGAATTGTTAGACAAGGGTTTGGTCAGAGAAATATTAAGTCCATGTGCAGTACCAACTATGTTGAGTCCAAAGAAGGACGGAGGATGGAGAATGTGTACAAACTCGAGATCCATTAACAATATCACCATCAAGTATAGATTTCCTTTTCCAAGAATGAATGACTTAATGGATTGTTTAATTGGAGCAAATTTCTTTTCTAAGATAGATTTGAAAAGTTGATATCACTAGCTAAGGATGAGGGAATGTGATGAGTGGAAAATGGCCTTTAAGACAAATGAAGGGTTGTATGAGTGTCTTGTTATGCCATTTGGCTTAACAAATGTGCCAAGTACTTTTATGAGACTGATGAATGAAGTATTGAAGGATTTCATTGGTAAGTTTGTGATTGTGTATCTGGATGATATATTAGTCTTTAGCAAAACTAAAGAAGAGCATTTGAGACATCTGACATTAGTGATGAGGAGGCTACAACATGAGAAGTTGTTGATAAATCTGAAGAAGTCCTCTTTTATGAAGACATAACTCATTTACTTGGGTTTGGTGATCTCTTCAAATTAATTGAAGATGGATCCATAGAAGGTGAAAGCAATCAAAGAATGGTCATCACCAAGGAGTATGTTTGAAGTGAGAAGCTTCCATGGATTAACAAGTTTCTATAGGAAGTTCATCATAAATTTCAGTGGAATTTGTGCACCAATGATGGATACAGTGAAGAAGAGGTACAAGTATTTTAAATGGACAGAGGAGGGAAAGAGGAGCTTCAATATATTGAAGGAGAAGATAACAAACCGACCAATTATGGTCTTACCAAATTTTGGAAAGACATTTCAAGTGAGATGTGATGCAAGTGGAGTTGAAATTGGAGCAGTCTTGAGCCAGGATAATAGACCAGTTGCATATTTCAGTGAGAAGCTAACTGAGACTAAGAGAAAGTACTCCACATATGATAAATAATTCTATGCCATAATTCAAGCCTTGAAGAAATGGAGGCACTACCTTGTTCCAAAGGAATTTGTCTTGTATAGGGATAACCAAGCTTTACAATTCATAACCAGACAGGAGAAGTTAAACCAGAGACATGCAAAGTGGATCAAGTTTATGACAAATTTTACTTTTGTCATAAAACATATTTCTAGTAATGCTAACAAAGTTGTTGATGTGTTGAGCAGGAGGTGTCTGATTCTGCAGGAATTTGCGGTCAAGACCTTGGGGTTTGAACACCTTAAGGATATGTATTGTGATGATCTAGATTTCAAGGAAGCATACAAAGCATGTGAAAATCATGTGCTAAGAGACATGGTCAACTGAACATAATATATGATTCAAGAGGGATTGTTGTTCAAGGGAAATCAATTGTGCATACCAAAATGCTCAATGAGGGATAACCTTTTGAAGGAAAAGCATAATGGAGGATTGGCTGGACATTTCTCCCATGATAAAAATTTTTCACAGTTGAGCAGTTCATACTACTGGTCAGGTATGAGGATATAATTGATAAAGTTTGTGAATAGATGTAGAATCTGCCAACATGCAAAAGGTAAAAGACAGAACATTGGATTGTATCAACCATTGCCAATAACAGAGAGGCCTTGGGATGCAATAAGCATGGATTTTGTGTTGGGACTGCCAAGAAAACAAAGAGGATGTGATTCCATATTTGTGGTGGTGGATAGATTTTCAAAGATGGCACACTTTATCCCATGCCAAAAGACTAGTGATGCAACACATGTTGTAAATTTATTTTTCAAGGAAGTTGTTCGTCTTTATGGATTACCCAAAAGTATTGTCTCAGACAGAGATGCCAAATTTGTTGGTCATTTATGGAGAACACTGTGGAAGAAGTTGGGGACATATTTTTCCTTCATCTTAGCTTATCACCCTCATACAAATGGACAGACTGAGGTGGTGAATAGAAGTTTGGGAAACTTATTGAGGAGTCTGGTCGCTGAGCATCATATTCAGTGGCATCAGATTCTGCCACAAGTAGAATTTGCATACAATGACTCACCAAACAGGAGCACTGGAAAAATCCATTCCAAATACTATATGGAATGCGTCCAAGAGGAGTAGCTGAGTTGAGAGACTTGGAACAGTGTGAGATCAGAAGCACTGGAGAAAAATATTTTGCTGCAAAAATGTAGAAGCTCCATAGCCAGATCAAAGAGAAGTTGCAAAAATCTAGCCAAGAGTACAAGCTCAGAGTTGATCAATATTGTAGAGATCTTCAATTTGAAGTAGGAGATCAGGTTCTAACACATCTCAAGAAAGAAAGGTTTTCCAAGGGGAACATATAACAAGTTGAATATGAAGAATATAGGACCATGTAAGATCTTAAGGAAGTTTGATGTAAATGCCTATGAGATTGAGATGCCAGACGATGTGGGCATATCAACCATATTCAACATATCAGACCTATATCCTTACAGAGGAGATGAAGTAGGAGAAACAAAAGATCAGAAAGAGATTCAATGGGAAAAGCAAATGTTTGTAGCAGAAAAGCCACAGATGGAGAAGATCATTGATCATAGGGTTGGAAATAAGACCAAGAGGAAGACCTCTCTTGAATATTTGGTCAAGTGGAAGGGACACCCGATAGAAGATGCCAGTTGGGAAAATGAAGCTGATATCTAGAAGCATGGACAGTCAGTGCAAGATATCATGGACATGAGTCCATGAATTTTTGTCCAGGGGAGTATGATGCAGGAGCATCATCAACAAGTACACGTGGAGAGACAACTCAACTTCTTAGCACACTGTTGAATCATTCATAATCTTAACCACTGGCGTTTCCTGCAAATCTTTTTGAAATGATCGAAAACTGAAGAAGATCAAACTTTTGGGAGTTCAATGATCACGAGTGATCTAGGAGTTTCACTCCTAGTTTTGAATGTAACGGAACTTAGGTAGTAGTTAGGTTTTTTTCGAGAAGACGAGTAGTCAGAGGGAACCCTAAGAACCCTTTGAGATAGTTGGAGGTGTTGTATGCTCGAATGGGGATACTACAAGTTAGTAGGAGATTGTTGTGATTTAGTTGTTGCTAAGTTTTTAGTTGTTGTTTTATCATCGCTATAGCCATTTACTTTTAAATGAATAAAACATAGGAAAATTGATCCAATGCATGGTGTTACTACTGTTTACAATTCCCTGTTATTTTGTTTTCAAGAATGAATGTGTTATGTTGTTGAGTATATGAAACTATTAAGTGTTTAGATAAGTTTCGATTGTTCTCTTCGTTGAGTTCATGCAAGGTGTGCATACAGTCTGCAAGGAGTGCGTTGACAGAGTCTGTTTCGACTCAAAAGATCAGAAGAGATAACACAAAACTTTCCCTTTGAAAGGAGTGCAAAGTGACTATTGCAAGGTGTGCACAGTGGTCCGCGAGAACTCAAGTCTTGCGTGAGAATCTGCTGCAAGGAGTGACACAGTCTTTTTCGACTCATAAGCTTAGAAGAGATAGCGTAAAATTTCCATTTTGCAAGGAGTGCAAAGGGACTGCTGCAAGGCATGCACCATCGCTCGTAAAAAGCTAAGTCTTGCATAAGAATCTATTGCAAGGAGTGCACATATATGAAATTAGAATAAGTGTTGAAATAACCCTCTAAGGAGTCAAAAGGGTCGAGAGAGAAAGCTCAAGAGAGATAGTGGAGAAATATTCAAGGGGAACGGGGTTCTGGAGGTTTCACGAATCATCGACTAAGATCCATTCAAAAGGGAGCGGGATCGTTCTAGATCGTCGGATCTAGGAAAATCACATGAGCTTTAATTATGTGTGTGCACACAGGAGCGACGATTCGTTGAAGGGCGAAGTACATCCTGGTTGTCGCTCACCAGGGGGTTACGTGTCAATAGATCTAAGACTGCAGGGGAAAGTCACTTCGAGGATTTCAGTTGAGAGTTGAAACTCCCGAAGCTCGAAGATGTGAAGTGAACCATAATCGTTGATCTGCGAAGGACACGCATCAATAGATCGTCGTCTTCAGATAAAAGTGCTCCAGGAGAAAGCAAAGACTGAGAGTTAAAACTCCCAAAATTCGAAGAGTCGAAGTGAACCACAGTCATCGATCTATGAGGGACACACGTCGACAGATCGTCAACTTTGGGTGGAAGTCCTGTGGAGGAAGCAAGAGTTGAGATTTGAAACTCCCGAAGCACGAAGACCCGAAGTGAATCCTAGCCGTCCGATTCAGAAGGACACGTGGTAGGAATTTGTGGAATCCAAGTAAATACTCGAAGTAAATCGTAGGCGTCAGATTCAGAAGACCACGTGGCAGAAATCCCTGGACTCTAGGTGAAGGGCCGAAGTGAATCATAGCCGTCGATATGCGAGAGACACGCATCAATATATCGCGAACTCCAGATGAAAGCATTCTGGGAGAAAGTGAAGGTAGAGAGTTGAAAACTTCGAAGCCCTGATTGCCGAATAAAATCACGAACATTGATTTGAAAAGGACATGCATCGACAAATCGTAAGAATATGAGAACATGTTCTTTGGAGAGAAGGAAGGAAAGGAGACAGATCTCAACCGTCGGTCAAGAGGTGCCGCCCGAGATCATAGTATCAATTTTCAAGTTGAATTGCAGAGACAAAAAGTTCTCAGGTTTTAAAAATCTTGGAGTGGGCCGCAATTGAAACCACGGTATTGCGAAAAGGACGCATGGCATTTGCTGGTGAACTGCAAGGAGAAAAGCGGCGTGGTTTCAAACCACTTTAGGCTGCCCCACAATCACGTGTTTACGTGAGGACATAGTCCAAGGTCACATACAGGAAAGGGCTACCGGAAGAGGAGCTAGCGCTTGAACTTTGATAGTTCAGCATCGCAAAGGGAGAGGTTGCGGGCGTCATAGAATCTACACCAAACGATTGAAAAGGGCTTGTGTTTAATTCCAAGGGAGACCATTTAGGATTCAGAGATCCAATTTGGTTTTGAGAATCACAGATCCTTGACTGGGAAGTCTTGTATCCCCAAGGGAGAATAGGGGGGTCTGCATCAACCTTCAAACACACACTAATGCATATGCAATGCTTGAACTTGATCTCATTGAATTTGATAAAACCCAACCCTTAACTAGTGATACCTTGAAAATATCTTGACATAATGTTGACAATACACCTTATGTGCCAAAATCACTTTTAATTCAAACCACGCACAACCCACATGGAAGGGCGACACACAGTTACGTTATTGTCGATGAATTTGCCCATGCCCCCACCACCATGCTACATTAGAGGTCCTCCAAACTTGTCCTTCCCAGTGGAAGGCATTGTTGTAAACATTGGGACCCATTGATCCTTTGTATTTAAAATCTACGTTAACATAGTGGATCACATGGTCTACACCAACATAGTGGATCACATAGTATGTGTTAACATCCATCACATCTCCATGTCCATCGATGCCATTTCATATGACGATACTTCATATTCAACTAGAATTGACATTGGTCCACTACGAAATCCATTTCTTTCCCAGTATGGAATACCCTCACATGTGCCATGTATGGAGTCTCTATCCATATGCATTGTGTTAACCTCCATTGGTTCCACCCATGTTAATCACCCTTCACTCACACATGGCATCGTAACCAATTGCAAAGCCAACCATTGCATCCCTCTACCTTCCACAATGATACTTCCTTTTATAGGATACTTTCACCTCTTCAAACCAATATACTATTGATGTGAAGGATTTCCTAATGGACACATCGATTGGTTCAAACATCCTATACCTACCCTATATTCCTTTGAGAAAGGAAACATGGCCAATATTTCTGAAACCATCAAGGTCAATATATTTTCTACTCCCGACGTTAATGAAAATATATTTCTTGGAGTTGCTCGTTTTCCTGAAGTGGTTGTAGCCTACAAAACACTATTCCAAGAGTTTCATGACATCTTAATTAATCATATCCATAAATGCTTAGCATATATCCTCATATTGTCGAACACTACGTTGACATGTGGCTTGATGTGTCACTTGTTAGAGAGAAACAATGACCTCTTCACCCCACAAAAGCCTCAATCATCAAAGCATACATTGATAAATTTTACTCAGTGAGTTTAAACTACCTAATCACCTACACTTCCTGGGTGTCGATTTCTATCCCCGTTAACAATAAGTAGGGAAACATTTAAGTCTACACTAATTTCTGTGATCTTTATTAGGCTTGTCACAATGAAAACTTCCCAACTCCTTTCATTCACCCAATGATGGACGAATGCACCAACCATAATGCTCTCTCCATCATGGATGAGTTTTCTAGGTACAATTATATCCATATCACCCACTAGGATTATTATAGGATTTCATTTACCACATGCCAAGGGACTTTCGCTTATCACATCATTCATTATGGACTCAAGAACACTAGATCCAATCTCTAGCATGCCATGTCTTATGTGATCCATGATATGTTCCACATCATTCTATCCTACCTTCACAATCTTATAACTTGATCCAAACAATGATCATAACACTTAGAGGATTGCCATGCCGTCTTCCTTCAGTGTAAAAAACACAATATTCACTTGAACCCTCTCAAGTGTGTCTTTTTGCGTTACAACTATACATATCCTTAGATTTGTTATTTCAAATCAAGGGATTACCATTGATCCTTTAAAAGTTGAATCCATTATAGAACTTCACCCCACCATAGAATTTGCACCAACTACACAGATTCCAAGAAAATACCACATTCTCGTGACACTTTATCCGTGACTATGATATGTGAGCCCATGGTTTTTGAATCTCTTATACCAAAGGCTAACTTTTGTTTGGAATTATTAAGCCCAATAGTTGTTTGACACATTGAACATGTTGTCATTGCTGCATCCCTTATCATTCCCCAAACTTTAATAAGGATTTTATCCTTTACATTTTGACATTGGTTTTTGTTGTTGCTAGCATGTTAGTTCAATAAGGGGAGGACAACTATGAGAATGTCATCTTCAATGTCAGTAAAAATTGTTAAGTCCAATCTTAAAATATAATCATGATGAGAAGTTGGCCTTGATCATGATCCATTTGGTTCAAAATATTCAGCATTACATCCTTCTTCGCTAAACCAAAGTTGTAGCCAATTCAAACCTCATGCAATACATCTAGGGACTACAAATGATTAATGACAAGTTCTCCTATTAGATAGTCATCCTCCAGGATTTTGACCTTGAATTTACTTTCCCTAATAATAAGAAGTCTATGCCCCTCACTAAGTTCATCGTGAACCTCCCTATTAACATTGCCTATTAATGATGCTCTCCCAAACAAGCATATTTTCCTTATATTGTTCAGTGATTGATGGTATGTCGATCTTGATTTATATTTAGATGCAAAAATTAACCCTTCATCTCCCTTGTGACAACCATCGACACATTCATCACCAAGATCCTCATTATTTTCTCCTTGGATATGTTCTTTATTAATTAGTAACTGATACTATTTGCATCAGGACCTAACTCATGCAAACACATAATAGGTCCTCAACCACTACCAGGTGACACCGGAGGAGACTATTTATTAAGAATGGCCATTTCTTAGAAGATCTTGCATACAAGATAATTTTTATCCTCCCTTTTTCATGATTGCATTCATGCAATTAAGCGATGCATAATTTGCAAAGATTTCACCTCCAAAACTCGAGCACGACCCGCTCCTTTGCATCCCATCATTGTCATTGGTCCTTTTTTAAAATGGGGGATCGATTTCATGGAATACCACTTTGTATCTAGTGGTGTCCAAAAGTACATTATTGTAGTTGTCAACTACTTCTCCAAATGGATTGAAGTAATTCCAACCTTTGATAACACCTCTCTTACGACATACCACTTCTTTTCTAATCATTCCATCACTCACTTTGTTGTCCCTAAACAATTGGTCTTTGATCATGGCATACATTTTAAAAATGATGTCTTCCATGAGTTGGATTCACAATTGGGCTTTACACAATAGTTATCTACTCTATATTGTCCTCACGCTAATGGCCAAGTTGAGGTTGCCAACAAAATCTTCAAAACCATCCTCCAAAGGATAGCAAACAAACATAAAATCAATTGGCACCACATGTTACTCTTGGAATTATGGGCCTAGTGGACATCTATCAATATTGCATGGTCCTACTAGACATCTATCAACATTACCTCAAGTTTTGCACCCTTCCATCTCATGGATAGCATAAAGGCAGTTCTACCCATTGAATGTGAGATCCCCCCTCTCCACCTAACGATTAAACTTCTCCCTAACACCACTAACCCTAAACAATGATAGTAACCTTGGAACGTGTGGAGAATACCATCATGTTTCCTTACAAAATAACGAGGCCATGAAAAATCACTCCAAGGCCTATTATGATTGACAAGTCTACCATTAGTCATTTTGTGAAGGTGATCTAGTCCTCAACTTCGACCCAACCAAAGAAAATTTAGGCCCTAGAAATTTTGAACCACTATGGCAAGGCCCCTACTTTGTTAAATGTTGTTTGGCAAAGCGGGAGAATGCACTTGCTACCTAGTCAACAAACTCCTCAAGGAACCACTCAATGGGTTTACTTGAAACTATCCTATGCCTAACCTACAAGCACCATCCATTGTGATTGTATATAATTTATGATTATCGTTTTTCATGTTCTTTTAGTTTTGTTTTTCATATTGTACTTTTCTTTCTAAAAAAACTACTTGACCTTGTTACATCGACGTTGCCGATGGTTGGAGTCGTTGAACTTGGAATCTTTCCTGAAATTTATGGGCTACTTACTCTTCATTGCATACATTACTTCACTTAAGTGACATTTACTAGGGATTGAACCAATAATTAGGTTGAATATGTTGTAATTGTTTCTAATTCCATCACCTTTCACATCTACCATCTTCAAGTTCACCTAGATTCCCAACTATTTGTCACATAATTCAAGAAACTTTTGTAGCATCTAAGAACCTCACCTTTTTAGGAAGTATCTATGGGTTAGACTTCTATCACAACAATTTGATTTCATTACATTCATTCACATTTATAGGGATCACAACACCAATGTAGATAGCATATCGAATCAGGTATTGGATTCACACATTTCACATTTTTTTTAATACTGGGGGAATCGACAACTCGTGGTTCTCGTACTCATGTGACATGGGGTCGATACCCGTCCACTACCACTATAACCCCAAGTGCTCCACACAACCCGCAATAATGGAGCACAAGTAAATCGGGGTGAGAATCGAACTTGAGACCCCCTTTACAAATTTCCTTCTATTTTACACGTCAGTTTCCAATCGGCCTACACCCTTGTGGGCTTCTCACATTTCACATTAAATTACAAGTATGAAACAAAATTAAATAACATGTACATATATGTTAAAATTTCTCTTAACCATTTAAGTGTATTCAATATTCTTTAGCTTTAAGCTATTGAAACAATAACTTCATGCATAAGGATCACTGAAAGAAAGACATCCACAATATACACACGATTTATCCTGGCAAATTGTTGTGGGGGAGAAAACCCAACAAAGTTTGTTCAATATAGATTCTTCAACAAGTACAATGTCTCTCTCAAGAGATATCTCACCAAACAAAAGATAAACCAATAACCCTAACCAGACTAGGGTAGCACACCACTAGACCAAGATAGTCCTCCAACATATAACCAAAAACCCTTCACTAGAACACCCTTCCTTTGTAGCTGCGTCTCCTCCTCAGAATTGCACACTTTTACTTGTGTGAGAGATCTTGTTGTGTGTGTTCTCCAAGTGAGGTGCCTAGCCTCTTATAAATACAAGTTGAGCCACCCAAAAATAGGTCAGGGATGACTTGTATACTTTACCCTTCTAATTTACAATTGACTTTTGTCAAGGCACAATAGCGCTGAATTTTACAAAGGCACAATAAGGCCAAATTTACAAATATAACATAATATTATTCTTTATGGTTTTGTCTTGGTCTAATACAATATTGATACAATAATAATATCTTTCGAAGCTACTCAAACTTCAACACTCCCTCTTAGCAAGGAGGGTATTCTTCTGGCATGATCATCACGATTGCTTATGTGCTTCTGTACACTTGACCATTGACTTATTGAATTTCCATGAATCTGTATTGAAGAAATTTTGTAACCACATCATGCATCTAGGGTGTCATCATCCATCTAGTCTTTATGTCATCATAGGGCTTTAACTCGCCTGCTCACACACAATCTGGCATCTAGTTCATACATAACTAGTAACTAGTCAATTCATACATAATATGACATCTAGATCATAAAGAACTAGTAACACAGAATCTGACATCTAGTTCATAAAGAACTAGTAACTTCCCAACTCACACAAAATCTGGCATCTAGTTCATAAAGAACTGGTAACTCGTTATCTCACACATGATCTGACATCTAGTTAATTAAGAACTAGTAACCTCTGGTTGACACACTAGATAACTGGTCCACAATGACCAGGCATATAATCACAAGGATTAGGCGATGTAGTGCGCACACACTACCCATCCAGCCCAAGGCTAGGAAACACCTCCAACCACACAGGTTAGCCCACCAACTTGAAAATCTGGGTAACTAGTTAGCCTCGAGGGCTTGGCATCTGCTAACCTTGTGCAAGGTCATGCTGACTGGTGCCACAGTCAGTAACGTTCCCGTGAATGACTACTTGCTGCCACATGCTGACGCTGTTGCCTTGGAATCACATATGTAACTCATGACTCCCTCTTACTAGGGAATTCCTTCTGGACCACACCAAACTTGTCTCTAAAGTACACAAACTTCACTCTCGATAGAGGCTTGGTCAACACATCTCCTATCTGCTCATCTATAGCGACGTATTGGAGCTTCACTACTCTCTTTTGTACCATTGATATGATGTAATGGTACATGATCTCACTATGCTTGGACTTGTAATGAAACATTGGGTTCTCTGATAACCTCACACAACTCAGGTTGTCACACCAGGTACAAGTCGCCTCTAACTCGAGATCAAACAATCCTACAAGAAGCTTCCGAAGCCACACTGCTCCACCGCTACCTGAACACACTGCTATGTACTCCACCTTAGTTGTACTAAGCGCCACACTAGTCAGCTTCCTGTTGAACCATGAGATCATAGCTGATCCCATACTGAAGCAACATCTAGATGTACTCTTCCGGTCTGCAACACTACCGACCCAATCTGAATCAGTAAAGTCTTGCATGCTTATCTCACGATCTGAAGCATATCTAAGTCCATAATCAATTGTACCTTTTAGGTACCTCATCACATGTTTTGCTACAACCAAGTGAACACTTCTTGAATCCACCATATACTCACTCAATGTGTTCACCGCAAAACATATATCTGGCCTCGTGTGCGTTAAGTACATCAACGAACCAATCATCTGTCTATACATGGTGGCATCCACTGTCTCTGAAGATGTATCACTCAATAACTTCATATTTTTCACCATTAATATAGGCATGGCCTTATAATCCATCATTCTGAATCTCTTCAAAATCTCTGCAACATATTTTCCTTAGTTAAGGAAAATCTCACTCGATCTCTGTGATACCTCCAGACCTAAGAACTAATGCATCATACCAAGTTCTTTCATCTCAAACTTTGTAGCAAGCTCCCTCTTACTTTCACTGATGATATTCTCATCACCTTTTATAAATAGGTCATCCACATACAACAATAATATCACTGGTCCACCATCCACAACCTTTAAGTACAAGTTGGAATATGCTTTACTCTTGGTAAAGCCCAAGTTCATCAGGAAACTGTCAATTCTGCCATACCATTCTCTAGGTGCTTGCTTCAATCCGTACAAGGCTTTCTTTAATCTGCACACATGTGTTTGAATTTCACATGTCTCAAAACCTTGTGGCTACTTTGTTAGCACTTGGGAATTTATTTAGGCTGTATCAAAGAAAACCCCGAGGTAGCTGTTTAAACCAACTTTAGATTGTATTCTGACCTATACAACCAGAGCGGGATCTCTCAGATGTCTGATGACTTGTAATAACTCAAAGGATTCATCAATAAATGCATAGAAGTCAAATTCTACAATAGGACAAGTTTTTTTTTTTGTTTTTTAAAGAGAACATAGGACAAACAAGGGAGAGGTACCATTGGGTAATGGAGTCAAGGCCTGAATTTCAATGTTTTTACAGTCAACAACTGGTTGGTTTCTTTCTACAGATTCGAGGCAAAATAGGTGATATGCTCAACAAATAAATGATATGAGATGAGAGATGAAAGGAGAAGAAATCCCACTATACTACAGACATCAATCAATGGATGAATCTCCAGTGCAACTTTAGAAGAAAGGACACAAAGATTAATTACTAAACAAAGCATCAAATGAAGATGAATTATGTAAAAGTAACCATTAACACATAACAAGCATCATCAATGTGAAAGGAGCATCAAACATGGATGAATTCATACCACTTAATCTCAGACAATGCTAGCAGGAAAACATAATCATGGAAATGATATACAAGAAACACATACTGAATATAAACACCGTGATGAATGTTAAATTTAAGAAAGAGTAAACTTCTGCATTAACTTCAAAGAAATAAACAAGTATTGATTCCCCAAGGATCCAACAACTCTATACTCTCATACCATGAAATATATAGCACTATAGGTCCTTTACAACTCATCATTTCGAACTCCAACCCCTTTCCCAAAATAGAAACTGTTACAAACAACAAATGACACGTTTTGACTGATTTCCTGCTTTTCAGGAGGCGAAATTATGAAAAATAGGCTTCAAAACGCCACTTGTAATTTTCAACATGTAACATATGTGTAAAATATGAGAACGTTTTTTGTAGGTAAGATCGTTATAAAGAAAAACCTCTCTTGGTTTCTTGAAATGCATCTCCAACTAGCTGGAATACGTGTCGAAAAAACATGTCTCAAACATGAAATCATGAAAACTGAAAAATAGGGCTCAAAGATTCCTTCAAATATCCCAATCTGTGACACCTTTTGAAAATATGAGAGATTTTTTAATTATTTGGCTTGTCCTTGAAAAAAACCTCTCGGGGATTTTCAAAATTCTTCTTTAGTTGGTCAGAAAGTGATCTCAAAGTTGACCACTAAACCAATCATTTACGCAGCATGCCTTGTAGCCCATGCGCAAGAAAATCCTCTGTGAGACAACATCCTCTGCGTGAAATCATCCTCTGTGTGAAAAAATCCTCAACATCCTCTGTGCGACAACGTCCTCTGCGTGGAAACATCCTATGTGCGACAACATCCTCTTTGCGACAACATCCTCTGTGCACGAAAACATCCTCCGCGTGCCAACATCCTCCATGCGACAACATCCTCTATGCGACAACATCTTCTGTGCCACAACATCCTCACCGAGAAAACATCTTCTGCGCGTGACAACATCCTCCGCGTGTGACAACATCCTCCACGCGAAAACATCCTCTATGCGACAACATCCTTTGCGCGGTGCACAACAAATTTTCCAGCGTGTTAGCACTCTGTAAATTTTGTCCGGCTGAATAGACAGACAACAAAGGTAACTGTTTCAACCAGCTTTAGAGCTGAGACACTAGCCTGATCAACTCAGAGAGGGCTCTCTCGTGTCACTTGATACATCTATGGAAATCAATGGCTAGAATTGGTTTGTTTTGGGGTTTTAATAAAGTTGTTGAAGAGCTGAAGATGACCTTTGGGCTATGGGGTCAAGAATGTAGGATTCATTTCCAAATCGTGAAAACAATCAAGAAGAAAAGGCTAAATGAGGAAGTGACTTCTGAGTTTATGCTTGAAAATTTTAGATGGTATCGAAAGAAAAGAAACACACAACTATTATTAGAGCATTATAGTAATGAATTCTGAAATGGTTTAGAAGAGATGAACATAGTCTAAATTGCCAAGCCGAGAGCATTGGATAATTAATTCTGGACTTTTAGTTTCTCAATTTAGACAGAAGAAAGCAAAATGAAAATACAGAATAACAAGAATCACACACTATGAGAGAAAACGAGACTAATAACACCACCAATTAGAATCTTTTTATAAAAAGTGCCAAAATCTGCCTCTACACCCATGTATTCATTTCAGCCCCAGAGATTTATAATGTTTTCCTGCACAGAGGGTAGGCTCCTCTTTTCTCCATGCTTCTATATTCGTGAGGCCAAGCATATATAGAGGAATTTCATATGGAATTTAAAACGTTTCGACTTCCTCATAATTCTAAAAACAGATACAAGTTACAAAAAGGAAGAACAATTGTATTATTTAAAGGGATCGTTAGTAATCGATCTGTCATATCAATACTCCCTTCTCTTAAGCCGACATCTGTCCAAAACTATCTGAAATACACCAAAATCTTACCTGAGGATTCACCTCAGCTTGGTGATTTCCTCCTCCAGGGTACTCCACCAATCGAAATTTTCCCCGACGCTCTCTATCATCTCGGTTTTGGCCTCTGATTTCCTCCTTTTTCTCCTCTTCTTCTTTGCGGCTGGGTGGCAGGTGTTGTCTGTGTGTTCATTTATGACAAGATCCCTCATAACGGGGTTTAATTTTACTCCCGACTTTGTCTCAGTTTCAGGTTTGGTATGGAATTTAGTCGCCAACATCTGCAAGACCCATCTTTCATTCTTACTTATTGACCTGCCTGGTACCTTAGCTGAGAACCCAGTCGCACCAGACAACATTTGACGGGTATTACCCATGCCTTCTGGACTTCGCAGAGACCTTGATTTGGCCACCCTTTGAGTTTACAGAATTCAGGAGCACATGCCGAACTTGTTTTTCTTACGCATAAGATGACAATTTCCCAGAATAGGATAAAATGATTCATATTTGAGATTTGATGGTTTGTGTACTTTTCTCACGAATTACTATCACAGTACCTTGGTGTGCCACGCTTCATCAATCCACTTCGAATGATGAGCCTCGAGTTAGTTATGTGGCGACGTCCTTTTGGTACATCATCCGGGAAAGTACCTGGACCGGTGATGTGAGGTGATCTGACCAACCGCCATCCTCCCCGTGAGATATCGACATGACGTTTTGAACTATGTGACATCGGGGCCATAGGAAAAGTGGTTTCGGGCAATTTGTCGTCTCCCCCGATGCGTGTGTAAGAGCGCCACACGTTCCTTGTCGAAACCAGAGTAGTTTTCCCCGGTCTACCTTCGCGATGTTAAGTTCCTTGCTATTTGATTGTCCGATGTAGGCTTCGACCGTAGATATGAGATTCTTCAGGATCGATGGCCTGCTGAACTACTCCCTTCCCACTTTCGCTACATTCGTTCATACGCCGCGGAATATAGCCAAGCGCCCTGAACTATCACGCCTCTACTGTGGTATAGTGTCTTGCTAAACTTCAGAAGTTTTTAGATCCTGATAAAAAATGTTAGGGTGATAACACAACACATAGTGAATTTTGCAGCGCGTAGTTGGAAATGGAAATGGAAATAATAAATGATAAATATTCCTTTTGAAACTGACCCTTGGAGATGTTAGATGATGCCAGTCATAGAAAAATATTGGTGCTAAAATGAATGACTTTGCAAACTACTGACAAACCTCTAACCTTAGCTATGAAAATCATGGTGCTAACAGCTAGCTCCAATGGGGATTCTATCCTCCCTGTGAGGTAGCATAGAACAATAGACCGGGTGCCTATCCATTGGTCTGCTCCTGAAATCAACTTTCCAACTGTAGCTTGTAACCTGCATCCACTGAAGACCCAAAATTGTATATGCTCCAAACTGAAATATGGAAACTACTGAAAATGAAAACTGTAGATTGTTGAAAGAAATGCTCGTAGAACCAAGATTATTGATACTCCTACCTACCCTACTTTACTAAGCACAAATTCCAAATCAAGTAATCTCATATTTCCAATGAAGCCAGTCAAGCAAATGGTTTCTTGACTGCAACTTGATTTCAACTCCTTAAGTCATAAAGTCAAAACTGAAATATGACAAGTCATTCCACCATTTGAAACTATCCTCATGTTCAAACATTACATAACTCATTTCGATTGAAGATTTCAACAGAGCTGCAAAAGGATCCTTGAGATCAGAAACAACTATCACTTCTTTATGACCAACAATGAGATCATATTTAAATGGTTCTTTTTGACTGTTCACATTGTCTATGTCATAAAAAAGTTTTTGAACAACATATTTATTTCGACATGAGGACTGTTTAATGACTGAATATTTATTTTCTATTGGCATGATGAACTTTGGACTACTAACCTTGGGCCTGAGATCATAATGCTTGTAAAAGTGAGCCATTGCAGCCTCATACCCTATTTTATATTGTTCTGAATGAGTTAATAGTGCTTCATTTGTCTTTAATTCATACTATTCTTGTTGTTGGTCATAAAATCCTTCAAAAGGAGATGAATCTTGGGCTATCCTTTGTGTTTCTTGTTCTATCTCAAGTTCCATAATAATCTTTTGTAAACATTATAACTTATCCTCTTGACTAAATATATGAAAGGAATCCAAATAAGATAATAATGAAGAACGAATATCTCCACACCAATAATGCTTAGGAGACATATCAATCCAATTTATGAAATTTTGAAGAGAAACAAGGTCTGCCACCAACCTTTTCGTTTTGTTTGATGAAGTACCCAGATCGAAAACCAAGATTTCCATTCTAAATCCAAGAAAATATTCATACCTCGAGCTCTTTGAACAATGAAGTTTCCATGAAAACTTTAGCTCTAGGTTCTTATGCCAGTGGAATCACCTTCAAACTGATTTTCTGATGTGTGGAGTTGCCAGATCATAAATACATCCAATATGTGCCTAAGTATTTGTTTCTCTCATACCTTAGAACTAAAACAATGTCGTTCTTCCCCACGAAAATAATAACAATCGTCCTCGACAACGATGCCAAAATATTAGCACTCGAGAATTTCTTTGGGCTGTATCAAAGAAAACCTCAAGGTAACTGTTTCAACCAACTTTAGATTGTATTCTGACCTATACAACCAGAGAGGGCTCTCTCAGATGTCTGATGACTGGTAATAAATCAAAGGATTCATCAATAAATGCACAGAGGTCAGATTCTACAACATGACAGGTTTGTTTTTGTTTTTTAAAGAGATGGTAGGAAAAAAAAGGGAGAGGTACCATTGGGAAATGGAGTGAAGGCTTGAATTTCAATGTTTTTGCAGTCAACAACTGGTTGGTTTCTTTCTGCAGATTCGGGGAAAAATAGGCGCTATGCTCATCAAATAAATTATATGAGATGAGAGATGGAAAGGATAAGAAGTCCCACTACACGAAAGACATCAATCAATGGATGAATCTCCAGTGCAACTTTAGAATAAAGGACACAAAGATTAATTACTAAACAGAGCATCAAATGTAGATGAATTCTGTGAAAGTAACCATTAACACATAACAAGCATCATTAATGTGAAAGGAGCATAAAAAATGGATGAATTCCTACCAATTATTCTCAGACAATGCTAACATAAAAACATAATCATGGAAATGATATACAAGAAACACATACTGAACATAAACACCGTGATGAATCTCAAATTTCAGAAAGAGCAAACTTCTGCATTAACTTCAAAGAAATAACAAGTATTGATCCCCCAAGGGTCCAAAAACTCTCTACTCTCATACCATGAAATATATATCACTATAGTTCCTTTACAGCTCACCAATTCAAACTCCAACCCCTTTCCCAAAATAGAAACCATTACAAACAACAAATGACATGTTTTGACTAATTTCCTACTTTTCAGGAGGCGAAATTATGAAAAACAGGCTTCAAAACGCCGCTTTTAATTATCAAACTGTAACATCCATGTAAAATTTGAGTATGGTTTTTGTAGGTAATGTCGTTCTAAATAAAAACCTCTCTCAATTTCTTGAAATGCATCTCCAGCTGGCTGTAATACGTGTCAAAAAAACATGTCTCAAACAGGAAATCATGAAAACTGAAAAATAGGGATCAAATATTCCTTCAAATATCCCAATCCGTGATACTTTTTGAAAATATGAGAGAGGTTTTTATTATTTCGCTTGTCCTCGACAAAAACCTCTCGGGGATTTTTGAAATTCCTCTCAAATTGGTTAGAAAGTGATCTCGAAGTTGACCTCTAAACCAGTCATTTATGCAACACACACTGTAGCCTATGCGTAGGAAAATCCTCTGCGCGACAACATCCTCAGAATCCTCTACATGACAACATCCTCTGCACGACAACATCCTCTACACGACAACATCCTCTGTGCGCGACAACATCCTCCACGCGTGACAATATCTTCCATGCAACAACATCCTTTGCGCGAAAACATCCTCTGCGCGAAAACATCCTCTGCGTGAAAACATCCTCCACCCACGACAACATCCTCTGCACGACAACATCCTCTGTGCAACAACATCCTCTGCACGGTGTGCAACAAATTTTTCAGCGTGTTGTGAATTTTGTAGTGCGCAGTTGCAAATGGAAATGGAAATAATAAATGATAAAGTTTCCTTTTCAAATTGACCCTTGGAGATGTTATACGATGCCAGGCATAAAAAATTTTTTGGTGCTAACATCCATGACTTTGCAAACTGCTGACAAACCTCTAACCTTAGCGATGAAAATCATGGTGCTAACATACTCCACATACACTTCCTCTTTTATTACACCATTTAGAAAAGCCGTCTTCACGTCCATATGATGTACCTTCCACTTCATCACTGCAACTATAGCTCTAATCGAAGTGTATCTTGCCACAGGAAAAAATGTATCCTCATAGTCTATTCCTTCTTTCTGGGAGAAACCACGTGCCATGAATCTTGTCTTGTACTTCTTGATACTTCCATCTGCTGAATGCTTCGTCTTATAAATCCACTTGGAAATTTCCACTGTCTTCTCTTTCGGTCTCAGAACCAAATCCCAAACATCATTCTTTACAATGGACTGGAACTCTTCAACCATGGCATCCTTCCATTCTTTATTCTTTGAAACATCTTCATAGCTGGTAGTCTCAACATCAATAATGTCACTTAACAATGCCACATAACTAGAGTATGGTCATGGTCTTTTTCTTTCTATGAAGGATCCATCTGTAGCACCATAATTCTCTGCATCCTGAATAATTTCTCCAGCCCAAGCTGATATTCTCTTCTTAGTATTCATCTCTTAGGATGAATCTGCAGGTCTTTATGGTTCTTCCATATCATGATATTCTAGTACAACATCATCTCTTGCATATGCATCTATAACTCTGGGAGCTTCAGGTTCCTCATCATGAATCTCATTTGAATGATTTTCTACTGAAAGATGCATCCTCATCGAAGCTAACATCTCTGCTAGTGACCAAGGATGTAAAATCTGTATGCCTTCGATGTCTCACTGTATCCAACAAATATACTCTTCTTTCCTGAAGGGTCTAACTGTTGATTTTTCATAAGATATGATATTGTCTATGTATATATTATTATAATGATGAGTGTTCCATATATATATATATATATATATATTATAATGATGATTTTTCCATAGATATAGAACATATGGTGACCATCCATGAAAGGATGAGTCCCTTGGATAATAATAACTACACACACACACACACACACACACACACACACACACACACACACACACACACACACACACACACACACACATATATGGAAGAATATCTTCCTGATGTTGTTCAAACATGAACACTAACTTCGATCTCTTGTCCTTTGGGACATGTACATACACTGTATAGCCAAATATCCTCAGGTGGATGACCTCTAGATTTTCACTTGTAAACATCTCTTCTGGTGTCTTGTTCCCAAGTACATGGTGGGGACTTCTGTTCTACACATATATTGCAATTCTGGATTCTTCTGCCCACAAATGCATCGATAAGTCCTGATCATGAATCATGCCCTTAACTGCTTCCATGATTGTACGATTCTTTCTTTCTATCACACCATTCTACTGAGGATTGTAGGGAGTAGAGAGCTCCATCTTAACCCCAACTTCCTTGTAGAATGCCTTGAATTCATCTGAAGTGAATTCTCCTCCATTATATGACCTTAATATCTTTATCTTCTTCTCAGATAGGTTTTTAACAAGTGCCTTGAATTCTTTAAACTTGTTGAATACTTCACTTTTAGCTTTCAAAAAATAAATCCAAGTTTTACATGAGAAATCATCAATAAATGAAACATAGTATACATACCCGCTAAGTGAAGTGGATGACATCGGTCCACACACGTCTAAATGCATAATGTCCAAGACTCCTTTGGATTTTCTATCACTGCTTGGAAATGGTTTCTTCACATGCTTTCCTTGTGCACATCCCTTGCATATGCCTTCATGATTGACTTGGATTTCTGGAAAACCTGTCACCATCTTGCTCACTATCGGTAGGGCTTTGTAATGCACGTGGGAAAATATTCTATGCCATAGCTCACTTGGAGTAACTGTAGTGTGTACTAATGCTGAAACTGAATGTCCTTTTAAATTGTATAGGCCTCCTTCTTGAACACCAATCACTACAACATCATCAATAGATTTTCCTTTTGGCCACATGAGAACTTCACCATCAATAAAAGCAACTTTGAATCCTTTCTCATCCAAAGTTGAGATAGAAAGGAGATTCTTGTTCAAACTAGGTACATATAAAACATCCTTCATCTTCATAGGTTTTATGGAATCTAATTTGTAGGATGCTTCTCCTACTCCTTTAATGAGATATTGATAGTCATCACCGAGCTTCATCTTGTGAGGTGAATCGTTCTGAACTAATTCTGAGAAGGAATCCTTGTAACCTGTCATGTGCTTAGAAGCACCAATATCAATAAGCCATGTGTCACTTCCATGAGTGACGGTACCTGTAAGACATTATATCAATACATATTCTTCACTTTATTCTTCTTCTTTGGTTCTCTCTTGATAAGGTTAATCATCTTCTGTGGCATGAGCATGATGTATTTTATACTTTCCTTTTCTTCCCTAACCTTTATACTTGGGACAATTTATTGCAATGTGTCCACTCTTTTGACAGATGTAGCATCTGTAATTTGAGAAATACTTCTTAAAATTTTGAGTCTTTTGTAATCCATTAGGTTTCTTGTGTGAGTGAACTTCTTTCTTACTCTTTCCTTTTCTTGCATGAGCTGCTAGAGCTTGATTTCCATCATCACCTAGTTTCTCTTCTCTTGATGCTAATCTATCTTCTTCTTGAGTGCAATCCTCCCATAGTACGCTAAAACTTGTTAGCCTTCTTCTTGAACATATTACTTGAATGAATGATTTCCAATATCTGGGGAGACCATTCAAGGTAGTCATCACTAATTCAAATTCTTCAATTGTGTCTCCAATGGCTTCAAGTTGTTCTTTGATTTGAGACACCCTTGTGAAGTAGGATTGGTCAGTTTTTGAACTCTGCATCTTTACATTATTGAGTTGTGTCCTCAAGGTCATCTTCCAATTGATATTCCTGCCTTCATACAATAAGGATAAGACATCAAAAATTTTCTTGGGAGATGTCAATGATGAGACATGAGGGATCAAATGATCCTTGATAGAATCGACAATAATTCTCTTTGCCTTAACTAGGTTCTTTTTGTGTATTGCCTTGGTCTCAGCTTCGTCAGTTTCTGGAACTTCTTCTTTGACGAAATATTCTAGATCATTTTATTCTAGAATGAGCATCACTCTATACTTCTATTCTTGGAAGTTATCAACACCCTCAAGCTTCTCATCAAGCTTGGTACTCGGTGCCATCTTGTCCTTGAACAATAATACAATAAGAAAAATGAAAACTTTTCAAAGAAATGTTTTGAACTTATCAGAGAGTGTGCTAGGCCAAGATGAACTACTCCAACTTCAATTTGTAGCTGCCAAGACCTCTTGAGCTAGGGTTTATGAAGAAACCCTAATTTTTCAAAATGTGAATTTTGGAATTCTGCTCCAAGGGAAAGGTGTGCCCTCCTTAGGCAAGCTCCTTGGTATCTTTTCTTTGACCAACGTCCGTCAGAAAGTGGTAGAAATCACCTTCTAGGGTTTTGCGCAGTTGCTGACAATTGCAACACCAGTTGCATATTTCAAAACTTCACCAAACTGAGAATCTAAACCCAAGGAAGTATGCACTAGGGTTAGGAGAGTCTTCCCATGATATTAAATTCCCCAACAAGTTCTTCTAGACTATGCAAATGGATTCTTTCATGCCTGCTCTAATACCACGTTAAAATTTCTCTTAAGTAATTACGTTTATTCAATATTCTTTAACTTTAAGATATTAAAACAATAACTACATGCATAAGGATCACTGAAATAAAGACATCCACAGTATACACAAGATTTATCATGGGAAACCCTTGTGGGGGAGAAAACCCAACAAATCTTCTTCAATATAGATTCTTCAACAAGTACTATGTCTCTCTCAAGAGAGATCTCACCAAACATAAGATAAACCGAAAACCCTAACTAGAATAAGGTAGTGCACCACTAGACCAAGATAATCCTCCAACATATAACCAAAAACCCTTCACTAGAACACCCTTCCTATGTAGCTGCATATCCTCCTCATACTTGCACACTTTTACTTGTGTGAGAGAGTTTGTTGTGTGTGTTCTCCAAGTGAGGCACCTAGCCTCTTATAAATACAAGTTGAGCCACCCAGAAATAGGCCAGGGCCGACTTGTATACTTTACCCTTCTAATTTACAATTGACTTTTGTCAGGGCACAATAGGGTTGACTTTTACAAAGGTAGAATAAGGCCGAATTTATAAATATAACATAATATTATTCTTTAGGGTTTTGTATTGGTCTAATACAATATTGATACAATAGGAATATCTTCTTAAGCTACTCAAACTTCAACAATATACACCATCATGAATCGTACCATACACATAAACATAAATCATTACAAACATTTAAAATGTGTGTGTGTGTGTGCGAGAGAGAGAGAGAGAGAGAGAGAGAGAGAGAGAGAGAGAGAGAGAGAGAGAG